>CM043111.1:60507047-60934295 GCA_023701765.1 Hylyphantes graminicola | reverse complement strand
CTACCAAGCACAGATCCCCAAATCCAAGATGTCCAAGCGTATAGTAAAGCCAGCAAAAGAGACAGCGGTTCATGTTGTGAAAGCTCCAGATGAGATTTTGTGAGCAAATAAAGTTGAGCAGCAAATTTTTATTTTGCGCAATTACTTTCGGATGCTATATAGTAATAATGTACTATATGGCTATGTATATAATGATTATAGAAGTTTGATTAGTTATAAATTAGAATTTGAGAGAATCTTACAGATTGAGTTATAACTGATTGCTAGAAAATGCATTTGTTTATTTTGATTTTGGAACTTAATAATTCTGTTGAAAAATATTCAATATTGTGAACGTTGCAGACTGCAGAGCATATATGTTCATTCTCAATATAAACTGAGACTTGGCTTTGCTAGGAAACCAGTTAATGGATAAATTGGAAATTAAAGCTTTAATATCCAAGGAAATATTGCATAAAGTTAACGAAAATGTTATTTAAAGTACAATCAACAATGTGTATATGAGGTATTCTGTGATAATAAAAGAGTTTTTGCTATTCGATTTTTTTATCGTTGCTTCTTTTTTCTGTAGACGATCTCATTTGCGAATTTTGTTAGCAGAATGGAAATCCACTGTGTCAACGTGTTTTGCCTTTAAAAAAATTACACTTTTCTTGACTGATGAGTTTGTCGATGTGTCTGTCTTTGCTAAAACAAATCTCTCTTGAGTCTCAATTTACACGAATTATAGAGATCTCAATGACGCAAAAATGAGCAAAATATTTGTTTTGTATATGCGGCGACAATAGCGATTGCCTAAACTGGTAAGGAAACCTGTTTCGCACTTGATTCTTCTTTCTTGGCTACCCTGATTCACGCGCAGGACACGAGTTCCATGTTTGTACAGTACAGTGCGAGAAGAAGCAAGTGAGAAACCAACTTTCTGTTGCCAACGTCTGCCAAGCAGATTTACGCACTCTCAGAAATAATACTTTCAATTTTGGCGATTTATCAGTTGTCAAACCCCATTTCGTTGTTTTTGACTATTATTTCGTCAAAATATCACGTGACTTTGGGGAAACTCGAATCCTCGCACTAACGTTCTTTATTTGACGATTCTAAATCTTGATTTTTAGGAAACAGAATCTCATTGCTTTATCTTACACCGTTGCATTCTACGATTCGAACTTAGCGGTTTGTTTCAATGCAACCACTGATCGAAACCTCGGGACAGGGGGGCCTAGTGGGCTTGATCGCGGCCTATTACGCTAATAGTCTACGCACTGTACCGGGTGCAGGTTCTGATGAAGGTATCCAATCACCTTTTTTCAGCAAAAATCGACATATATATCAAAAATTTGTTTTTTGCATTTTTATTGAACGTTTAACTTATATAAAAAAGCGTGTACTTCAAAAGTATGTGCAATTAATTTTTCTATGAAACTTTTCAGACTTTTCTAGAACTGTTTTTTTTTGCATTTTTTTTTCAAAAGTAGAATTTTTGAGATTTTCATTTTACGCCAAACTTAAAAACTGAAGTTCTTCATTATCAATTGCTTTGAAATTTTTACAGTAGTTTTATAACAGTATGAAGGAGGATTTGAACTAGAATCGTGTAAAACTATTAAGAATTGGATATTTTAAAACCATTTATATGCTTGTTTCTATGTGTTTTCGATATAATACTACAAACTTTTGTTTAGTTCATGACCTATATTGATGTTTTTTAAGCATATTTAAATTTATACAGCATAAAGCGGTTTTTAAGCATATTTAAAATTATATTTATTATTAAGCATATTAAATTTTACAATGTAAAAAAATTAAAAATTTGTATAGACATCATGTTTTGCATAAACGTGATATTTGAAGCATATTTCACTATATTTTTCCACAAATACTGAAAAATATATTTTTTTTTATGATTTACTTTCTTAAAATTATTTTTAGATTCATAACTAATAATAAAATTGCTTAACGTCATGGTAGGAATACAAATTTCAGAAATTTGCTGTCAAAGGTGATCGGCCTCCTTATGCACAGATGGCTGGGGAGCCAAGTCGGCTAGGCACTCGCCTAGCATGCGAAAGGTCCCAGGTTCGGGCATCGCCAAAATACCCCGTGTAAGGGAGTGCACGTAAAATATCCTTCAAAGTCCTAACGCTGCGTACGATGTCGCCCTTAACGGTTGCGTTGGTTGCCTATTCAGGTGTCGGCTCGTCACTTGACTGTGGTTCTTAAATACGACACCCGTCGCCAATAGCCCTCGTGTTTCTCTAGTGCGACGATAATTCAAAACCTGACTTAACCTTATGCACAAAACAGGAAAATACATGTACCAACCTACCTAATCACAAAACACAAGTCTTCATGAAAAGATTCGTAAATAGGTAGAAGGTAGAAGAATTAATAATGAAAAGTATTATTAAATGCTTCATGTTTTTTTAGAGACAAAACTGCTGTAAAAATGATACGGCAGAAGTTCATTCCGATTAAGCAGCAGCTTTTGAATACAAACCAAAAGTGCCAGCATGCCCACATTCCCATCCACTCTGGCACCGTCAATATATAATCAATAATTATATAAAAAATTCGAACTTGTGCTTTAGAGAATAAATAAATATTAAAGATTTCAATAAATTGCATTTTATTTGTTTAAAATTTAAATGAGCAATTTTATAAATTATTTGTAAGATTACTCATATAATATAAAAATTGTATTTGTCGGACGCTTGAAAGCCAAGTAATTTACTTTGCTATAGCTAATCAAAACGTCAGATACGCTAAAGTAAGTGTGGCGGTGTGCTTGTTTTGTCCAGCTGATTCAGGTTGCGTCCCGTGGCTTTGATAAGACGTTGCTTGCGCTAGAACCTGAGCAGTCCTCACGGAAACTAGCTTATTTTCAACTGTTGCATCGTCCTTGATTTTCCGGCCACGCATCATAAAAACACGAACAGATAATCCTATCCTTTTTGCGTCTTGCGTACCTCCCCGCTGCCGGTCCTTAACTAATAAATATTCTTAGTATTAGCATGTTTGTTTGCGACAAACAAAGAGAATGCGAGCAATTTCGGGTTGGCAAGCGTAGCACATGAGGCATTGTCCCTTACCCTAGTGTATTACTAAAATGTATAATTTATATTCAACGCAATTTTTAGTTCTGAAATACGTGAATCTTTTGAATTTATAAACTTTACACTTAAACGAACGAGCGATTTTAACTCAGTCTATTGATTTCACTCTCCATCAGGAAAACTGCACTTCTCCTTTGGAGTGGATCCTTTGTGTTGTTAAGCTCCACAGGATCACCCAAACGATGATTTTAACTCAGTCGAGTTAATATTCCACTCCTTTCCAGTTCGAAAATGCACTCTCCTACGGAGTGGATTTCACTCTTTTGCTTTTAAATGTGGATATTATATTTTACACGCATAATAGACATTTTGTATTAAATAAAATGCTTAAATAATTAAAAGCTTACATCGATGGATTTGAGTCCTAAAAAAAAAATACTGTGAACATAATAAATAACCTTTTTCTAAAATGTGGGTGAAAAATACTAAGAACAAAATGATGTCATTAAAATCCTGTAAAACACCTTAAAAAGTTTTTTTAGAAAAAATGCAACTACTCATAAATATCCAAACAACACCATATGAATGTGCTCAAAAATGGCGATGCTAAACTCTCAAATGAACAATAATCCTGAAATAACGAAACAAATTATATCTATCAAAACAAAATTACATGCTCAAAAAATGACGATGCTAAACCCCCCATTCTCAAATAAGAAAAATTATTTTCAATTTAAAACAAAACTAGAATTACGAAATATTTCTTAGATTTGACGAAATTCGAATCCTCATAAAAATGACGAATCCAAAATTCATCAATTTGAGGAAGGAAAACTCGGAGCATTACTAGTAAACGGCTTCGTTAAATTGGGGAAGAGTTTGTCATTTTTAAAGTATCGTTCTGGGAGTGTGGGAAGATTCTCATGCAATCAAGGGTTCTTCCCCTGTATTCTTCATAGATATAACTCGTCTCTTAAGACTGACCCTGAACCTTCATTTCTCACACCATTTCAATATCTATTTATTATTTCAAAATATCCTCCAAAAGGATTGAACGAAAAATAAATAAATTTTTGGATTCATCGAACAATACCATACCGCACAACTAAGTACGGCCACATTTTCGAAAATGGTCCCAGAATGTATAGAAAAAAAATGCTTTATTAAAAAATAAAAATTAATGCCCATCCATACTAAAATACTGAATATCAAAAGTTTGTCCCTCACCGTACGCAGTGAGTACACATTTAAAAGTCTTTATACTATATAGTAACAGATTTAACACAGTTGTTGATTATCTTTTTGGGTAAAAAACTTCCTGATATACATACACATTTATTGCGTTGGGCCCTCCCTACTACGAAATAATTGAGAGCCAAGTATATGTCCCACTAGATATTATAGCGCCAAGTGTTTATTTGATTACGATTTGGTTAGCATAAGATAATATAAAAAATGTAGCTAATTTTCCTATGTTATTGGCTTACCTCTCTGAATATGTTAGGTGCATATATCAGGCACTGAATATTATCTGTCATAATATCAAGCATTATGACATCCATAATATCAGAGCATCTGCGATTTGATAAAAATTGAAAAAAAAGTTTTGAATCTTTAATCTGCTGTCATTGGGGGGGGTAGCCTTGTGTTTCTTTACTTTTAGTCGAAATAAAACATAATGTAAATGAAAATTCCACGTCCGATTTTTGAGAAAACTTAGAATGACTCAAAAAATATAAAGAGAAGCTAGATTATCCTGAAATCGAAAGGTATATAGACAGATAGACATAGACGTCAGACAAAAAGCCAACGACAGTTGAATGAATAATGAAAAGTACCAGACTGTCCGTACCCTTAAAAAATGGGCGGATATACGGCAAATGAATGCTGGTAATACGAACAGACATCTGTCCGAGCCACGATCGGACACACATCTTTCACGATGGAAATCATAACTTTGTTTTTTCTTACAAATTAAAAGAAACATTAAGGGGGTTCGTATGTTGTATACCGTATGTTAAATTGGCCAATTGCAATGTACCTTTTCACATACTACGACAGAATCATCTTAATATCTTTCATGTGTTATACCAACTCTTAATATATTAAATCTAGTTAAAAGTTTTAAATAACTGCTAGATTTTTTTAAATAAAATAAGTTTTAAAGTACCCAAAAAAAATCATGAAATTTTTCACTTTTTTTGCACCATAAATTTTTCTCCACTTAAGTTTTATTAAAATTTATAACCTCAGATTAATCTATACTATTACATCATGTAAAAGAATGAATCTATGTATTACATCATATAAAAGAAAGTTTACGAGAAAACATAGCATAGTTTTTGAGAAAAGGTACATCGAAGTTCAAAAAACCATGTTCTGAGAAAAACGCGTTTGAAGTTTTTATTGTTAACCCATTTCCTTAAGAAGTCATGACATTAAAATGGCTTTTTATGTCAAAAATATTTTTCCAATCGTCTTGATACTTTGTGACATTATTAATAAAGGTTGTAATAGTATATTAAGCCAATAATTTTTGTTTTGATTTTTTCACCGATTTTGGGGTACTGAACCCCCTTAGAAGGGTTAATTAACAATAATATACGAGTATTTAAAGAAAAACTGCTTACAGATAAGCTATATTACCTAATTAAAATTTTGTCACTTCCTTGGAAAAATAAAGGCATAGTACCATTTTTTAAAAATAATTTATTCAGTTTTCATGTTTACAATATTATTGGAAATTTTAGAAATATAGGTAATCAATTTCCCAATATATATATATATATATATATATATATATATATATATATATATATATATATATATATATATATATATATATATATATATATATATATATATATATATTAATATATATATATATATATATATATATATATATATATATATATATATTTATTTATATTGCCGCCTCGGTGGCTGAATGGTTAGTGTACTAGCCTTTGTAGCTGCTGGGGTCGGGTTCGAATCCCGGTCAGGCATGGATGTTTGTGACAGTCAATAAATGTTGTTATTTGTCTATGTGTTATTCATTTCTTTGTGACTGTAAAATTTCTTTCTGTGTCTGTCCCACTGGACGAAAGCTTATAAGCGGTTCTCTGAACAAGCACACAAGCTGGAATATATATGTATCATACCATACCATACCAATATATTGTGTATTCAGCTTATATAAAGTGGTGTAGTTTCGAGAAGTTTAGAAAATTATCTAACTATTTTTGCAACTGTTTCTCAACAACTGCCGTCATGTATTCTTATCGCTTTGTCTATCCACCTGTTTAAATATGTCAGTGAGTTGTTTTGAAAATACATAAATATTGGTCGTTAACAAGAATTATATAGCTCCACGAAGGATAGATAGGCACGAGGATAGAATATTTTCATTCTTTTTAACCTCTTTTTTTAAAACAAAATAGCTATTAAAGCTTGTTTCAAATTTTTAATACGTAAAATACGTAATCTCTATGAAATAGACATTCTTTTGAGTAGGTGTAATTACTTAGTAGGAAAAATCTTAAGCAAGTTTGGTGTAGATTTGGACAATGTTTAGATTTAAATGTCGGCCTTCTAATAAGTGTTCACACACTAAGAATTCAATCATATCACACTCCGCAAAAATGAAATTTGGCACAACACTGGCCCCCTTTCCACCACATTAAGGAGAAAAATACTACGAAAATATACAATTCTAAAATTAATTAAAAAATAATTTAATTCTTAAATTACAAAAAATTATTATAAAAATACTAGAAAAGCCTTTCAAATTTTATTTAAAGTCGCTAAAAGTGTTCCAAAATGCAGCTAGTATTTTTATGGTATTTTTTTTAAAATTTGGAATTAAATTTTATTTTTTCGTAGCATTTTTCTCCTTAAAGCCTTAAAGTGGTGGCAACACTGGCCCCATGAACCTCCAATTCTGGTCTCCTCAACAACCCCCCCCCCCCCCCCCCCCCCCCCCCCCCTCCCCCCCCACCCCCCCCTTCCCCCCCCCCCCCACCTCCAATTCTGGTTCTCCATGCGGGTCCAGTCATTAGCGTTGAAGGTCACGTAATTTACCAATCTAATACTTTAACTATGATATCTATGTATTTGAATACCATTTTATTATTTTTTTTTATTTATTTTAAATCTTTTTAAAATTTAACTGATGTCTACAAATAGTAAGAAATGAAGATATATTACTACTATGTGTCTCATGACAGTATCAAGGTGATGACTATTTTAGATCTGATGAATATACTTCTAATAAATGTCAATTTTCTCTACGTATAGCATACGTACTTTGTTTATGAAATTGGCAATTTGGTACAGCTATTATATAATGGCCGATTGAATTTTGACATTGGCGACTTGTGGCGAAGTTGAAAATTTAACGTAAGGCAGCTATTTTCATCCAGTTGTATGGGCTAGTTTGGATTATCATACTAGAGCAATATATGAGTCATTTAACACCAACTCGCCTAAAAAAATTAAAGTTGGTTGCATGACCGACTCCGATTTTCTTCAAATTTAGTACACAGATTGATGTTATAAAGGCATAAAAAATCCAAATTTTTAGCTACCTGCTCCTATTATTTGTGAATATATAGGTCCTCAAAGTTTGTCCGCCCCCTCAAAAAAAAAATAACTTTTCAACAAAAAGTTATGTTATTGAACAATTTAAAAAAATATATTATTAGTGCGATATGAAAGTGTTTGGTATCTATGAAAACTAGTTGTTTGAGGCATTCAGAAGAAAATATTACAATGCCTCTAATGATAATTGTTGAGGTACAGTGCTCTTAGAAGTTGCAACCCGGAAAATGTGATTTTCCCTATTTCGCTAACTAGGGAATACAAATACACACAACCGGCACAGGAAACAAGGTTTTAATATATTTCTGGTCGCGACATTTGTTTTCCCATAACAACAATACTTTGACCATCAAATCAATTCATTAAACAAAATCATAAACTAAATACGTTAAATATAAAAATATAAAAAACTCATTTCTCTGTATTACAGAAACAAGGCTGTTTGAAGCCGTACCGAAATAGAATTTCTTATCAGGAGAAACACACCCTCATTCTGACCTATACCCGTATTACGCACATATTTTTTTTGACCTAAGTCAGCAAACCAAAACAGGTGATAGAAAACCATTTAACTAAATTACTTCGCTCGTCGGTTTGGCACTCACTCGCGTGGCGAAGGTCCTGGTTCGGGTTCGAGCATCGAAAAATAACTGCCAAACAATATAAAGCGTGCAGCAAACCACAGTACGCACCACTTGCCAAAACTTATTACCAAAGGCACAAATTTTAACTGTGTATATAAATCTCTATTATTTAACTTTACACTACAAATTAGTGATGGAAAAGGTCAGAGATAAATACATTTTCTTGGTCTTCATAACATCAAGTATGCTCTAAATACCGAAATTAATTTTTTATAATTAAATTATATAATGCATTCGATTTCTTAATTTTTCGTTATAGATAGAAACAGTGTTAATACATCAATTATTACTATTTAATTTTTTTTCTACTGATAAGTCTAAGGGAAAAGATATGGTAAATCTCAAAGATGCCTCTACTACGCCAGGATATTTTTATGCCAATCTAATAAGCAGTGAACCTCTATTTTATGATCGAACTCCTACAGAGTTAATATTTATTAAACACATTAACGGAATTCATATGAGGAAAAATGGCTGTTCGACTAGCGTAAATGTAAGTTTTTACCTATGGTTGTACAAAAACTTATAAGACTTCAACCGAGATGGCCGGCCGAGCAGAAACCTGAATAGCAAGAGTCTGGTAAAAAAAGTATTACCAGCAGTCAATAATTATAGGTCGTATTTTTTATTTTTGGAATCGAAGTCTCAAAATTGCGGAATCGGGAAAATTACAATTTTGGGTTGCAATTTAAGAGCCACTGTACTCAACAAATATCAAAAGGGGCCATTACACTTTTTCTTTTGCCATGACCCCCCCACGGTATCCAAAGGATACAAAATTTCATGTTGCTCAACAATTATAAAAAATACACCCCAAATCAAAACAATATTAATTATGCGGTTTTATTTTTGAGGGGGTGCAAACTATGAGGATGTCAGAATATCACAAATAATAGCTGCTGGTAGCTAAAAACTTTGGATATATAGGCTTTATTAATCAATATGAGTACCACATTTGACGACAAAGGAAGTAGTATGCAAAAACCCTCATTAGGGAGTTGGATGGAATGACAATCCAATAATTACACAGTAATTATTATTTATACATTGACTAGAGCAATACATGAAGGCAATCTGACACGGTAGGTTCATATTGAGAAACTACAGACAGAGACGCAGCCAGCAGAGACGGCCCAATGCCCTAATAAGGGAGAATTGTACCGGTGGGCAAACGGAAAACAGGCCATTAAATATAGCTATTTCTGGATTTTAAAGAGGCTATGTAACACATTCCCTTAGGAAGGCTTAGGCTACACCAACCATCATATCAGAATGACGGAGTTTTCTCGCAGTAGTATTAGATGGGTGCTGACCCGAGAAGATAGCGAACTATCTGACAACAATCAATCACACATAGTGCCACCATACCTTACACGTTGCAACGGGGGTTTATAAAGCAAATTTGTATATAACTGAAATTTAAGTCCCAATGTCCGTGGCAATTTTGTCTCACACTCGCAGCGAGGTCAAATGCAACACTCGTTAACGTCCACAAAAACTGGGATTCTGCACAAGGGTCGTTGTTTAGAGGCGAATAACTCATTGATGCTGCTAATGAAGTGTGAAAGGACCGCTTGCGCACAAAGATAGACATTTAAAAGACGGATTAGTTTAAAAATTCTTCGCACCTAATTCGAGACCCTTTCTCATCGAAACAAGATGTGCTTTTCTTTTCATGCGCCATGAGCGCAACCCCTAGACGTCACTCTCTTTTTGAGCTTGGCATTATTCCATTGTAGAAACAAAGTCAATTCTAAACTTAGTACTATAAAAAAAAAAAACAGTAGGTTTGTTACAAGGCTCTATGCAGAAACCCGTTTCCCCAAATATTGTGTGCACAGGAAACAGCTATAAAACTAACAAGGACCAACGTTTAAAGGGATTTAGCATAGATCTACTTCAAATTAATATCGCTATACTTGTTTATTTAACTAAATATTCCTTCGTATTACGAAATGGAACAGTTTAAACAATATTGATATAAAATGAAGTTAGCGCTGCGGTGGCGCAAAATTTTAGGTTAGCTTTGGAGCAGATTGGGAGGGTAACAACAGACTTCTGCTTTTAGTGACCGTCAAAAAAAGTTGTTATCTTGTTAAGTGTTATTTCTTTGTGAAGCTCAATTTTTATGTGTTGTTAGACGACAACGATAAAGGCGGTTTCTGAACAGACTCACACTGGAATTATATGTACTACCACGTACATAACTGGAGTTAGCATGTTAATAAAAGTAGCTAAAATTATCGAAAATCAAATAACACCCGTTATTCCATTTTCAACAGAAATTTGGCATGTAGGACTTAGTCTTAATTTTTGGGGGCCCTTTTCCAAAATGGGTATATTTTTTTGTGAGACTTACGTTCCATATGTGAAAAGATGGGTGATGGCGAGGAACGGCGGATCGATATCATCAAACCATTACCGTTCTAGACGTGTGTTGGACGTAAAAATGTAACTCAAGGTAAACATGGACAAGATATCTGTCGGAGTACAGTCAGATGCCAATATATATTTAAACGATAGTATCAGGGGTCATACCTTTCTACACAAAAACCAAATTAAGTTTTTTTTATAACTCGATTACGGGCTCGAAAAATTAGGAAGGGTGAGAGCGGCGGGACCTTTCCAGCATGTCATATTTTTTTTTTTATTATTCCTCTTTCGTAATAAACAACCGTGACTGAGGACCCAAAACATCTTGCTCTAAAGCCCAGCACCTTTCTTAGCACAATTAAAACTTTAAAACAACGAGCGATTTACACTCGTCTGAGTTAATTTTCTTCTCCAGTGTCGACACAAATTTCTTAGGAGGGTATCTATGTAAGTTGAATCTGCGACACGATTCATCCAAACGATGATTTTTACATCCGCATGAGATAATATAATTCCTTTTCAGTGTCTGAAAATGATTACTACAGGCGTGGATTACCCTCCTTTGTTTATCGGTAGTCCGCAATGCCATCATAGGACATTAAATGGCAAGTGCCCGCATAAAGTACATAAAATTGTACATATTTCGTTATTAAAAACAGAAATAATCGGCGCTTATATAATTTAATCGTCACCGAAAACCTCGAGGAGCAATGTTGCTCGCTGTATTTATCACAACCCATTTAGAATTTATATTAAAACATTGTTATTACTTGTATTATAACTGTAATAGCTTGAACTACCTGTTGATGATTTTTTCTTAGCTTTACGGGTGTAAGCGTCCCCTACCGCATTTTTAAGTGTTTTTTTTACAACTAAGAAAATAATTGTGGAGCATTACTAGCAAACCTCTTATTTTTTAATGTTATCATTTTTTAAAATTATTTCAATATGGCACCGAATTTAACGTATCTGTTTTAATTCCCGTCCAGCATACCTTACAAATTTGATTTTCACGGCATATCTATAGTATCAATAAGTTTCCAATAGAGCTTCTAACATACAAAACAGTAGCATTTATGCAAGGTACCCCATGCGAACAATCCCCCTAGCGCAAACGTGCGCGATTAACCAACACGAATGATCGGATAGGTTAGGATAAGTTAGAATTATGTCTCATTAGTGTCGAGGAAGAACGCAAACTTGTTTGTACATTTAACGGCTGTTTGGGACCTTTATGTTACATAGATATCGGTCTACTATAATGTAATGCTGAGATATGTAACAAGAAAGTACGAACAGCCAGTGTTAAATAAACACGTTTTTCGGCTCTCCCTAGACTAGCTCTAATGCGACGATAATTCAAACCTATCCTATAATTTCGGACGGTTTTTTCTGCCGACTTTTGGCGCGATTTTGGAAAGTTCGCCAAGGGTTACCGTTCCCTACATTTCTACCGTTTTGCAAAGTTAGATAGCACATGTGGGGACCTAAGAGACGATATATAAAAGAGTCTGAAAGAAGTTGTAGTGTAAAAAAGCTTTGTATTTATAATGCAAAATTGTTGAAACAATGTATTTTGTAACAAAAAATCAGAAAAAATTGATATTATAGTGTTTAGTTTCTAGATTTTTGATTTTCAAGCGTTATATACGATCATTTTCTCTTTAGGCAAAGCAGAAACAGAAGTTGATTGCCAAAGTAAGCCATATTTTTCAACACAATATTCTACGTTGTGAAATATTTGGTACATTTATTTATATATTTTAGGCAATATAGTACGGAATATTTTTTTGGTACTTGTTAATCTGGATTAAAGAATCATTCATAAAAAAATTTCTAAGAGTTAATACTCCCAGTGTACAGGGTGAGGCAAATAAAAGTGGCCCCGGCCTAGAGATAGGAATACGTTGAGATGCTTGGCAAAAAAAACTTGAAGAAACCTGAAACCTGTTTTGGCATTGGTTGGATCGGAATAGCTTCACATTAGAGCTATTCATAGACTAGTGGTAAGTTCAGATCTTACTTCGTATTGTATGAAGACGTCCCATAATGCAACTTTGTGTCTTGCAATTACTTTAGAATGTTTTGTATTAACAAAAGCAAAAAGGTCTGATTCTCTAGGATAAATAACGACCGAAATAATCACTATTGGCAACTTTTTTTTGATCAGCTCTACAAACCTTGTTTATATTTCATTTCAACTTGCTTCTCAAACTGTAGCGTAGTTACCGGCAAATAAGTCGCCAAGCGTTGGTTTGGGCTTATTATTGAAGCGATCAATAGCTTCAGTTAGCAAACCTGTTTTTGTATTGGTTTTTGACTTGGCAACATTTCTGTCGAATTCTTATCTCTACGTTGGGGCCACTTTTATTTGCCTCACCCTGCAAATTATTTAAAAATAGTTTCTAAAAATCAAATACATGTACTAAAATTTATTTTGTGTAATAATATAGTGCTCCCGTTCATGTAGCTAAGTTTTTGGTGTAACTCTAGTGCAAGGAAAATTCAACTTCACTAAGATTTTGGATATATCATTCGAACACCCCTACATATTTACATATATTTTGCAATTACATTGATGTTTTTATATTGCTTGTTTATACTGCATGACTTATATCAAAGTATGTTTTTTATACGTTAATTTTGTTTCAGGTGAAGAAGTACTAGGTAATTTATGTTTAAATGTTTTTAACAAACTTCTACATCAATGCTTAATCTCGGAATATTCAAATAAAAAAATCAATTGTGTTTTTATTAAAAGTAGAAATTTATATTTAATGCAAAAAATAAAGCTAAATTAAATTTCCGATCACAGTTGAACATTTTAGCTTTTTTTTTTTTTTTCAAAAATATATTTTGCAATTACAAAATAAATTGTTCTAGTTTTTAAGTTTTTAAAAAAGTAACTTTGGTCGTGCACGATAAAACGTTCCATTAAAGTTTATTAAATGAATAACAAAAATGAATGAGTAAATGATCTGATTGTTTGAATAAGACAAAATTACTCTAAATAATTACCCTTTTTAATGATGAGTCTATATAATTTTAAAGAGCTTTAAGTGTTTGTCAGTGAAATTTATAAATCTTATTTGAATTCTTTTCTATTGATGTATAATAATAATCAAGTTTAATAAAATAAGATGTTTAAATCTAAACGGATTCATCAAAATATGAAATGTAATTCTTTTGTTAAAATAACTAAATTTTAAAAATTTTTAGATGATGAAATAGATTCATTCGATATTATTTATCAAAGTAGGTTTAGTTTGTGTTCTTTTCAATTTGTAAAGTGACATTTAATTAAATATTATATGATTAATAATTAAGTTATATAATCAAAAATTACTATATATATTCTGATTCTGATGAATGTATTCTGAGAAAATGTAGAATAATTAAGTAAAAACAATGTATACCTTTTCAGTTTTAAGAACAAGTTAAATGCTGATGTATATCAAATCATCTGACAAGTATCAGTAGTTTATTTGTATATAAAAACAAGTTGGTTTGTTACAGAATCTGTCACTTACACCGCTTCCACACAATATTTATGCTCAACAGGAAACACACTAACAGCACCTCAGAAAGAAATTCGCCATACAGGGCCTTTAGCTAATTCTAATTCAAACTTTTATAAGCCAAAATTAATAATTGTCTATAAACTTCTTTTGAAGATTTGATAATTAATCTTTATCGTTTGCTTTTTTTTTTCGTTCGTTGAACAATGATGTATTTTTTAAATCAATTCCTTTTTGCAGCCACAAGTTTACATTTCGAAAAATAAATTAGTAAAATTGTTGCTTTAAAAATAAAAATGAAACTTTGCATATTATGTATGCAAATTAAGAATTTTGTATGCATATTTCTTCATCCATGTATAATGAACCTTCAAAATAACTTTATTGTGCTATTACAACAATATAAATTGAATTATTACACAAAAAATAATATTTTTTCAAGATTTTTTTTTATTTTAAATATAGTTTCTCGCACGTTTAATGTATGGCAACAGTGAAAATATTGAATAAAAATGGAATTAGCATGTTATTTCAATGTAGATTAAAATTTAGTTATTTAAATTTTTAATATACTTCTAATTAAATTTTTTAATGAAATTTGGAATGCAGTTTAAACTGATTTTTTACTTCAAAATGACGTATCCCACTTGTTTGTGAGACTTTCGATTCGTTCTGTGAAAGTGGGTGACGGACAGACAGACAGACGGACGGACGGACGGACTGCACGATTATAAAACCTTCCACTTTTTACGTTATAAACGTAGTGTGGAAGCTAAAAAGACGTAGCAAGAAGGCCAAGTATGATTTTAGAGGTCTTGCAGAAACACATGTGTAGTTCTAGGGATTTAAACAACTTGGCTGAAATGTCTCTCAGCATATATTAAACGATAATAAAAAATATTGTAAAACATACTTTTACATATTTATTTATCCGAAAATATGTTAAAATAAAAATTGGGTTCAATTTCTCTTGGGGGAGAAAAGGATATGGCAAAATAAAAAGTTCTTTATATTAAGAAGAACTGCTAATATAGGGTACTTAATACATTCAGTTAAATTATTATTTTTTTAATCTTAAACAATACGTTCACTAACTTGGTCGACTTTTTTTAATTTTAGGTTATGACTGTTGTAGTAACGAAAACCACGAGAATCCAAAAAGTTTAGAAGAAGAATCACTTTCAGAAAGGGCTGCAATGGCAGCAACTGCTGCGGCGGCAGCAACTGCGGCGACGGCAGCAACTGCGGCGACGGCAGCAACTGCGGCGACGGCAGCAACTGCGGCGACGGCAGCAACTGCGGCGACGGCGGCGACGGCGGCGACAGCGGCAACCGCGGCAACTGCAGCAACGGCAGCAACTGCCGCAACCGCAGCAACACCTGCAACTGCAGCAAGAGCTTATAGAAAGAAGAGAGCAGCAACTGCCGCAACGCCAGCAACACCTGCGACAGCAGCAAGAGTTGATAGGAAAAAGAGAGCAGCAACTGCCGCAACGCCAGCAACACCTGCGACAGCAGCAAGAGCTTATAGAAAGAAGAGAGCAGCAACTGCCGCAACGCCAGCAACACCTGCGACAGCAGCAAGAGTTGATAGAAAAAAGAGAGCAGCAACTGCTGCAACAGCAGCTACTGCAGCAACGCCAGCAACAGTAGCATAAGCAGCAACTATAAAAACTATTATTTGTTAATAATGGAACTCAAAGCATGAACACAGTATTATTTTAATTGATTTATTTTTTATAAAGTAATCATGGTTTGAAAATTACAGAGTATATTCTTGATATCTTTCTTTGTAATACACATACATTATACACCCAAAACAAGTTTTGAAAAAGTTTGACGAAAATAACAAATTTGATCAGCGTAAAAATATTTTTAAATGGGAGTTAAATAATATTTCCCACCGTACACCTATGATTCAGGGCAGCTTATTTTCTTAACCATTTGAAGACGTTAAGTGCAAAACAAGTTAAATCACTTTTTGGAAAAAATTGATATGGTTGGCTTTTCATTCAAATTATATACGTATTGATGATTATGAGTTATTATAATCGTATGTATCATACATAACATACGATTTAATTTTTTTTATGCAAATCAAAATGTCGGTGGATCCCTTCTTACAATACCTGTATGAAAAGCTAACCAACTCAATTTTTCCCAAGAGTGATTTAACTTGTTTTGCATTTGAGCTCTTCATTTCAAAGCTGCAGTGACAATAATAGCATTGAACAGCTTTTAATTTGTTTAAGAAAATATGTTTAGTGATCCATATGAATAAGACCATCTCTGTCTTTGGTAGATCATCTTCAGCCAGACTTGAAAATGCCACAATGACTAAAAAAATGTAGGAATCTCAGGCAGAATTGCAAGACGCCAATCGTTACTACAAGAAAGCTCATCTGCATTTTATCGCGTAAAATCTGCTAAAAAGATGGTAAAAGTTAAATACTTAATGAAATACTAGAAACCAAATTAATTGCAAAAGGCAGTTTAGGGTTTCAATTCTATTTCAATGTATTGACCAAGCTGGTGATGACTTTTTGAAAAGCCAAAGAATAACTTAATTCCTTTTCAAAAATTGTAGAATGCATCTCTTCATCATCTGGTCCTCTCAGCAGATCACCATTGACATGGCGGACATGTAGTGTGCATTAAAATATTGAAATGTGCCATAACCAATATCAAGAAGATTTTTGAAGAAACAGAGTGAGTCAACGACTTATCCGCATTCACAATGTAGAAGCTGAGGCCATGTATCAAGCGTAAGAATTTTCTGAGAAACACGTTTGCAAATTTCAAAAATATAAATGGTAATAACTAAGACCAAAAACAAATTTACGTTCTCATTAAACTTCTTTAGTTTTTATCTCGACCTCTCAGTTGTTGATAGAAACCTCGAGAAAGTTTCTCTTCTCTTAACAATAGTAAGTAGTGAATAATAAGTAATAGTATTAAACTATTTACGATTTCCTACTTTTAAAAGTTGTATACTTTGTTGTAAGAGCTTTATGTCACTCTGAACAAAGAACAAGAAAAATCAAGATCCTTGTTTACATTGTGCAGTACAGTTTGTCTCTGATTGGCAGTATAACCCATAGGTACAATGCTATGCGCCATATATTTTATCGCTTGATTTTTATGGATTTATAGCTTTCGAGAAACCTACTACATGATGATGTTAGCACAGCTAGCCTTATTATAAACTGCATTCGTGGAATACTTCTACATTATAAGTTTGTGACAGAAATTGTAACGTTTAAAAAAATTGAACATCAACAAATTTTATCTAATTTTAACATTACTTACCAGTTATCACTTTTATTAGTTGCGACTGAAATGCTAAAAAAAAATATTATAGTTTTACTAACGCAATACTTATATCTCATAGAAATTCTTTTTACCCATTTCCCGAAATCCTGAACTATCAATTTCATGGATATTTTTTTTACCCATTCTTTAGAACCCTTATCTATTCCCGAAATATTTTTTGCCCATGCAAAGAAAACTTTTTTCGATTTTGTATTGTACAAAAATTATTATTGCACACAGTTAAATGTCATATAAATCAGGTTATAAATAACGTTTCAATAAAATAGACGCACAAGGAGAATTATATAATATGAGGCAAATGATATAAAATAGCTTGATATAGCTGTTTTACCATAAAAATGTTTACTGCCGAAACTAAGTAAGAAATAAGAAAGGCAAGTTTAAAAACCGAAAGCATAATAGTTACCACATTTTTAAAAATTAAGATCACTAAGAGCATAACCACTAAGTTGATTACATTCAAAACTTTTTGAGTCAGTGATGAGGGTAAGGATTTGTAGTTCCCCAAACGCCGTATTGATTCAAAAACTGCAACTAATTTTAATAAAAATATATTTATCTGTATACATATTTTGTACTCTATACTATGTGTTACAACTATGTTAGGTAAATTTTTGGATATAACTTAACGAAAGTCTTGTTTATTAAATTAGTTCACACATTCAAATATATCATTGCAATAAATTGAGTTTATCATTTTTGCAGAAGTTTTATGACTATTTTTAAGATGTACAAATATTTTTATGATTTTTTTTACGGAACTTGTCAATTGTTTTATTTTGGTGTGTCCACACCGTGTCTACGATTGACAATCCATGGCTGTTCAGATGTCAATCAATGTATGAATATGAATTATTTTATATTTTTCTTTTATTACCAAATTTTTGCAGTTCACAATGGTAAGGAAGCAAAAAAAACTCAGACTTTTAACACAAGATTTTTATGACCATTACATAAATGCCTTTCGTTCGCTTTTATTAAGGTTAAACGAATGCATTCACGTAATATTATATTTTTATAGGTATTTTTCCTTTTCGTTTTATAGTTTCTCAATAATAATCCTATCTTTGATTACTTCGACGATTTAGTTTGTTCTTCCAAACCGATCTCTTCATGGCTGCCACGGGTACTCTCGGATTTTTTGTATGTCTGTGCATGCTATTTTACGGAAGTAAGTGCTCTACCAAAAAAAAAATTATAACTGACACTCTATTAATTTCTAAGTTGTTAAATATTATAACAATAATACAAGTTTTCAGTCTATTGTGTACTTGATTTAAATGAAATAGTTTAATTTTGGGAAAAATAGCTTTTTGTCAAAAGTTAGCGAGTATTTAAATGGATAACGCAAAAAAGTAAATTTTTGCACCTCTTTTCATAAGTGAACAAACTTTATTTATTATTCAAAACACAATCGGCATTAAATATTCAAATCACATTAATAGAGCGAAATATTTTCACTTATTGTTCAAATACGTTATCTTAATTAGTGTAATAAAATATATAAAATGTATTATTAACATCAGTTAATCATTTGAAGTGTTTTAATTAACTGTAGTTGATCATTTGAAATGTTTTAACTGTAGTTAATCATTTAAATGTTTTAATTTAATAATAGTAAATCATTTTAAATGTTTTAATTAATGGTCTTGACCCTAAAATGGTATGACATTAATTGGTTTTAATTACGTTATAGTCTTTATTTTTGAGCTTTATTCATCCTGCAATAAAAAATTTCGAGTTGCCCCGTGATGAAATATGTTGCTTTTTAACAAGCAAAAGCAAACTAAATAAAAGGAAGTACCTTACTGTACTCAAGTCTTCAAGTCTTATATAAATTGCATATAGGCATGAATTTGAAGATAAACTTACTTTAATAAACTTACTTTAAGACTTTAATTAAACAAGTTGATTGAGCAAAATGGATTTGTAACCTTCTTAAAACTATCGTTCGAAGTATATTTACAACTGGGTCTCCAGAAAATATTTTTAATCTTTCATACAAGATTGTAACGTTACCTAATAGTTTCCCAAAGTTTAAAAATGTAATTGTTCTTGTGCTTAATATTTTTTAATTATCACGTGAAAAAAAAACTGTCGATGCAGCGTAGAATGAAACAGTGGAGAAGCGACTTTTTCTCACTTGTTCCTAAAGAAGAAGGGTTGTGGGGCGCCCTGTGGTCAGAGTCTCGATCTGCGGATCGGAAGGTCCAGCGATCAAGTCCTGGTCGCTGAAAACACACCATATGGAGTACACGTGCTCGTTAAATCTGTTAGGTCCGAAAGTCTTGTGGGCGGTCATTGCGCAGTTTCCCACGGGTACAGGTTCCTGGAGACTATATCCCTCCCCTTCAGGGACATGTCTAAATTGTGGTGGTGCCGCGCGATAGATGGCAGCATCTGTCGCGTGTGTTTGTGCGTGTGAGTGTGTGTTTTGTCTGTCTTACTTGACGAAGGTTTATAAGCGAATCTCTGACCAAGCACACACGCCTGAAAATATATGTATACCAACCAATCCTTAAAAAGTAACTTTTAGACATTGTTTTTTTTTAATAGCGTGACGTTACACACGAATACTGATTTAAATAAATGGGAATTTTTGCCTGAAATTATAAATAAATTGCCTTATGTAAAGTTATAGTAATAATTGGAATAATTTTGTCCTTATTATAGGTGAATCTCGGCCAGGTAAATTTTAACTATTCTGTCACTTGTTTTCAATTAAAACACGTTAATCTGTAGAAGAAAACTATCGAAGAAAGCTGTGGAAGCAGAGTATAGATGGACAGACAGACATATACAGCACGTCAATACCTACTTATTTAAAAAAAATGTTAAATTAAAAATAACATAAAAGTAGGCTAAAAAATTTTTTCAAAATAAGTTTCACTTATGGAAATCACTAAAATGCCCTGTGTGACGTTTACTGTATGTGTGTCTGAAATCTGTCTTATTTTGAAATACAAAAAGTAGAGACATGGGGAAGGTGTCAAAATACCAGAATTAACATAAGTTATTCCACTACTTAAAAGTTACTGCGTTTTTTTCTTCTAAAATTATGATTCTTTTTAAATCGATCGCATGGACTTTTTGCCTATGTTAAATATAATGAACAACTAACTGCTCAAGTTTCTTGTTGTGCGTTTTACCAGGAGCGGATTTTTTTTTTAGCAGTAAATACACTCTCAGAAATAACACTTTCATTTTTGACGATTCATGAATCCTCAAGCCTCATTTCGTTAATTTTGAGGATTGTTTCGTCAAACTAGCACGTGACATTTGAGTAAACGCAAATCCTCACTTTTACGATCGTGATTTGATGATTCCGCATCTTGATTTTGAGGAAACTGAATCTCATTGCTGTACTCAAATGCTCAAAAATGACGAAATATTTTTTAGATTAGGCGAAATTTGAATCCTCATAAAAATGACGAATCAAATTGCCTCACTTAGAGGAAAGAAAAACTCGAAGCATTTGCCAGTAAACGAATCGTCAAACTTAAGGAAAATTTTGTCTTTTATGAGCATTCAATTTAGAGAGTGTAAAGCTAATTATGCGCACTGAGTGTAAAAATGTGGATAAATTATTTTTTAAATGGAGTTTACACTATTTTTAAAGTAGTATTTGCCTTAAATTAATGTAGTTTATTCCTATTTATTAAACTTTGTTCCAAAAATTTTCATGAATAGCTAAAACAAATATAAAAAGTAAAAAGTGTCACAATATGTATTTTTCTAAGTTATTCTTTTTATTTAAATTTTAGCCGCAAGTATGATTTTTATAATTTATTTTATTTGTAGTAGTAGCATATTTTTAGTATGAAGTAAAAATAAAAATGTCGCTTTTTTTTTGTCTTTATTTAATAAAAATTTCAAATTTTTACTGATTACTTATATATTTTGTATTTATCTATATTTCACTGGTACTCACAAAAATAATAAATCTTTCTTTTGACATTTCAGCTATGAGTTTCCATACTTCATTAATCGTTGAAACTTTGCTGAAGATGCCAATGCTTTTGATGAAACAAAAAAAAAATACTTAAGTTTTTTTTGTTTAGAATAAGCTCTTATGCATCGCGGCTGTTATAGAATTGTTTTAATGCGTTCTATTCTACACTATTGTATGGTTATGAAATTGTATTGACATAAATATTTTAATGTTTCAATAGTCGATTCGATATTATATCACTGATTGGCAAGCTATTGCTCATTTCATCGGAAGTTGCTCTTCGTGATGGTCACTCTATTGTTAGTGTCGGGTCGGTGGTTGCTAGGTTTATTAAGCTGTTTGGGGAAACCCATCAGATTTGTCTAATGTGGGCAGTTTATCAGCAAATATCAGTTAGATAAAGAATCAATCCTACTCGTTTGGTGAAAAATAACGAATCAAACGATTCGCTCTTTTGAACGACTCATTAAAAGTAATGGGAACGCTTGAGATGAATCTTTAAAGTTAAAAAGAATGGGACCGATCGTTATTTATATTTCCAGAGAATTTCAAATTATTTCATTGGTCAACTTCAAATAACAAGACGCGGGCGAACTTAAAGAACTTAAAAGGAAATCCTCTAAAAAGGTTATTCAATATTTGGTGGAGACGCAATTGTTTTTTATCTCATGAAAAATTCGAATCGGCATGGAATCTATCAATTCTAACAACATATCGCAAGACAGGTCTTCCCAAGCACATTTTTTAACATTCTTTAGGTTTTCGACACATGTGAACTGCCTCCCATTTCGGTAAACCACACGAGCCAAGATCTTCCACAAGTTTTCGATGGTGTTTAGGCCTGGGGAGCGAGAAGGCAACAGAACATTGATGCTTTGCTCTGAACCCCCTTTGTTTGTTTATTTTGATGCATAAATGGACGCATCATCATACTAGAAAGTGTAATTTTGCCACAAGCAAGTTTTCCGTATATGGCTACTTGATCTTTAAGAAGATTCTTATACGTTTCGGAGTGCATTCTTGAACTCACAAAAACAATATCCGTTTTTCCTTGAGCTGAAAAACCAGCCCAAACCATTACTGAGCCTCCACCCATTTGGCGACTCATTAGTACCCTAGAAGACTTCCGGAAATTATGCAAATAATGGTGAAACCCGTCAGCACCATCCAGGTTAAACTTTCTTTTCATCCGAGAATAACACAGAGTACCATTTGGAGGTCCAGGCCATAGTTTGTTTCGCGAAGTTTAGACGGTCCATTTTGTGCAGCCTTAAAAGCGGTGGGTTTTTTTCAACGTTTTAAATTTCACATAGCAATAATTATGCAACACTCCGCGAATGGTTCTACTTGAGCAATTCAGTTTCAAAGCATTTTTAACGCTTGTAGAAGTCACCTGATTGTGTGTAGCAAGCGAAAGCACATGGCGACTGTCTCTCGCGGACAAGCAAGGATTACGTCCAGAACTTTTAATCGCCCATCCATTAATTTTACTTTTAAAAACATTTCTAATTGCACACATAGAGCGTTTAACAACTTTTAAAATATTATTAGTTGAAGCACCAGTTCCATTTATTATCCAAATTTTGTGAATTTCACTTTTTTTTTTTAATTCTGTGCTTTGTGGCATGTTTGCAAATACGTGAAGTCTGTTATCGTTTGCTTTAGTTAACCGGGGACGTCATAATAGCGCGGCAGAAAATTTGCATATTGCACATTATTTAGGGAGCATAATCACATTATTTAAGGTGTCTTATAATTTTGTCCATGGTATTTTTTAAATTAAAATCTATGAAATATCATTTCTGTAATACAATTACGTGTGATAATAGAATAATTTTATGTTTTTATCGTTTTTGATAAAGCATTTTAAAACTCGTAATCTTTTATTTCAATGTATTGTCAAAATAGATAGGTGTCTTATAATTATGTCCACCACTGTAAATGGTATTCCATATTGCCCTCCTCTCCTTTACTGATGAACACAAATCTTAATCTCATTTCGTAACAATACAAAACCTTATAAAAAGTTTAGTGAATTTTTAATAATGTGAATGTAAAAAGTAATAGTACTAAAACGGAAGTTTAAAAAGATAATTTTGGAAGAATAGTATTTCCTTGTTCAACTAAATTAATATTTAGAAATTTGTTTAGATATTTGTCGGTTTTACTTATAAGTAAAGTAAATTTAATTACATTTAGTTTGCTTAATTATACCATATATTTCATAATTTAATTAAATGTTAAAGAAAAAGTTTATACAAATGTTAAAAATACATTTATGTTATTTTAGATGGCTATAAAAAATCCCTGAACCAAGTACGAAGTAAGTAATACTTAAATATTTGTGTAAAAAATTAAAAATTTCACAATAAAAATTTGTTTTAAATAAGGGTGACCGGGGCTACTTTTCCATATTTTCTTCTTTTTGATTGTACCTTTATTTTTTGCTTTTATTTAATTTGAAGTAAACAAGATGTCATTGTTTTCCTCACATGCTTGTCTACAAATAAGCATTACTACCTTTCCAAAAAGTAAATATACTTTTTTGGCAGCAAGTTGTTAAATGTAAGCATGTTAAGCTGGAAAACGTGCTCCGTATGAGAGGTAAATTTTCCCAGACTGCCAAGGAAAAGACGGGGCAAATTTTCTGACTGAGCACAAATTCTTGTGGGTGACATTAAACGGGTTACTTTATAAACCCAGCATCCATTTGGCGCCTCCTAACTGCTCATTTCCTGTATAAGGATTGGTTGTAAACTACACTCTTAAAACGAACGAGCGATTTTAACTCAGTCTGAGTTATTTTTCACTCCTCCAGTCTAGAAAATGCACTTCTCCGAAAGGATTGGATCCTTTGTGTGTTAAACCTCCGACAGGATCACTTCAAACGAGCGATTTTAACTCTGTCTGAGTTAATATTTACTCCGTTCCTGTGTCGAAAATGCACTTCTCCAGCTGGAGTGGATTTCACTCTTTTGTTTTAAGAGTGTAGCCTCGGTCTCCCCTATTTATTATATGGAACTACACTTTTCCGTTAAAGCCGCATTTATTGCTTTCACATTTTATAATATTTTATATACAATCCCAATGAGCAATGTTTACAGATAATAGTAAGATAAATCTCACTTAGCTTGATGATTAAATTAAGTTCATTGTTTATCCATATTCTAGCCTTTATGATAAAACTGATATCGATAATTTAAAACGTGTTAAATTTGATGTTAAAAAAGCATGATGATACATTAAAAACACGTTCGTATATCATGTCCTTGATAGACTTGTTTAAACATCTTATTATTCTATTGTAGAATTATCCTCTGGTAAGTAAACTCTTATTAAAAATCAAACTAATGCAAATTAAAGTGTTATGGCGTTGTTTTAAATAATTATGCAGATTTTTTACGATACAGTTAAGCTAGCACAAGTAACTTGGTGAAAATTAACCCTCTATTGCAATTGTTGCCATATGGCAACAAATAACGTAATCTACTTTATTCTATTAAAGTATAGCTCCCAATCGACAAATCTCTGTTTTTCATCTATTACATTCCAATTTGAAGAGTTTTACTAATTTAAGAGTTACTAATAACCCTCATGGATGACAGTAGTATAAGTGTATTCAAAATTAAAGAGTGAAGTTATTAGCTGTTGTGAAATTACGCCTTTGGCAGTATTCAAAGTATAATAATATTAGTACTAAATTACAAATAAATTGTTTTGAAAAAATAATTATAGTTCAAGAAGGTTATTTTAAAATATATTTAGTAGTTTTCTAGAAATTCTTATCAAAGTTGGAATTTTGTAGTTGGTTTTTGTCATATGGCAAAAATGTTAAAAAATTAAATTATTTAAATTCCTGGATGAAAAAAAATCATGCGTTACAGAGTTAAAACTGAAATTGCAATAGCAACATGTAATGATTAATTTCAATAGAAACATGCAATGATTAATTGCAATATAAACATGTTCTCTTAAAGCAACCTTAAATGCAAATTTTTATACTAAAAATTTCAATACTGAAGCTAAGACTAATCAACCATTTGAAAAGAGACCTGAACGTGGAAAACATTCTATCATAGAGTAATACGTACTTTTTATTTTAGAACAAGTCGGTAAATTTTTCAAAGGTAAGTAAAAAAAAATCAATGAAGCAATTCTACAAAAAAATTATATAAAATAATCTACAAGCCAAACCAATAATAGAAAAGAGAATTGAAAATCTTAGTGGAAGAACGCGATAATTGACATTTTTGAAAAAGTGAGATTTTTGTGTTAATAAACCTTTATTATTCCATCGTTTAAAAATAAGTTTCCGTTTATTCATGATGTTCCCTGTGTTTATTGAATATATCAAAAGCTACTGTATACATCAAAATTCTGCTTCTTAATTATCTTGATTTTGCTAATGATGCAACATTAAAAAATTAGAAAAATAAGTAGATGGTATTTGTACATTTATTTAAATAATTTTTATATAAAAAGTGCCCCATTATGAAATATGTTTCTGATTGCTAAAAATATTACTCTTTTTCCTTGTACTTTCGCATTTTTTTTATTCGCTGCACTTTTTATATAATTATTTGAATATTTTTTTTAACTAACTAGTTAAATAAAATTATTTAATTTTTTAA
This sequence comes from Hylyphantes graminicola, assembly GCA_023701765.1. Taxonomy (NCBI): domain Eukaryota; kingdom Metazoa; phylum Arthropoda; class Arachnida; order Araneae; family Linyphiidae; genus Hylyphantes; species Hylyphantes graminicola. The sequence goes on along the minus strand of CM043111.1, from coordinate 60,908,192 downwards.
TGGTTTTCTACACCCTTGTAAATGTAAATATAGTAATTGTGAAGGTAGTGTTTTTTTCTTCTTCTTCGCTGACACTACAGCCTGTTACAGGCCAAGGCCGTCTCTCCAAGTCTCCTCCATCTGACTCTGTTCCTCACAATGGCCCTCCATCGGTTAACTCCTAACACCTTGAGGTCTCTTTCAACCACATCCAGCCATCTAGTTGGGGGTCTTCCTCTGTGCCGCTTTCCTTCCATCTTCGAGAAAGTTACTTTTTTAGTGAGGAAACTGTCTTCGTATCGAAATACATGTCCCAACCACCTAATGCGGGACGCCTTTACCACCTTTAGAATGTCGGGTTTACCATACTTTTTGTATATTTAGGAAAAGTCAGTCCGGAAAATTCTTTTTGAGATTTCTGAATCGAGGGTATTTTTTTTACGAGGCAGGGTGATTGGCCCTGCGCTCAACCCCCAACCTGGAGGACCAGGGTGATCCTCTTGGTCTGGTGTCTCCCCTCCGACCTGTCCGGCATGGGTGACCTTGCCAGTAGCTAAGCTACCGTAGCTCTCGGGATCAACAACACACGCAAGCCACCACACTACTAAAAAGTGGGAACACCTTCGAGGGGAAATGTTATTTTAGGGCTGCCAAAAATGTACCAATGAAAGAAAATTGTTGTTTAAAACAAATATGAAGAGTACAAGCGAAGAAAAGCTTGACTTATTAGGAGTCTTCCCGTAATTGTGTCTGCTTGGCGGACATTGGCGACAGAAAACCTGTTTTGTTTTCTTTCGGTTCTTAATTCGTGATACAAACGTGTGTCTCATGTCCACTGATCTCTGGCGTGAGTCAATGTTGCCGCGAAAGAAAAACAAAGCGAGTAACCGGTTTCTTTATACCAGTTTAGGCGATTTCTCGCTATCATCGCCATTAATTGAGGAAAGCCTTCTACGAAATCAAGTGGTTTTTTTCTGTGTACTCTTCAATATGAGGTCAAACGCCAATATTTCCATCTCTTTATTTAGGCTTCTCACCTGGTAAGTATCATGTTTTTTTTTGCCTAAAATTTTTTTATGTGCCTTGCTGGTAGGAAATTTTTAAAGAAAATGTATTGAATTTGTATTTAAAATGCAATATGATGAAAACCTTCAAAGTAAATTATAGTTCAATTCTTACTAAAGGTTTAAATTTTCTTAAAAGTTTAAAAATATATATTTAATTACTGAAATCAACAAAGGTAGTTGACTAGTTTGAATAGCACTTAAATATATTTCGGATTTCTAAGTGCACTTAAATTTTCTTTGTAAACTCTATTTGTATTAAATTTATAGAGGAAGTGGGAGTGATTGTCGACAGTAAGTACCGAATAATTATCAACTTATTTTCAACTTATTAACAACTTATTATTATAATTATCAACTTTGTTTTCAAAAGGATGCTTTTTACTTGTTACATACCCATAAATCAAGCTTTTTAGCTTAATTATATTGTACTAGATATGAGGTTAATATAATTTTTGTATTGATGTTCCAATGAAGTGAAAACATTTTCTCTTTTGTCTCGCAAACGGAATTCACTTCGACTATAGTTTAATTCAATAGTACATCGTAGTATAATATAATCATATTATGAAAATGATGAAAAATACAATTCAAATTTCCTGCGATTTTTTTAAAATAAAGTATGTATTTAAATAAAACTAGACGTCGTATTAGAAATTTTGTAGTCGATATTATTTACATGGGGGAGAGTGGGGGCTGATGGGACAATTTTTTATTAACCTCTGTATTTTAGCAAAAATGCAAGAATTTAAATTTTTTTACAAGCTCATAAACTGAACATTCGTTTACTTGAATAGTCATTCGACAGATGTTAAAATATTACCATATTTGAATTGCTGAGCATTTTAAACAAACATGTAAATGGCCCATTAGCTCCCATATGTGGGGTCTAATGGCACAGGGTGCAGAGCTAATGAGACATGGTAAAAGTTGCCTTAATTAAAGTTTCAAAAATTGGAAAGGGAACCAGAAAATGACTTACAAATAAAATTTTAAAAGCAAACACCATTTACATAATGAAATTTATTTTTTTAAAAACAATTATTTACCTTTGAAAGGTAACATTTCAAAGTTAAAACTTAAAATTGAAGATGTTCCCATAATTTTTGAATCAATAGAAAGGATAGTTTTGTAACTATATCTTCTAAAATTTATCTCAAGTTTGTCTTTTTTTTCAATTTGAATGAATTTGAAAAGACTGCCATTATCTTCAAATAGCTTACCCGGAGTGCATCGCTAACTATTTTAGAAATCAATCCAACGTAATAAAGAATAGTTTGCGTTTTAGCAAATTTTACCATCAACAAACCATTTATTTTCACCAAGCTCTATTCAGATGAAATTAATGAAATTGCAGGGAAATGTGGAAAAATGTGCAATCAATAAAGCTACCTAAACTTTCACTTATTAAATGACGAAAAAAGTTCAAAAAGTTTAAAATTTAAGTTTTTGAAAGTTTTTGGCAACTTCACTAAATATGATTTTAGAGATTTATATAGATTATTCAAGAGAAACATACAAAGCTGGGTTTATTCGTGTCCCATTAAAACCCAAAGTTTTTGTCCTATTAGACCCCGCAATGATATTATTTATAAATAGTTCAACACAAAAGCAAGTGTATTTCACCACAGTAATTTGACACATACTACCTTAATCTATGATATGTCATCTACCTAAAAATATAATTTAATTCGTGAAAGTTTTTATTTAGTACTTCAAAAGTGTAAAAATAGATAAACTTTTTACTTACTTTTGATTCTCCAAAACAACCATTCTTTTCTCAACGTGAGCATTTGTTATCTTTCAAAAAATGTCGAAAAATTGAAATAAAAATATAGATTTTAATAATAGATTGTAACTTATTATAAATAAATAACTTGAAAATTTCATTATTTAAAAAAATTATATATTCTGTAATAAAAAATCCCCCCAAAAAACTTCGTAAAAGTAAACAAACGCCAATCTAAAAAAAAAAAAAACTATTTTATCAAAAAGCAAGTTCATTATGAAAGTTGTGGCTAAAAAAGCCGTGATATAAAATGAATGCCAATCTCTTGTGTAAAACTTCCTATTCATAATAAGTAGTATAATTTAAGTTTTGCTGCCATAAAAATATTACACTGTTTGAGGTTGGTGCACAACTTAATCCCCCTAAAAATTTAAATCACGCAAATGAACTTGAATTACTAAATCAGAATAACGAAGGACACTTAAAATAAAAAGTTTAACAAATGTATGATCTCCATACATTTATATAAAGGTATAGAGGGTGGTTAAGATGGGGGGGGGGGGGAGGGGGGCACCAACCTCAAACAGTGCAATATTTTTATAGCAGCAAAACTTAAATTATACTACTTATTATGACCAGGAAGTTTTACACAAGAGATTGGCATTCATTTTATATCACGGCTTTTTTAGCCACAACTTTCATAATGAACTTGCTTTTTGATAAAATAGTTTTTTTTTTTTAGATTGGCGTTTGTTTACTTTTATGAAGTTTTTTGGGGGGATATCAGTAGTTTTTTTTAAAATAACAAAAGATACAGACACAATACGACTGCAAAATTGACGACATGATTTCAATGTTTATAGAGAGTTATATAACTTCTGAGAACCAAAGAAATATTATTTCTTACTCTTCAAAGAAAAAGCAAAGTGTTTAAAAAGTTTGAGCTAATATGAACTGAATCTGACAACCAAATATGACTGTTTACAATTATAGATCAAGATCAACCATTCCATTATCTGTTGATATATATTTTTTAAATAAACGCCAAAACTTTTTAATGAAGCGTTCCGTTTATTATTTAGAATTCCAAAGTTTTTTCAGTCTGCTGATTCAAAAATTTGATAAATCATTTATTTTAGAAACTGTAATATCGGCTTGTTCGTTGTGTTTTTGAACTCTGATGAAAATATAGCAGACCTCGGTTGGCGCAGTCTCGGGAGGTAATACGGCCGCTAAGATGGCTAGTTAATCGCGCAACCGTACCGTCAAAGATAATATCGATTTTAATTAATTAAAAATAGAAAAAAAAAATTTGGAACTTCAAAACTACGAAAGGGCCTGAATTGGGGCATTCTCAATCGTTTAGTAGAAACAGCTTAAGGGAAGAAATCTCCCCTGTCACATCTGTAACTGAAAAATAGGAACAGTTTTAATAACCGAATCTTAATTATCGTAACCTATGATCGTAACGTTCCCGTTTGTTATTTTCAGGAACAGTTTCTAGATGACGTTTTATTCCAGATGTATTGTTTTCGACGCATTTCGAGATTACATAGCAGCTGTTATTTTTAGTGTACCACATCCGTCTTTTATGCCTAGGTTTTTTTCCCCTTTTGTCGGCATATTTAATTTCAATTTACTTTTATTAAACTAAAAAAATATCCAGCCTATTCAAGAAAAAACAATAACCAAATACAATTCTCAGATTTCGGTTATGTATTATAATCAGGGCCGAATTTAAAGATTTGCCGCCTTTAGGCTTCGACCGATTTGCCGCCAGATATAGTTTTCAAAACTATTTTTTTCTTTCTACGTATTAGAACTATCTATGTACTTTTACACTCTAAATCGAAAGCGAAGTAATATACGATTTTTTTTTAAATGTTCTATTTTTCTTTCAACTTCCGAATCCGGGGGGAGAGGGTTCAATTGGCCTCCATGTTTACTAATAAATATTAGAACTTTATATAAGTCTACGATTTACGCATTAATGTAAATCACTTGTTTACTTTTTTTTATTATTAGTTTCTTTAAAAAAAATGGACGAATGCCGTTTTAATTGGTCGTAAAATTTGCAGCCCCCGAAAATTTGCCGCTCTAGACTACAGCCTACTTAGCCTATTTAGAAATCCGGCCCTGATTATAATACAAACATTTAGTAACAGCTCATGTTAAAAAATTTAACTTTAATAATTAAATATTACTTTGGCACAATAAAATATTCCTCAATAATTTTTAGGGATAAAATATATTTCTTACTTTTTATGAAGAAAAAACCAACAAAACTATTTTTTAATGGTATTGGTAACATGAATATGGCAACCCAATTGGCAAATATGACTATTTGTTTACTTTTCTGGATTGATTCATCCACTCGAGTTATTTATTAGGTTTTTTTTTAAATAAAAACGCCAAAAAGCTGAAATGAAGAGATTCCGTTTATTAATTAGATTTTTTTTTAATCTGACTATTCAGATATTATATTAATCAATTATTTTAGAAGCTGTAATAATAACTTAATAGTTAACAGCGCTGCTATGCGGCTCTTCGATGAAAATGCAGTAAACCTTGGCTCGTTTTCGGAGGTACCTGGCCGCTAGGATGGCTTGTTTATCGCACATTCATACCGCCAAAGATAATATAGATTTTAATTAATTAAAAATAGAACGAGATCTTTTTGAAACTTCAAACCTATGAAAGGGGCTTAATTAGAGCATTCTGAATCTTTTAGTAAAAACCGCTTCCAGATTAAGGGTCTAGCAATGGCTGTAGGTCACTTCAAAAATTAGGTCAAAATTTGACTAAAACTGCTCGAAAGATTTCATTTTCGAAAATTTCCATATTTTTTTTCTCCGCTGTTTTTGACTCTAGAATAACCAAATTTTTTTTATTGAAAATAATCTACGAAACCTCTTTACTGTATTTTTTTATTGTTCTACGAAGTTTAGTTTGCCTGGTAGAAAATAAAATCAATTTCGCTGTTAACATAGCGAAATGTTTTCTGTATATATACATAACTGCCGTTTAGCCCTTGGCGTCATTTTGAGATTGGCGGGCGGAACGACCGTTCCGTCTGATAAACTAGTTATACCGTACCTTTATTATGTTAATATTTATGTAGAAGAGTTTTACAAACATTGAAAACTTCAATTATTGTAAAAAAATATCAATTCTATTAATTCTTTTTTAGGCATTCCCGACGGTAAGTTTTTAAAAAAATATTATTTAAAAATCTAGTATGAATTAAATAACTGCTTGAAATGTATTTGAGCAACTGTGAAACAAATATGATTGTTTCAAAGTTTGACTATAGCAATTTTACTCTGCAATACTAATTGAAAGAAGTAGTAATTAAAAAAAGCAAACCGTTTGACGACGGGTTCGACAATTTATTTCTGATTTACTGTGAAAAATACCCTGTTATATTACAGAAATGCAGAAAATAACAAATCTTTTCAATAGGGCAATATACGCAAATCATCGTGAAAATACAAGAATCTATAACATAGGCACATAATTTTACTGTAGCATAGAGCAAAATTTCGCAAAAATGCTGATTTTTCGCCATTGGAATCTATGCAGCATAATTCTGTGTATATGAAAAAAAAATTATTTACAAGCTTTTTTTCCCCTGCTGGCTTATTCACATCATAGTTCTGAAGAAGGGCAACACAGGTTTGAGCTAGGTAATATTCCAGCTCAATAAGAGGCTGAAAGGGTTAAATTAAACTAAATATTAATAGCAAATCGCAAGAGCTATCGCAAAGAGCTAATGCATCAGTTATGGAATCACAACTTCCGTAGAAGTATTGGCTTGCCACGTTAGCTCTTTTTCTATAGGTATGGGAATCAACATAACATCGAAATGAAACAATTTGAAACGAATATGCTAACTAGTTATTTAATAATATTTTTTTAAGGTTTTAAAATGCCAAAAGTATACAGCAGATGGCGACGCTATTTTGAAACTTTATAAATAAAAATTAAAAAACCAGATGGTATTTTCTTTTCAATTTTGTTTAAAATTGATGTAATGATGATTCCCATATATATGAAAATGGGATGACATGGCAAAGCAATTATTTCGCAAAATTTCTGATTTCAAAAGTAAGCTCTTTTTGACTGATAGTCCCACTCAAATAAATAATATGATTAAATTTATCACAATCTCAGCCTAAACAGTTCAGCAATATAACTTATTTCTTTATTTTTTAGTAAGTAAAATAAAATGGCATTTAACCATTTGTAACAGCAACTCTTGTTGAGTAGTACTTAATATTAAAAGTATTTACTAATCTCTGAGGATTCCCTTAGCATATGAAATTTTATAGTAAAAACATGTTGCCTTATAGCAACGTTAATACTAAAGGATACTTTACTATTCTAACTCTTAATAAAAAAAATTGTTCTACTTCATTGCAGATGGATTCAAAGCCGTTTTAGCAAGTAAGTAAAAACAATTTAAATGGTATTTACCATTAGGGTTACAATGAAATGTTATTTACCAATAAGAATGAATGGTATTTTACCATTAAGGTTACAATGAAATGTTATTTACCAATAAGAATGAATGGTATTTACCATTAAGGTAAACTTTGATTTTGTGTAACATTACTCCCAGGGCCTGTTCTAGGAAATTTCAGAGTATTTGTGCAACCTATTTTGGGTCCCCTTTACGGAAAGTTTTGTGTATGATTTCCAGTAATGATGATACTACATGACCAATGTATCAAATGTTTGCAACAATTTTATAGGCTTCCTTATGAACATCGATCAAAACAATCCCGTTAAGTCAATTTCTTAGACAAAATTGAGCAAAAATACAATTGTAGAATTATAATTTCTTTAAGTTAACTGATATTTTGGTTATTTACAGTATTTAGCATAAAATAAACTGAAAATTTGGGGCCCCTATAATTTTGGGGCCCTACACTCTTAAAACAAAAGAGTGAAATCCACTCCAGTTGGAGAAGTGCATTTTCGACACCCTAAAGGCATGCATATTTTCTCAGACTGAGTTAAAATCACTCGTTTGGAGTGACCCTGTCGGAGGTTTAACACACAAAGGATCCACTCCAAAAGGAGAAGTGCATTTTCCAGTCTGGCGGAGTGAAATCCACTCAGACTGAGTAAAATTAGGAGTGTTTCTTTTAAGAGTGTAGGCACGGGCCTAAAAGGCTTTACGGACGAACAGGCCCTGATTACTCCATAAAATTGGTAGAAATTATTTTTGTAGAAATAGTAAACCAACCATTATATTAATATGAGAAAAGAATAAATACGGATACCTGTTTAATAGTGGTTCACAAAAATTCATGAAACAACAAACCGTCTGAACGGCCTGGAAATTGGCAAAAATATATATGGTTGCTTTCATTGCATACATTTTAAATAAAATTTATTTCAACTGAACATAATTAGTTTTACTTTTATACAGATAATCTTTAAAATATTTTTAAATTATTAATAATTTATAAATATTATTAAATTAATATATTATCAAAAAAATATTAAAGTTTATTATTTATAAAATTTTGAAATTTAAGGTTTTTGTAAGGAAGATTGATTACACGTTTAAAAAACTAGTTCAGCTATCAATTTAATATAAGGATTTATGTGCAAGCTTTAAATAATTCAATGAAAAGTTGCCGCCCCGGTGGCGCAATCGTTAGGATGCTTGACTTTGGAGCTACTGGGGTTGGGTTCAAATCCCGGTTGGGCATGGATGTTTGTGACCGTCAATAAATGTTGTTATTTGTCTGTGTGTTTGTGTTGTCCTTTCTTTGTGTGTCTCTTGCGCTTGTAAAAACTCTTTCTGTGCCTGTTCCACTTGATGAAAGCTTATAAGCGGTTCTCTGAACAAGCACACAAGCTGGAATATATATGTACCTACCATACCATAATTAAACGTTACTCCGCAAAACTGTTGGCAGCATGTGCTGCCGGATTTTACGGAGGAAACGTTCCGCGAAATTTACTATGTAACAAGTTACATCACGAAAATAGTATGGACCACCAACGACTTATGCATCCTAGTATTAAAATTCCACCAAAGTTTTTTCAGTGAATAAATAAAAAAAATCACTGCAATATTTAAATATTTCACAGTTGCTTATTTGAAACTGAGACGATCTGAGATGGCTATCTAATATTAATTTTTGTGTGCTTGAGAGATCCAATTAATTCTTTTTAACCATTTATCAGACTAATGATCCTTATTTATTTTCAAATGTTTTAATTATTATGAGCCACTCTCACATATTTCAAGAAATAAATCTTGTAAATATTGTTCCATTTAGGTTTTTCTAAAGGTAAGAAAAAGCTTAAAAAACAATTTCATTAAAAAAACCTTCAAAGTACAATTCTTAATTTCAAGAAAATTATTGCTCTGTTTCAATCTAATTAGTTGAATACTTTTTTAGATACGTTATGTGCGTAGGGTTAGATTTTTCTGATTCATACCACATCTTTTAGTAGGTTCTCCGAATGAAATCACTAAAACTATCTGATCCAAACGACTGCACTGTAATATATTAACATAGATTAGAAGAGAAAAGATATTTATAGCATTCTTATAATTACAGAATTTATTAAAATTTGTATATGTATTTAGATTTCGATAAATTGCATTATTTGGCTATGAGAACAAGCCTCTAGCAGGAGCGAAAAACACATACAAATTAATTTTCTTAGAGTTTTCATAAATGTCCTTGTTCCGTTCGATAAAATAATTTAAAAATTCGTGAAAAAGTATAGAAATGGATTAAAGAAAACTCAAAGAATAATTATGAACCATAATAAACCTAATACAAATAATACGAACGAATATTTTGATACTGCAGACAAAATAAAATGTGCAGAAATTCTGCAAGTGAATTAATTTTATTGCTTCGTTATTAAATAATCATTATTAATTACTTGCACCAATATTTTTTCTTTAAATTTCAGCAACGATTGGAAAATTTGTTAAAGGTAAACACTATTTTTTAATAATCGTAACCCGTATCATAGATTTTCTGAGAAAAACATTGAAATGTTTAATATTTGAATTACTTAAAGCATCAATATATGGGCACTTTTTAATCAAAAATATGCCATTGTGATCCTTTCATAAAAATAGTATCCATAATCTTCTAAACGATAAAATAATTTGCTGAAAAAAAGTATTTTATTATCTATTAATTCCTCTATAATATTTTTATTCTTTAGGAATACCAGAAGGTGAATAAACCTTACATAGTATTTCTCAAATTACAATTTCCATGTTGAATGTCATATTATGCTTGCATTTAAGTGTTTGTTAAGTTAATAGATGGACTATATAATTTTGTTTTTGTAATAAATACTTCAATATCGTTTCCTTAAAACACACGAATGGACGCTAAATCTACGTTTAAAGCCGTTGTGTTATTTATCCTAAAGGTTTAGACCTCTCTGCCCTCAAGGATCTCAGTTCCCCCAGTTCTTTGCATTTGGTTGGCCTAACAAAGTAGTTGGCTTCGATAGTAGTACATTTAGTAGGACCAATCACTTTTAAAAATTCAACGAGTTTAAATATTCATTTTCAATTCATTCAAATTTTTTATTGTTTTTAAGTTTTGTGGGCTACAATAAAAAAATACCCGGTCTTAATTGTTTTATTTACAACTAAGCACACACTTCAAATGGCATAAGCACAGCAAATAAATGTTCAAAGAAAAAATGTAAAGGGTTAAAGGGACTTTTTTTCATTTAATGAGTATTTGCAGTATTAAGTTATCAATTCATTCTATGTATCATTATGTTCAGAAAGCAATTAAGTTAAAATAAATATAAATGCAATATTTTAATGTGCAGTTGTGAAGAATATTGAAATTAAAAGAATGAATCTTTATTAAGCAGTCGTAAAACTCATTTTCATTACATAAGGTGGAACAAGTTACCATAAGTCTGCACATTTCAATTTTTTTTCAATCACATAAGAATTATTTTCTATCTTAATTGATGTCTGGTAACTCCTGGCACAAGCAGTAAATTACCGTTAAATTCGGTTTTCTGCAGTTTCAAGGGGAAATAGTTGCATTACAAAAATATTTTCCTTTTTGATTACTTCTCCTTAATATTTATTGCTTTAAATCTGTACATTTGTGGTTCCCCTTTTGCACAAGGAATGTTTGAAGAGTCAACAGTTATTGAAAACATATCACATAACTTTTGAATTTCTTTTGTACTTATCGCCAAGTATTTATGTCAAACAGTTACTATGGAACAAGTAGAACATGAATAAAGTAATTAGCACTGCTATGGTTAACTCTCGGCACAGAAAACTATCCCTTATATATGTTGGCTATTTTTTTTTTCAAATAATGAACGATCTTCAACTTTAGATGCTCAAAACTAAAAAACAAATTAAAAACACGAATTTATTAAACTTACGTAAAGAACCCATTCCAGAAATTTCGACAAAATTAAAAATGTCAATCCTCTCAAAACCGCTTGACTACTAAAATAACTCGTAAAAAGTGAAACGATGCACAAACCTTTTTAGGTGATTTAGTAGGCTGGAAGAGTAATGGAAATTTGTTAGACAAATTATAAATCATTTGAAAAATTCTAATAAAAATAACAATTTTATTAATATGAAATATTTAATAAGTATTGTGAAACTAGTTTATATTTAATACCGCCAAAATTGATATCTTCAAAAGAGTTTAAATGCATTTTAATTGGACGAAATATTTGCTTAAATCTTTTTTAAAAAAACATATCATTAAATAGTGGTAGAGAAAAAGTTGAGTACGGTATTTTTGGGGAATTAAAAAATTTTCTATTCAAATTTTTCCTTTTATTTACATAAACTGTATTTATTTGCAGATGAGCAGAAAGAATTAATTCAAGGTAAGTAAATTTTATTCATTTCACTAAAACAAATCGATAGTTTATTCCTAGTAAAAACCATCTTCCGTGTAACAGTAACTAAGTATCAAAATAAGCACTAATTCACCTTATGTCATGTATAACAGTTTATAATAAAAGTGCTTTCTTGGTTCCAGATTTCGATCTTCCTAGTTGTAAGTAAATGAATGTAACATTTTATTTATCCTGAAATATTAGGGTCGTACTTAGCCGGCCCACCGGCGCACCGGTTAGTGTACTAGCCTTTGGAGCTGCTGGGCTCGGCTTCGAATACCGGTAAAGGCATGGATGTTTGTGCTTGTCAATAAATGTTGTTATTTGTCTATGTGTTTGTGTCGTCTTTCTTTGTGTGTCTCTTGTGACTGTTTCTTCTGGCGAGCTGGGTAATGGGCTATAAAGCCTACACTCTCCCTTCTAGAGGGCACAATCACTGTCATTTGTCAAGGTTGTACTTAAAATTAATAAGATTTAAATGTAAATTATAGTAAATGTTTGCATTGAAACTTTGAATTTTATCATCATTTTTTTCACTATTCTACTAAAGTTCATTACTTTTCATATATTTATTTAGTGTTTTAAAATGCTTAAGCATTTAAAATATCCTAGGTTTACTAAATTTTAAATCCATGTGTATAATTTCATTGAAAAGCTAAAAACTGCCTTCAACTTATTTTTTAAGACACAGCAATTGCCACACATGTAGAATTAATGTACTTTTTATTTTAGTTTTTGCAAAGAGTTTAAGTGGTAAATTATTTTTATTCCTTAAATAATTTTACTTATTACATATTTTAGCTTTATCTTTTATAAATGCGTGTTTTTATGTAAAAAAAGAAAAGTAAGCATGTCCTGTGTTGTAACATAAAACAGAGATGTTTTTACTGTTGGAATATAGTGTTGGATGTATTAATTATAAACATAATCGCATTTTTCTTATAATTCAGGATTACCAGATGGTAAGTAACAAACTTCGAATTCCCCGTTCAAACTAAATACAATTTATTTAAACTAACACGGCACTTAATGGCCGAACATACAATTGTGACTCGTACTTTGAAAAACCCTCTCCTAACGGAATTTGACTGTCCCAAAAATGTTAAATCCACAATTGCCAGGCACTATACTTTTCAGATTCTGAACAGGTTTCGTTTCTCACTTTCGTAACAGCCGACGATCCGAACCGAACTGGTAGTATGACAGAAAAAGGAATATTTAAAGAATATATTGCATGAATATTTTGTTTGAAGTCACACTTCTCATTATCAAATGAAAACTATTCGCACCTTTGCTACAAAGTCACTGCTTCTTTTATTTGCTGCACCATTTCCTTTAGTTTGCCAAATACGAAATTTGCGCAGTAAAACCTACTCAACCAACCTTTCCATCAATCTTTTTTTATTTTGTAACTCCGAACTCGATCTTCCAAGCGTCTTTTATATGATACACAATGTATAAGAACCCAAAGAAAAATAATTAATTTGTAATTTAATGAGCACAAAGATGTACATCCATGTTGTATTAATGTAGGAATATCAAAAATTAAATTATTATATTAAAATTATTATTTATTCATTTCAGATACTTTAGGGGGCATTGTTAAAGGTTAGTACTTCAACTATTGCCCAAAAAAGGCATATGCACTGTATTAATATTCAAAAAATAAAATATATCAATTGTTCAATTATTCCTAATCGTTGTAAAATAAGTAGTAATTAAAAAAAATATGAATAAGCTGTTTCTTTTTATATTCTAACGAAATGCTGAATTAAGGAAAAATCTCAAGTAACGCAATAGTTTCAAACATCGTACAGAATAGCTAATATCTGTACCTCTTGTATGCATAAGCTCTACTTTTCATACTTTTTTACCTTTTGAAAATGCCATTTTTAACGTGTCTAATAATCTAAATGCAAACGAAAAACCTTTAAAGCTCATTTTCTCGTTTTCACCTTTCTGTCACTTAGCTCGTTCTTTCCACTAAGCTCTTCAATTATCAGTTGAGATACCTTGGTAGTGGTGCTGCCCTGTTACTTGTGTTAAACAGATGTCAACTTTATTAAACTTTTATTTAGGTTTAAATAAAGGTAAGTTCTATTCTTTGTACTCATGTACCTACTTTGTAATTATTTTTATATTAAAGAAATAGCTTTCTTCATGATGTTTTATTGCTTTTTTATGGGCTTATTATTACTAAAATAAAACGAATTACAAAACTGCGTTGAACGTTTTGTTATAAAAACAGAACACAGGACTTTAAAAAGAAAATGTTTAAAACTAAAGCTATATATAATGTCATGAATCCACTCCTCCTTCAATGCTTTTGCCCTTTTTTGTTTAAAATACCTTGCCTCTCAACAATATGAGTCCAATTCTATAGCTCCAATCAGGACTAAAGTAGAAGGGAGGTAAAACATTTATTGGCAGGCCCTTTTGCATTGTTGCACACACATAACTAATAAACCATAGAATGTAACAATTCTAATTACTTTTTATGGAACATACGGTAAAATAACATTTGGGGTTCGCAAATATTAATCTGTTTCCACTTAAATTAACATATTACAAAAAATTTAAGGTAATAGGACGATGGTTAAAAATACATAATTTTCTTTTTAACTCTTTTCAGTCCCAGTGATGCGATTTGGCATCATCATTTTTCTGATCATAATTTTTTTTAAAAAATAATACGGCTGACATCTATTGGGATTAATAAAAAATATTTCCTAATAAAAAATTTGAAACAAAAACTAATACTATCACTATTACCACCATTAACATCATCATTATTATTATTTTATATTTTTATTATTTTATTTTTTACACAAAAAATTATTTATTTTCAGCTAAACTGGCACGAGACGTTAAAGGTAATTATAGAAAAGATGTATTTACTTAGAAAGATTTTTAACTGAAAATTTTTACGTTTAATCATTTTGCATTTCGACGAGAACCTAAATGGTCTTAATTTTTCATACTTCCAAACCTACTTTAGTTTTTCAGTTCAAGCTAAAAATTGAGCATCAAATGATTATTTCTAACATTTTTTTGAACTTATGCGTCTGTTAGTTAAGTAGTTAGTGTTATAGATTTTTTTTATTTCTCCAAAATAACGATTATATCTGAAGTGAAAATTGGTTTTCATTGCAATTTTTTTGTGTTAAAAATGGGCTCTTGATTATTTTTTTCAAAAGTCTTTGTTACTTATAAGAATAAAGTAAATTAAATATTAATAATAAATAGAATTTGTTCAACGTTTTAAATAACAATTACTATTTCTAACAATTAAAAATTTCTAAGTATTGCTAAGAAAAACAACTAACATAAACATCCTTGTTGCAATGTTTTACTGGTAATGATTTTAACCAAAATCATTAAATCATTTATCATTTTCAAATAATATAAGAGCTCACATGGAACATTGATAAAAGCATTTATTGTTCCGTTGACATTTCATTACTTTTATTATTAAAATGTGCTTTAATGTAAATTTAAAATTTTCAATACAAATACAATTATATTTTTAGGACTTCCTAAAGGTAAGCTTAGTTTCAGTTGTAGCACCTGTACTTCAATGGAAGAAAGGTCCATTTGTTATGTTCCTATACTTTGAGCCATGGTCAATAAGTTTAAAGTCACTATGCCCATTGTTATTCATAATACAGTCAAACCTCTTAAAACGTTCCAATGTTACCATTAAATTTCGTTAAAAGCGTTCTTGTATGAGACGAAATCCGCTAAAAAAAAGTTTGTGTAATCACGTCCAGAAATCTCTCTTTGCAAAACTATTTTTTCTTAAATAATTATAAAAACCTTGTTTGCGATTTTCTTACGAATTTCAATTGAAGTAGTCAAAATGATTTCAATTTGAGTAATGTTAAAAGAGTTAAGGTATACCATGGAAGCAACTCGATAAATAGTAACTAAACCTCTGACCTTCCACAACAACATTTTTACAAGTACATATCTAAAATACCTTGTGATATTAACTGATGTTCACTTTTAATTATGCCTGTTTTTATACACATTATAAATTTAAGTAGTTTAGCTAATTTATGTCAATTTCGGAATAGTGTTTAAAATCAAAGTACATAAAAGGTTATTTGGTTCAAATTAACATGAATACGACTTAACGGTGTTCTTTTCAATAGGGTTCTACTGTATTAAATACATTCAGTTCAAATGTATTTTTTTAAGATATTGGATTCAATATACAATACTTTTTTTTTCCAAAACGAAAGAAAAAAATTCGCGTATGTAAATTCTGATTAAAGCAATTTTTAATAGCTAATGACAATTGCTATTGTATGTTACCAATATTTCCCAATGCATGAAGAAGAAAAACATTGATGTTAATAACAAGATGTTTTATACTTATTGTTGTAGAAAATCCGAATTTTAAATCAGTATTATTTTTTCAGCCTTTCATTAATTTTTTAGAAATTCTCATAGCACGAAAAAAATTCTTTCATATATTTCCAATTAAATGTTCCCTGATAAAACGTTTTGAATTTTCACAGATCTAGTGGGAAAGTTAATAATTGAAAGTAAGTACTTTTATTATTTATGAAAAATCTACAGCAAAAACCACACACTAAAACTTATTTTTAAGCATGCAGAAACCGATATAAAATTGCATTATCCATCAATGCTCTTCGTGTAGTTACACAACTATTATAAAAAATGTTTCAGCTTTCATCGCTTAACTCAATTTTTTGTGGTGTAATTGCACTAAAGGAACCGGTGTATTTCGATCCAAAAAAAGAAAAGTTTTACAGTAACTAGAGTATACTTCCCCTTTAGGATCTACGTATTGATTGCCTACATTTTCCGGTAATTGTCCAGTTATTTTCTACAATTCCTTGGGGTTTTCTATATTTCCGATTATTTTCTACGTTGTCAGATTATTTTCTACATTTCCCGATTACTGTTGACGTTCGACGACAACTGCCAATATTTCCTGGTAACTGTCGACAATAACCAACTACTGCCTAAAATATTTCTATTGGAAAAGTACAAATAAATTTAAAACTACCTTCTTTTTGCAATTAGAAATATATATTTATAAAGATAGGAATGCAAAAGAATAAAAAAAATTATTAATTTTATTTACGTAATTTATATGTATCATTCCATATATTCTAGAAATTCCAAATGGTAAGTGTGTACAGATTTTTCCTACTAACTCTGGATTCATGAAAAATACATGAGAACAATCATAAATCTCAATCTTGGCACATTTAATTAATAACTGGTTAATTATGTTCAGGAAGTCGAATAACCATTTTTAACCTTTTGACAGCAATTGACAAGATAATGTGACACAAGAAGCTTGTCAGCTTCAGCTTATTTCTTAACTTCATCCCAATAAACAAAAAGTAAGACTAATGAAGACCACGGTCCTAAACAATGTAACTGGAACAAGTTGGGTTACACAAAAAAACGAATATGAACTTAAAGTAAACGTTTTTATTAGGAAATGAAGCCGTTGATTGTCTTCACTAAGTCTTCATAATATGGGGTTAATAGAAGTCAAACAATGCACAACTACTATTTTTTTTTTTGGGGGGGGGGGGGATTTAGCATAAAGAAGTTTTAACTAAAACATAGTTTAATGATTGGTTGTCTTAGCATATTATCAGGCTAATAATGTATTGCTTAACTTTTCAATAAATTATAAATATATCCTATTTGGTATTCGACAGTTCCCTATTGCTTTTATAACTAATGCATTCGTCCCTAATGCACCTGTTATACCTTTATTTCCTTGAATATGAATGCTTTTCCTCGATTTTTTTTTATTTGTAAATCTATTATGATATGCTTTATAAAAAAAAGTACCTTAACTTAAATATATTTTCAGCTGAACTTGGAAAAGCAATAAGAGGTAATTTCAATTTTATTTTCTGTTCGACACATAAAATATAAGACTAAGACAAAAACCTCTCAACTTAAATTAACGCAAAGCGTAATAGGCTTTTTCAAACCAACATTGCTTGCACATTTTCTTCCTTTCACTCATGCACTTTTCTTACCATTCTTTTAAATGCATACAACAAAATTACTTTGTAGAGTATTTCAAGTATTTTTAAAATTTCAAATATAGAATTAAAATAAAATACTGTGGTTATTACTGTGGTTATATTAGGATTAGAAGAAGAAGTAACTTTATTTTTTCGAAGCAGAATACATAGGTTGCCAAGGGGCCCCCAGGCCCTTCCAGACAACACATAAAATTATACAATTCAAATCATCAATTGAAATTTAAAACAACATCAGATTATATCCAAACAAAAGGGTAACAAAACAAAAACAAAAAAAACAACAAAACAAAAGCTAACAAAATCTGGCAAACGATCGAACACACGAGATACATAAACATTTTACAGAACGGTAAAATACATAACTTCACTATTGTTTTACAAAAAATAATAATAAAATAACAATACATATATATAAAATTTAGTTTACAGGAAATTATATAACTTATTTTAGCTTCCACACTACGTTTATAACGTAAAAAGTGGAAGGTTTTATAATTGTGCTGTCCGTCCGTCTGTCTGTCTGTCACCCACTTTCACAGAACGAAACGGAAGTCTCACAAACAAGTGGTATTTGTTTTTTTAGTTGTTTATTTTCTTCAATAAGTTGGTAATTTTCTTTTTTGATATTTTGTAACTCTTCTTGTAGACTCCAGGGCCGGATTTAAAGATTTGCCGCTTGTAGGCTACGATCGATTTGCCGTCAGATCTAGTTTTCTTCACAGTTTTTTTTTATTTCTACATATTACAATCATCTATGTACACTCTAAATCGAAAGCGAAATATATATAATGTTCCACTATTTGTCTTTCAACTTCCAGGGAAGAGTCTAATTGCCCTCGCAGCTACCATGTTTACTACTAAATATTAGTGCTGTATGTACGTTTACGGTTTGCACGTTAATGTAAATTATTTGTTTCTTTCTTAAAAATATTAATATCTTTATAATAATTTTTTATGTCGAATGCTACTATAATTGTTCGTAAAATTTGCCGCCCCAAAAAATTTGCCGCTCTAGGCTACAGCCTACTCAGCCTATTTAGAAATCCGGCCCTGGTAGACTCTTATTAGATTTTACTACCTCTTCTAGAACCTTCGAGTTGAAATCCAAGCTTCTTTTAAACTCTTGCAGCTGGTCAAGTATTTCTTTTTGGAGGGAATTATTCGAATCAGCAGCTGTCAACGCTTTACTGAATTTGCACAATTAGTTATCTGATTAATTGATATTAGAATGCATGACATTTTTACAAACTTTGTAGAACAAAAAATATTTGTGATATCGTATTTAATATATGTAACATAACAAAGTATTTCATTATGTATTATTTTATTTAGGATTACCAGAAGGTAAATATACTTTTAAAAAGTAAATTTTCCCGCAGCGATAAATATGTTCCCTAACTGAAAATTAGCATAACTTGTTGGCAAATTATTTAGTAAACAATTGTTTTAATGCTTCTTTACTCAACCCTCCATTAATAAAATTTTAGTGGCTTTTGAATTACTTTTTAGTTTCTTCACCACACTGTAAACTATTGGCGGAAAGTTACTCCGTAAACACAGTGGGAGATGACCAAATGACTGTCGCCTTGTTTACAGAGTAAAATTCTTTTAAAAAAATACTTTCTAAAAATACAAAAATTAATATATCTGAAAGATACATTTATATAGTATAATTTAAGTTAAATGTATCAATTTAAAAAAAAACTATTTTTCTATTTTCCTATTTCTAATTTAATAATAAAATATTTTTCAAGTGTATGTCTTTAATGAAATTAAATTCTTTCAATTACAGACACCTTATCAACCACACTACAAGGTAGATATATCTTCTTATTATTAGCACTAGAAGATAGCCCATTATTTTTAATTTTTATTTCTTAGTATTTTAATACCACAAATTTTACAATATCTCATTGCACGAACTCTTTTTTTTTTTTTAATGTAGCGCTACCCCAAAGTAAGTGCGAGTCCATATCATGCATATAAAATTTTATCAACATCCTTTCATTATTATAACAGATGTTTTATTGTTGAAAGTTTCGAATTGATATTGGAAATATAAAATTTTAAACTGTGGTGTTTTTTACTAATATTTTACTTTTAAATGATACACTCATTCCTGTTTACTAATCAGCAAATACCTACTGTAAAAAAAATATATAAATTAATTTAAAAAATTCGATACAAATATACTTCTTTAAAAGAATGCTTTAAAAATAACAAAAATTATCAAATCTTCTCAAATATACTTCTTATTAGGAAAGGACAGAAATTATAATTTTCTGCTAAACTGGTTTTCGCGTAGAAAAAAACATGCTTTTTCAAAAACAAAAGTTTTTTTATCATTAAGGTACTTTAATATCTCAAAAGGAATTGACTATTTAAACGAAAGTGTATATGCTGGAAGTAAGTTTAGAAAGTTTCAGTGAGGCACGTTTTTAGTTACCAATTCACACTCATTTTGGTCTTTTTTTTTCTTGCGATATTTCTTTCTTTTTTCTTCCTTCCTTTTTCGCTTCTTTTTTTCCATTTCTCTTTTATTTTTCTTCATAACTTTAAACTTTTGGTACCCTTTTTCTACCTTCCTCCCTTATTTCCCTCTTTTTGTTTATCTCCTTTTAAATTATCTTTAAATCCTCATCCTAAGTTATCTTATTCAACAAAACTGGATTCATTTTACTTGCATGCATGAAACGTTCAATTTCCACAGCTTTGATTGATTAATTGTTTTGTATATTTATTTTAAATTATGTATTTTGCAGACTTATTCCAGAAATACAAGCAGGGTAAGTAATAGATTTTAATTCCGGCAGCCTATTTAAGTACATTTGGTTATTAGTAACTTCATAAAAGCTTAATTGAGGAGTATATTCTTATGTAGCAAATACTTCATAAGAATAAATTACCAGGCTCTTAATATTCTGTAGAATGTGGGTTCTTGTATCTATAAAATCTATACTATTCACAAATAAATGTGCTACACTCGAAACATACATCAATTAGGGGTTTTATTTTTTAATCAAAGGGGTAATTGGTAAAGGCTTTATTTCAAAGTCCTCGTCGGGAGGACTGTACTATAGGGATTAAAAGGAATGGTGCGTCAACCGCTATTTAATTATTCTCATGGGTGAAAAGTTCCTCAAAAAGAGATGGGTTTAGGATTGAAATAATGTCGCCCTTAATGGTTGCGTTGGGTGCCTATTCAGGTGTTGGCTCGTCACCTGACTGTGGTTCTAAAAATACGACGCCCGTCGCCAATAACCCTCGTGTAGCTCTAGTGCGACGATGATTCAAACCTAACCTAGGATTGAAATAGGGTAGATTTTAGAACCTTCTATGCAAAGCCTTATAACGACACAAATTTGAACATCTTCAAGCGAGATTTTTTCCAGCATTATTCCCAGTCATAGTTAACCTCTTCTATGGAAACTTTCGATGAAGGAGCTTAGCGCCAAACGTTCGTAGTTTATTTTTCGATTTCAGATTGAAATAGGGTATGTTATGGATGGAATACCAAACACAGTTAAACCGAAAAAACGCTTTTTGACTTGCTTATTTTCAAGAAATTTTAATGAAGACGTTACAATTTCTCTTATTTTAAAAACAAAAATTAATTTCCATTTACATTTAAACTACTAAATCATTCTTTAACAAAATGCTCCACATTCAATGTTAAATTTGTTTTTTCTTAGCATTGTCAAGTAAGTAAACAAGTTCTCAATTATTAAATGTCTTTAGTTTAATAAAAAAAATACATCATGTCATAATTTCAATATTTGTGCTTTGGAGATATAATTGTGCAATTAAGGTTCATTAACTTTCAATTATTTCAGAGCTTAAGCCTGATGGTTCAGCTCAACCTGTTCAGCCAGAAGGTATGATTTGTATTGTATACATTAGACTGTTCTATGATGTAAAGTGAAAAAGAAATATTTTTGGGGAAAAAACATTCAAGAAAGGGACATTATAAGGACGTAATGTAAACCCAGTTTGTGTTTCGCGAGGTGGATTGTAGGATATCCATATAAAGCCATGTTATTGAAAGAAGCAATCAAAGACCGGCGTTTTTTTTTAATGGGGCTGCAACATTGGTGGTCAAGCCTTTGCAGACTCGGCATATTCCCCGGAACTGAGAGTCATTTTTTGTGGTGCCATCTAGGCGACTCTCGCTACCAATTTTGACGCTCAGATTACAGTGAATCTGAGCTCTCTGTGGATGTTAAAGTATGCCGATATTTAATTTTACCGAGATAACCCAAGCCAAATGGGCCCTCCAAGGATCTTTTACATGCCACATAATCATATGACATGCGTGCCCAGAATTTTCCAATCCAGAAAATCTGACGACTCAGCCGGTGCTCGAACCCGCGGACCGGTAGTAGTAATTATTTAGATAATGTAATTGTAATTTAACTGCAAAATTATGTGCAATTGTTATTTTGATATAATTCTGCCACAGAAAGTTGAAATGTTTGAATAGTTTCTCTAGAGAGAGATGCAAGTAAGACATAATTGAAAATGGACTTAAGTGGGATGCAACAGAGGTGATCCCATGTGGTTAGAACAAAAATAATGGGGAGATCGTTTCTATTCTGCTCCCCATATGGTTGTGTGCACACTTATCAATTGCACCCGTATTAGATCCCACATTAGTGTGCTACCTGTTAAGGTAAACTTTACTTAAGTCAAAATACCTTAGGTTTCACGTCAATATAAGACTCTCAAAGTGTAGACTTCGTCAATCAAAAGAAATATATAGAATAATAAGATTATCATTTACCAATAAAACTTTAATTGATATCTAATTGAAGTAAGAGGAGAAAACATGTCTTGAAATCTGCAACGGAGAGTTTCCTTTGTGTCACCAAAAAATTATAAATATATACAAATCAGTCAAAAGAAACATAAACTTACTTCTAAATTAAATCTTACGTTAAGTTACAATTCTATCTATTACGCCCTTAGCATTGATTATATTTATTTTAAAACATAATTTAATTTTGACTGAAGATAAAAAATTATATATTGACACAAACAAAAATGCAATATGTATATTCGATTAAGTTTTTTTCCCCCTCATAATATTTTTACTTTTGCAGAACCCATACCTTCAGGTAATATTTTTTTTCTATTAGCCGTCTTGATCATTGTCAGTTTTTTAATTGCTCGCTTTGAAGTAAGTCATGAACCGAACACCAAACAATAAAGAATTGTACATCGACCAAATTAAGAAAAATATGCGTATAACTTACTCAATTTTTAATTTTACAATCGAAACCTTCGGGTAATATTTTTTGACAAATTTAACTATCGGCTTTTTTTTTTAATTTTTGCCATGATGCAGAAAATTAAACAAACCACACACAAGCAATTCACTAAGATAAAAAAAAAGACCTCCGAATTTGAGTTAAATCTATGTTTATATTTTGAAATGAAATTTTTTCCTACACAATGATTCTGAAAAACCGGAGAAACTCAATTTCAACAAAAATACTTTGTAATTGTTAAATATGTATCCAAGTTTATCACCAGTCTGAGATATTAACTTCTCTGGATGCCGGAGATTTATTTACGACCTACCAGTCATTCTGTATTACATATTTGTGCTAGAAATAGTAGGAAAAGTTCATAAGTGTCAAGTGAATTTTTTAGTCAATTTATACCTAATTTTGAAACAAGGAATACAATTATATGATCATATAAGTTCACTTTAAACTCATTTCTAAAACATCAACCTTTTCAAGAATGAACACAATTTACTGCATTGTTTAGCACGTGTCGCACAGTTTGCGGAAAAAAAACTATCGCACAAATATGAATTTTCAAGTTGTAAATGCTACAATATTCAAAATTTAAATATCTAGCGATTAACCCTCTAATGCATACTGTTGTCATATGGCAACAACAAGTAACATAATCCACTTTATTCTATTAAAGTAGAGCTCTATCTCGATAATCTGTGTTTTTTCATCTATTACATTCCATTTTGAAGTTTTAGTTACTAATAACCCTCATATAGATGACAGTAGTAGAAGTGTATCCAAAATTAAAGAGTGAAGTTATTAACTGTAGTGAAATTACATCTTTGGCAGTATTAAAAAAATAATATTATCAGTACTAAATACAAATAAATTGTTTTGAAAAAATAATTATAGTTCAATAGGGTTATTTTAAAATATATTTAGTAGTTTTCTACTCATTCTTTTCAAAATTGGAACATTTTAGTTGGTTTTTGAAACATGGCAAAAATTTTAAAATTTGAAATTTTTTAAATTCCAATGCAGTTTTTCAGTATTATTCCCATAATGTATGAGTAATAAATACACAAATAAATTTTTTTGGGATGAAAAAAAATCATGCATTACAGGGTTAAAGCAAAAATTTAATCAATTGGTTGAATAGTTAGAATGCAGTAAGCAAATCATTATTTTTTCGATAATGCGATGCAATAGAAAAAAGGACCTTCAGACTATTTTTCTGAAAAACTAGTATTTTTGCGATAGATCTTTTAAGCGTACAAGTGCGGTGCATGGTATCACAAATGTTCATATGCACATTTCAAACTGGAGTAATATATGTTATTAGACACTGCATAAATTTAATATTCGATACAATTTAGTATTAGACACTGCATAAATTTAATATTAGACACAATTGAATCGGTGAGTGCAGAAACCGCTTCAGTCCAAAAAATCCGAAAACTCGTTTTCAATGAAAATAAGCTTAGAAAGGCAAGATGCGTGTTGGGTGAAAAAACTACGTTAGTCTGTTGAGTAGTTCCGTAAATACAGGACGTTTGTTTCGAGTGTTGAGTGCAGAAACAACATGAGTCAATGACTGACGTTGTTTCTGCACCCATCGCCTGATCGCGTGACCAGTCTTGTCAGGTACCTTGCCGAGCATGCGGCGTGTGATTAACACCCTAAGGTGAGGCTTGTATTGAAGTCAGTTCAGTCAAGTGTTTCAACGTGTTCTAAGTTAGTTTTCAACGTCTACTGTCAGTCTTTTGCAATATGTCAGTGAGTCTCACAAGCAGTGAGAGTGATAATGAAACAGCACCCAAGAAGAGAAGAAGAGGAGGACGAATGAAGAGAGTTTCGAAGAAACGCGATTAGAACATCTAAAGTTCGTGGGGTTGAACAAATCAACTGGAAAGGGCATCTCATTCCATCTCGATCAACAGGGGTGCTGCTTGTAAGTGTAAATTACAATGCTTTACTAACTTTAGCGATGATGAAAAATCTGAATTTGTTGCTAATTTGAATCAGTTCAAATCAAAAGATGAGCAAGATATTTTCTTACAACAACATCGAAAAACACGCCATTAAGCACAGTGTGCCAAAAGAAGCAGAATTCAAGTTTGCTCCCACCCCATATAAAGAGTTCTGCTATAACTCTGAAGAAAACATACATTTTCATTGAAGGATTACAAAAGCACACCTATCAGTTGCTGAGACCTGCTTTCCGTAACGTCGATATTGATTTTCCTTCAAGTAATGCAGCCTACCCATAGGGAAAGTTCTAATCAACATAAAGAAAATGGAAGACATCCAGAAGATGATTGTTCATATTCCTGAAAATTTCAAAGTTTTTTATGATGAACTATTTACCTGGTCAACCACTGAACATGACAATGATACTATCGTCGAGAATGATCTATTTTAAGAGCGTTTCAGTTTGTTATATTCCTGTCTTATGGCTTTGCAATACTGTAACTTCATTTCTCATGTAATATGGAAAAATATACATTTGTAATTTTTGTGTGAAATTAATTAAAAATAATATTATTAGCAAAAATCGAAACAAAATTAGTAACAAATACAAACTTTTAACGAATGGTTATCTTTTTCCAAGTTTCCTACTGTCTGTAAAAACAGTTGAGTGCAAAAACAGCATTAGTCCAAATCCTAGTTTTAATTCTCCTGAGCCTAATTTACGTGGAAATTAGGTAATTTTTGTATAACAGCAGCATAAAAGCATGTTATGACAAAGGAAAAAAAGATCTCAAATATTTTAAAATTTGGATGAGTTATTACGTTTTTTCTCCCTCCTGAAAAATTTGAAGTTTGTGACTGACGTTGTTTCTGCACTCACCGATTCAATTTAGTATTAGACATTTCATATTATGACACTGCATAAATACTCAACTCACATGTCCTTTCTCAAATTGTTTTAGACGACGGCGACAGTGAACCAGATGGAAATGCTTTCGGTGCCATTGTAAATGAACTCGGCCTGTTCCAAGCTGTGAAATTCTTAGTCCAAGAAGCGGTGAAAGAGCTGCCCCTCCTGGGAGACGGTACTCTGCTGGATTACGACGGCATCGTGATCGCCGTGGTTCAATATCTGCTATCGAATGAAGGTCTGCTAGGAAGCTTGCTTAGCGGAGATGGGGAAGGTCTGCTAGGAGGTGTACTAGGAGGCTTGCTTGGTGGCGACGGTAAAGACGGCGGTGGTCTGCTTGGAGGTTTGCTTGGTGGCGGTGGTGACGGTAAAGACGGCGGTGGTGGTGGCTTGCTAGGAGGTTTGCTTGGTGGTGGTGATGGTGGCGACGCTAACGGAGGCGGCGGCGGAGGTGGTCTACTAGGAGGTGTCTTGGGAAAATAAATGTCTTGAAGGAAATCTTCATTGTTCAATGTGAGATGCATTATGTGAATGAAGTAATGATTTGTTGGGAATAAAATGCTCGATTGAAAATGGCTTTATATTGTTTTTTGTGTGTTTTTACTATTTGTACCAGATCAATTTGCCGTAGGGATAGTACGACAACTCATGTAAGGAAGACATCCAAGGGATATACTCCTTCATTTTTCAATTAGTAAGAATAGGTTATTATTTGGTCAGGTTGAATTACTTCAACGCAGTTATTTGCTGGGATTAAAATGCTCGTTTGAAAAGGCTTTATACTGTTTTTTTACTATTTTTTCGATTTCAATTTGCCGTAGGAATAATACGACAACTTAAGAAAGGAAGGAAACACAAGAATACATTCTTTTATTCGTAAATTAATGAGGAAAGATTATCATAAGATCTAGTTGCATTACTTTAACGCCATTCTGTAAATATATTCTTTAGCGTATTAAAATCGTTCTCTTGCAAAGTTATTTAACCGACCCAGTCTTTAATGTATTTGCTGTATTGTTAGTTAACAGTAACAGTACAACTAATGTTGACTTTTACTTTGTCAAGATGATAAAGATGCGAAAATGTACTCCAATGATGTAATATTAATTACAATTAATTCAAAATAATTTATCCATCATTGATGGAACCCTGAAAATCGACTCAATAATGTCAATTAACCCACCACAGTAAACGGTGCCAGTGGCCCAAATAGCACATCTTACACTGTTAAAAAAAAATTGCTTGCTTTCACCATAATAATGGTTCCTAGTAGCTGCAACGGCTGAGTGGTGAAATGCTTCACCATATTTTCGGAACAAGGTTGAACAATTTCTCAGGCTTTTGATTCCAAAACCTTAAAAATGGTTTAACTGAATACTAAAAGTAGGGTGAAACATTTCACCATTCACCCGTTGCAGTTACTAGGAACCATTTTTATGGTGAAACCAAGCACAAAATTTTAACTGTGTATTTTAAAAATGCGATGTTACTTAGGTAAACAGGCCAGATCCATCATTAAAGCAAATAGCTGTTCCAAACCTATTTTCACAAACTCTTTTTAAAAGTAATATTGCTCGGATTTGAATTCCCTTATACTGCGTCTCATATAAAGTGGCACGTCACGTGTGGATGACTTCTTTAAAAGAAATTAGATAAGACACATTTTATTACTCTAAAATCTAGTTGCAGCCAAAAAACAACCACCAGAATCTTATTTGATAAGACCGGACCGCTACATTTTGTTTACGTATATTGTTGTATTATGTATGTACGTTATTGTACGGCAACTCAGACGCATTTACATATCAGTTAAACATAAGAAAAGCAACATTTGTACCGCGTATAATTTTTGTAATACAACTTGCAACGCAAAGTGAACAAGTTCTATTCGGAATTTCAAATATTTTTGTTTTTCGTGAAGTGGAATATTTTAATTATTTTACAAAAATCCCTGTAAACTGTCTCGATTCCACCGCTTTGTTCATAAACCATGCTTTCGCGATTATTTTTTTTAACTGCTTTATAGTATGGAACTAGCATTAATGCTCATTAATACTAAAACTTAAGCTATTCAATTAAATAAAATGCAAGTTCAATAAAAAAGTTATTTATTATATATTATTCAATAAAGTATACAAAAAGTACAACTGAAGAAGTGGAATGAACACTTCAGTGTCAATGTAGGAACAAACCATTTGGATACAATTTATAAATTAGATAGCACACAAAGAATTGCATGTATTTCATTGAATAATTTTTTTTAAGTATTTTTATATTTCAATTTTGTAAAAAAAAATGTTTAAAATAGTGACATTTATCTTTGCCTAAATTTTAAAATTGGAAAGATGTTCATAAAAAGAAACACTTTTTTTCTCTATTATACATAATTTCTCAATGACTTATCACTCAAATTAATTGAACGAAAGTAAGTATTGTAAAATTAAAGTTTCACTTCCATATGCAATGTAGGATTTTCGATTTAGCCTAACATATTCAAATAAAACGTATATTAAATAAAACTTGCAATAAAAAGAGATCGAAAATCTTTTCAATACATGGATCCTTTCAAATAAATCCGTATAAATAAAATATTTCAAATAATGACAAGTAAAACCTACTCAACATGTTAATAAATAAAGACAACAATTCAATAAATTTGCATAAACTTTAAAGAGAAATAAGGCAGCATGAAATTTGACGAAAAAGTACTGTCGAACTTAACTTATTAAAAAATAAATTAAAATAGACCTTCCCCTTTCAAAAACGTGTACAAGGAAAAACACAAACTACCACATATTAAATTACAATGGACCACCCCAAAAGTAAATAATAGGGTGTCAATCATCTGTCATTAATGGCTACAGAGTTCAGTGAGGTTTATTGTTATGTTTATTTTTAAACATAAATCATTTATTTGAATAAAGCCTAACAATAATTTACTAATGCAGGGAAGTTAATTAAAAGTATATCACTTATGCAGTTGGATTTGGGAAATCAAAGAATTGCCGATTTGGCATTTACCCTATTATCTTTCGATTTTAAGGTACAACATTGCGAAACTTTCAAACAGTAGAAAATCCTCGACATAAAGTCTGATTTTCCCCAACAATATTTTTTTCTGTTTTCCAAAATTATTATTTATATCATATAAATTTCAACGGTTTAATTTTGATCACCTCGTTTAATAACTCAAGGTAAAAAACAATAGTTTAATTTTGCCAACTCTAAAATTATTCGGTCTTCTTGAACAGTTGCTCTTGCCTTGTACCATCTCCACTAGCGATCTTCCTTTTGTCCACCAACTCCTGCTTGACCGTCTTCAGATCATAGGCGAGGCCAAGCTTGGCCATCAAATCGATGAATCGCTTGGCAGTGTTGAGCTTGTACCTGAATTGACAAGTGATATGTTAAAGAACGGTACACACTTTTAAAAGATACATTGGAGATTTTGTCTTAAAAGGACAAAAATTGTGAATAAAAAGTAGAAAAGTCCTATGTTTAAAGCAATCCCCATAAAAGGTCAATGTGACTGACTTTTTAAGGAAAACATGACGTGTAAATGTTAAGGATTTTAAAATTTATTTTTCTTATCCCCTCATTACGACAAAGAAATCAAAAATTTCAAATTTTAGCGAAATCACCAGTAATTAAATGCATTTTAATCATTTAAAGTATGGATGGTAAAAACAATCGCAGATGAAAAACACCCCAACTTGACGTCCCATTGTTGAGCTCAGTTCTTATTCACCTCAACAGATTGCATAGAAAAGGCCGACGTGAATAAAATATCAGGAGGAGACATCCCAAAACTAAGAATTGAGACTTTCGTCATTCTCCCTGATTTTATTTACAATGTAATTTTTTATAATGTTGTGTTTTAATACTTAGGGGAGAGACGGGTAATAGCGCTCAGAGTTTTTATAATCACGCTCAGCTAAGCTGTGACAAACTGGGCAATTCTTTAGTTAATTGAACTCTACTGCGAGCTAGCAGAATGCACGTACTGCTCAGTGTGATAATGGCGGCTTGAAAGGAAAAAATACATTAGTCTTTCGTCCGTAAACAAATATAGCGTAATTTCATCTAAAAAACTTCTGCAGCTAACTTTGAAGTAGGTCAACTTTGATTACTAGTAACAGTATGATCATTGTATAGTTACGAAGCATAATAATCTTGTTATCTAATGTAACTAAGTTTATTTCATTAATTATATTGCGTGCCTACTTAGAAAGCAAGAAATTAAATATGGCACGATCGGGTAATGACGCTCGGATGGGTGGCATTACCCTCAACTGTTGGAAGAGTCGAATTATAACTAATCAAAACTGTAAATAAATATTTTCATACACAAGTTGAATAAACCTGATATCGTTTCCATTTACAATTATCTTATCCTAACTTTAATAATGGTCCTCTTCTTCAGCTGGAGTATCATTTTCTGAAATATCACCAATAACAGGCTTTTCAAGACTCCATAGCCACTAAGATTGCTGTGTAGATGGATGAAGCAAAAAACTATGTTTGTAACTGTTGCAAATTGTAAAATTACTTTAATCAGTTGCGAAATACGTTGTATAAAATATTTGAATAATGAGCCCGTCGCAGTGAGCGGCATTACCCAACACTTTCGGGTAATGGCGATCAATGTAATATTTTCTAGTTTTCAATTTTTCAGCACAAATGTTATGGTTTGAATGTTTAACAATATGGTATTCTGTTTCATATTTGTTTATTTATAAATATTATTGAAAAAACATAACTTAAATGTCGTATTATGCTTGTGGCATTCACTTTTCCTTAAGTGGGCGCAATTACCCTTCTCTCCCCTACTTTTGTAAGCCTCGTGGAATACTTTGTGGAACACGATGTGTTTTTAAATTTGTTCTTAATAAAAACAAAGGATTCTGCTTACTCTAAGAGAGCTAACACCTAATGACTCGAACTTACCCGAGTTCGCTGGTGGAGTAGTCCCACGGGTAGACGTGATGGTAGTTGTGCCACCCCTCGCCCTGCGCGAAGAAGGACACGAAGGAGTTCTCGGTGGCTTCGACTCGGGTGTCGTAAGGGTGGTCCCCGTACATGTGTGCGGCGCTGTTGACCAGCCACGCGATGTTGAGGCTGATGCAGTAGCGGGTCATGTCGGCGATGAAGAAGGCGTTCCACAGGGACTCGCCCCACATGTACCACGGGATCATCACGGGGATGAAGAAGCCGAAGAACAGGGACTGGGGGATGTAGTAGCTAGGGGAGAAGATCATTGTTTTTCTTAAAGTCTAAACCTTTATTTAATATGCAACAGCAAAACCTTTTTTTAAGTACGGTGACCAGACTTACTTATTTGTAGTAGACGTGCATTTCGCACTACAGTTTAGTTTGTTACTCAGCTATGTAGTTACAAAAATTTGAAATTAGTCTGCGTTTTATACTTTTAAATTTTTTCAAACAAAAACAAAGTAAATAAAATTTGAATTATAAGAGTTTAATGATGAATTCATAGTCGAAACGTTATTCACTGAGACCAATCTGGTCAGGGAACTATAAAGAAATCGGCACAGCAGTCAATGTAGACAGAATGTACAGAAACATTGTGCGGCGTATAGAATGTACGCCGCACTCAAGGTCTGAATACATGGTATCCAGTATATAACACATTTGCAAGTGATCGTTCGATATAGTACTAATAACACTGGACAACAAAATTTCAAAAAATTTCTGCGAATCAGATGAAAGTACCCAATTCTGAATGATTTTGACGTGCTGAACACGAATATCACCTTAAAAAATGAAAGTTAGCTCTTGTTTTTGAGTTATGTGTTTTTTCATTGCATAGGATACGGTGAAATGCATCGGCGCACCAAACACAACATTAATTAATTATAGTCAATTTTATTTACAGAAGCCCTCTGAATTTGTGCTCATACAGGTTATGCATATTATCAAGATGATAGTGGTAAGAGATGATAACTTACAAGACTTTTCACCCACATTAGCTGCTTAATACCTTACTACGCAACATAATTGTTCTTACTTAAGAGGTGCAGAAAAAAAAAGAGAAATAAATTCCTCACATTTCTCCAGATTGTTTTTAGGAGCTGTAGCATATTTAGCAAACGCATGGCTATTATCTTCATTAAAACTAAAAATATATATATTGTAGACTTTTTAGTAAATAGTGTTGTGTTAGACACAGACTTGAAGAAATGTTAGGCTATTTAACTTTTATCTTTTTCTAAATAACAACCGATTAGATGATGCAGAAATAAGTCATTAATCTAATTTGTTGGTTCCCTCTTAATCATAAAATGACATTCCGTTTTGTTCTATTAAATGGCATGCGCTTTTCTTCCAAGCATACGGCATTATTTGTTGTTCCAGATGAAGTCAAAGTGACAAATTTGCTACACAAGTTTAACTACATACGTGAGGAACCCAGAAATTTATCCTGGTATCCTATCTTGTAACCAAAATACAAAATATGATAAGTTTTCGTTATTTTTGCAGTGATGCTCTCTTTGTGCAAAAAATTGCCTTGTAAATGCATTAATAGAGCTAATAACTTCTGTTATATTTGCGGCAAAGTGCGTTACAGTTATAGATTTATTAATAACACTAATTTTTGATATTCTACAACTTCTAAAACAACCAAGTACGAAATGCAAGGAATTTATTGCTCTTTATTCTGCACCTCTTGAGATAAGAACAATTATGCTGCTTAGAAGGGTTATAAAGCTGTTAATTTGGTTTCAAAACCCTAGAAACCTATCATTTCCTCCCACCTCCCAGGTTGA
Organism: Hylyphantes graminicola; assembly: GCA_023701765.1. Lineage (NCBI taxonomy): Eukaryota > Metazoa > Arthropoda > Arachnida > Araneae > Linyphiidae > Hylyphantes > Hylyphantes graminicola. The sequence goes on along the minus strand of CM043111.1, from coordinate 60,875,572 downwards.
TAATACTAAAAAAAATCTGTATGAACACAAATTCGGAGGTTTTCTGTAAACAAAATTGACTTTAATTAATTTTGCGTTTGGTGCACCCATGCATTTCGCCATATCCTATGCAATAACAAAAAACGACGTAACTCAAAAACAAGAGCTAACTTTCCATTTTTAAGGTGATATTCGTGTTTAGCACGTCAAAATCATTCAGAATCAAGTACTTTCATCTCATTCGCATTTTCACTGTTGACCAGTGTAATCATTATTTCGCCACCATTTATAATCTACGCGTCTAACTATTACTCTGCCATACTGGAGAGATAGACGTTCTTGGCGTCAGATTTATCCAAAATATTTTAACTTGTAATCGTACGACGGTATAGAATAAAGTCACATCTAACAAATTCTATATTCTATTCTCTATTATTTTCCTTAAAGCTCATTTTGAAAACAAAATGTTGAACACAATTAGTTTATAAAATATAAACTTGAATGCATATCTTTCTTGGTAAAATAGTAAAATGTGCTTTAAATAGCACAGGCATACGATGAAAAAATTAACGGCAAGTGAAAGCTGAACTTGCTATGTTTTTTATTGCTTTTTTTGCGTGTGCTGAAACTAAAATAGTGAAAAATGAATTCCATGCAAGTAAAGCCTTGACGAACCATGTAGCGCAGTAAAAGTTTCTATGCTTTCTAGCAAAATGCAAGTTGTATTTAGGGGTCCTTTTGAAAGAAATGTTGAGCATCAGTAATTTTTAAAACGGAAAATTATGTATAGGTCTGTCGAGTTAAACACCGAAATGTACTTCCGTAAACCGAAAAAAAAAACGGTAAAGCACCGAAATGAACATATGAAAGTAACACAGGCCTGCGATGCAGAAAAAAATCCCGGCAAGGGATAGTTGAACTTTGGCGTAAGTTTGGTGCCAATGTAAAGCTATTTCTATATAAGGCCAGAAGCGTTGATGGTGAGAGTCGCCAGGTCATGGACATGGAGACCATAAAGCAGGGCCGGATTTCGAAATCGGCTAAGTACACTGTTAAAAAAAACCTGAATTTTACGTGCATATTTCTGTGGTTATTTTCGGGAATTTACGGAAAGATTGCGTTTCTTTAACAAACAGACGGTTTGTCTGAAATAAACAGCTTGTTTACGTTTTCCTTAAACGCTTGACAAGCAAAAACGGAAAAACACCGTATTTCTGCGTGCAGAATTTCACTTAAGACACGTATGAACGTAATTTCTCCGTATAACCTCGCACCCAACAGCTTTTAGCCTCGACACAGCCACCGACCGACTCAGCCACCATGTTTTTTGTTTGTTTGTTTTGACCACATCTGAAGCAAGAAAGATAAACATACAGGTATGTTCATTTCTTTTAATAAAATAAGATTTTATTTAAAGATTATATTTTCTATATTTCTATTCTATATATAGAATCCAGTTCTTGTCTCTTTCTTATTTGTTTCTGTAATCTCTGTAGACCTAATTGACCGTGGGTGATTCCTGAAATTACTAATTCCGTTTGTTTACAAACACGCTTAACTAAGTAAATTTAATTTAAATGTTTAAAAAAGCTGTCAAATATATGAAATAAAAACTGTTCACCAGCAAACAAGTGCACATTATTAAAAAAATAATGAAATGATTTGAAATTAATACATTTAAATTCGATTGAAAAGCAATAGCCCTCGTGTAGATCTAGTACGACGATATTCAAAACCTAACCTAACCTCGATTGAAAAGCACGGTTACGCTATCGCTATCAGAACAGCATGGTTTATTTTAAAAACTATGCAAGTATACATAACGTAAACTTTCTCATTAATAAATAATACTCTTTTGTTGATTTTAATGAATCAATTAGTGATTACGGATGTATGCAGATCACATGCTTTGATTCTATTCAGAAGTTGCATACACTCTTAAAACAAACGAGCGAATTTAACTTAATCTGAGTAATTTTCACTCATCCAGTCTTGAAAATGCACTTCTCCTAAAGGAGTGGATCTTTTGTGTGTTAAACCTCCAACAGGATCACTCCAAACGAGTGATTTTAACTCAGCTGAGTTAATATTCACTCCTTTTCAGTGTCGAAAATGCACTTCTCCAACTGGAGTGGATTTCACTTTTTTGTTTTAAGAGTGTACACTATTGTCAATGCTCTTTGTTTTGAAAAGTCTGCACTAAGAAAAACGCAATTTCCAATTAAACGCAAATTTTCTAACTAATTCAAAATTTAGGAATTGCAAGTGTCCGCAGAACGCTATTTTAGTGTTTATTGAGATATAGCTGCTAAGTGACATCTCATTTTCGGCTCACCGTCTAAAGTACATGCCGGTGATACATTCAAAAGCAATAGTTATTAGCTTCTACTAGAATACTAATTATAGATTGTATTTTATTACTAAATACTATTAAATGACATTAAAATTATTATTTTATACTAAATACTATTATTATAAAATTTTATTTTTAATTTTAATATGCAAGAACTCAAGAACACTTCTGTATAGTTTCTACCCCCCCCCCCCCCCCATTAAAAATATTTCCAGTGTTCCGATTCTCAAAACTGTATTGTGATATATGGAAAAATCAATTAATTACACTAACTAGGTACTCTAAGATGCATGCCTTGTCTGCCCCTTTCCCCCTCTTCACAAAATAAGATAAACCATTTTTAACTCTGATATTAAATTATTACGGTGCAGATACTATGGAAAACTTGTTCGAAAACAAAAAGCCTAAAATTGACAAATTGTATAATTTCAGAAGGCTTAAGAAGATTTTTTCTGGGTAACGCCTGATTACCACTTGCTTCTTTACAATAGATCTATTCATTTAAAATTGGATTAATATATATTATTTTTTTTAGGTGCTTGTTTATCATAAATCTCGAAAGAGGGTCGAAAGTCCAGAAAAAGAAGAAAACTAAATCTGTAGTTCCTGCACACATTTTAAAATTAGTTTAGGATTTGAAAAACTGTAACAGTCTTTTTCAATTTTGAAGGAAAAATAAAACATGATTATATTCTGTAATTCTTTTGTTATTCATATCTTGTTAAATTGTATCATTGGTGTATACAGGAGGGGATAATAACTCACGTCCCCATATACTAAAAACTTTTGTTGTTGTTTTTTTACAATCAGAGTATACAAATTCATTTATGTATAGACAGTAATGCAGACACTTAAATATTTATTGTTTTTGACTACAAGGGTTACTGTCTTAAAGAGTCTCTTTGTTAAGAAGTGTTCAACCCCTAAGAGACCCTACTCACTATCCCCTACCCCTGATTTTGCCCTGGATATGCTAACTGTAAAGTACAATACCATTTAGCCACATAACAATACTAAATATATAAGTTATAAAAAATATGACAGAAAAATTATTAACACTTTTCTGTCATATTAAAATTGTTTTAAATATAAGAAGAGTGGTAATTTTTAAATTCAAAAATGTGAACAATGTCCTTTTCATTCAGATTATATACCAAATATGGTTTAAAAATATTAAAGGATTAGATTGTATTAGTTTTGAATAGATTTAAGGTTAAAGTATGAAGACATTATTTGCTTACTTTTTATATAACAAACAAGATGCATGTTTAATTTCCCTGTTTCTCCTGTTAAATTTCCCTATGCTAATATTTATAACACCATATATAAATCGATATATTTAGAATGATTAATGGTTAAATAGTATATAGAAGCAAAATTGACAAGAAAAAGAAAAAATGTCTAGGATTTAACTAGAAAATATACTATGTAAGTTTTCTAAATTTAGAGAGAAATGCAAATTAAAAATTCATGACAAAGAAACAGCTAAATAAAAATTCCTGAAATTAACAGAAAATTTCTAAAACGGTAAATCCAGAAATTAACGGAGAAATTCCAAAATGGAAGATCCTGAAATTAACGGAGAAATTCCAAAATGGAAGATCATGAAATTAACGGAGAAATTCCAAAATGGAAGACCCTGAAATTAACGGAAAATTCCAAAATGGAAGTTCCTGAAAATAACGGAAAAATTCCAAAACGGAAGATCCTGAAATTAACGGAAAAATCCCGGCAACTTGCTGCCAGTAGTTTTTCCGTTAATTCAAGGAATTTTTTTTAACAGTGTAGGCTGTAGCCTAGAGCGGCAAATTTATGGGGGGCAAATTTTATGAGCAATTAAAGTGGCATCCAGCATAAGAAATTATTATAAAAATACTAATATTTCAAAGAAAAAAATTTACGTTAATGGGTAAATCATAAGCGTATATATTGTATTAATGTTTAGTAGTATATATGGAGGGTAATTACACGGGAGAACCCTTGATCCGGAAGTTGAAAGAAAAATAGTAGAACAGTTTAAAAATTTGAGTATTATTTCAATTTAGAGTGTAAAGGTACATAGATAATTCTAATATGTAAAAAGAAAATAAATAGTCAAGAAAACTATATTGAGTGGTTTATCGGGCGGCAAATCAATCGTAGCCTACAGGCGACAAATCATTAAATCCGGCCGTGCTATAAAGTACGTCTTTCATAAAGGAGTGCTCACTTCTTGTGGAACATGACTATGGGGTCCTGCTTGAGGTCCTCTAGATCCATGATGTCGCCCTTGGCTTTGACTAAGGGGTGCTTCTTGCAGAGCACCCATCCCATGTGGGCGAAGAAGAAGCCCCTCTTGATGTTGTGCGGGTCGGCGTCGGTGCCGGCGAACTTGTGGTGAACTCGGTGGTCGCGGCACCAGCGGTACAGGTCGCCCTGTAAAGAAGATTTATATTATGTACAATTACATAACCTTTTGCGAATATTTTTAACATCACAATGCAAAGAGTTCTATAGTAGGGTAGAGACTGAACTTTCCAACCACACCATGGATCAACACGGAGACAATATTGGGTGGCGTGTGGGACCCGATGGCCGAGTGGTTTAGATCGCAAAAGCCATAACGCTAGCAGTCAGGTCGCTGTAACGGGTGCGGGTTTGATTTCCGCCTTTGCCCTGGGTGTACTTCCTTTCTCAGGGTCAAAATTATAAATTAACGAGAACTTATTTAGCTTAACTGCCACTCTATTCGGACTCCGTAGACCGTGGCTGCTGATGGCAGCTCAGTACAAGTCGTTCATCTGTCTTACTATAGAACTCTTTGTTACAATGTTGTAATTTTTTGTTCCCAGTCGATGGACAAGTTGCATGAAAAGCGCTATTCAGAATATATATTTTTCTTTTCGATTAGAAGCTACAGATTCCGAATATAAGCTTAAATATTTACAAATATATTTCAGCAAAAAATACTCTTGAAATTTGCCAAAAATGTAAGTCTCTGAAAACAGCACTGACGTCAAATGATATGTTTTGGCGATGTTACGTTCTATTTCCGTAATGTTTTAATACGCTTTATGAAATAGTATACAATATCTGCGAAACCTCATTAAAAAGTAGTACAAAATATTTTTTTAACCAGTTCCAATCAAGGAATTTGAATAGCTTATTCCAAGTGACGTATCACTAACTTTAAAAATGAATTTAAAAATAAATACATCTTTAAAACTAGAAATGTTTGAGTTTTATAGGTTTTTAATGTGCTGGTAGCTCGATGCTATCGAAGCAATCATTTACAGCCGTAGATGGCTCGTAATTTTTCTAGTCAAGAACCCTGAGCCCTTAGAACATTTTATTTTCTCAGTATTGAAATGCAATGCAATTTTGTTCCGTGGCTAAATTTATAACAGACGAAACCAGTTTTCCAACTTCTTTCCACATAACGTGAGCTTTACAATATTTATTGATGTCATGTTTTAGAGTGGCAATAAAACAAATTTTAATTATTTCGATTTTTATAATAAATTTTGCGAAAATTCTTTTGCACTTAAAAGCAGCGGTGCCAAATTGCCCTGACAAAGAATAACCTAACCTGTGGTGCTGACATCTACTGACATAAAATTATACTTAAGACTAACCCGGTAGATGGCATAATGATAACATTAAGAGTATTTTCGTAATACTACTTGTGACCTTAAAACTGTTGAAAATTACAAGAGCAGTCAAAATACATTTCAAAGCAATATGCTAATCTAATTTCATGTCAGAATCTGTATATAATTTTAATAAATTTTTTTCATATTTTTCTTAATTGGTAGCTACGAAAAGGAAAACATTTAAACTGCAAATTACAAATCGTACGCCATGACTTCATAACATTTAAATTTTACAATTGTTTTTATAAGAACACTTATAACTTGGAGTATAACTTTACATCATTTATTCGAATACCATTAATAAAGCAAATGTATTAAATTTCAGTACTTTTGATGAGCTCACTCAACTTGTAACTTATTTCATGTTGCATACATTAAACTTTTTATAATATAATATTCTAATAACATTTTAACAAAGAAAAATGAATATCATAAAGAAATGAAAAGTAATAATTTTATTTCTTATATAAAAATGTTCCAAGTTTGTCCTAATTTAATTATTTTATAGTTCTCAAATTTCTTTATTTACTGCCTTATACTTAGCAATAAACTAAATATCAATGATTAAAGTTATAATAAGAATTTCACATATATCAGACAATTTCCATATATAAAAGAGATTGTATCTCTAATATGGTAATCAATGTTACCACTCATAAATAATTTAATATTCATTAATATTATTACTATAATCATGCGATATTCAGAAAGTTACTCTTCAAAAATATCGTTATCAGTATTATTCATCGGTCAAATTACAAAATCACGGATGTGAAAAAACACATGGTTGAGAAGCTAGATATTGTTAAGCTCACCATTTTCGAAAAACGCCAATCCCTAGAACAGGGTTGTTTCACGTCGTGAATGACAACGCTACAATGGTTTGTTGTCATTTATTGCCTAGAATTACTTATGTTTTGGTATTTGAAAATGAGGTTTTTTTTTTTTAAATGCCAACTTCTTGCTATGCTGTTGGTTGTTCAACACCTTTTATAATGAAATCTTGCATAGAAAGAAAATATTCTTTTAATCTACATCGGTCATTTTGAGAGTGAAACCGAAGCAATCAATGAAATCCAATACAGATAAAAAATTAAAACAAGAGCGTTACATCATCTAAAACATTCCCATTTTCACATTCTTGTTTTTGTCATTTGACCAACGATATCACATTTCATTTACATGATAATTAATAACAATTGGGTTAAAATATATTATATCTGTATTCAGACTAACCTGTGAGGATATACTAGCCAATATGCATAAGAAAACCCTCAGAGGCCACTTAGCCTTATAAGCACGATGGGACCAAAGCCTATGGGCACCTGCTGTTATGCCTATACCCCCTACGTATCCATACAAAATGGCTGAAAGAAATACACAAACATAAAATGTTTAATTACAGATTATAAATCCAATAAAAGTTTAAAGTTTATATGATACAGTAAAAAAAAATTAGTTACCGTATAAAAATGTCCATTCCTTGATAAATGCGAAGGGGCATAATAAAGTTATAGTTTTTTTATACCATTGAAACTCCCCGAACTACCCATCTTTAAATTAGAGATTTCAAAACTGTGAAATATAGTTCAAACAAAATTAAATTTAATTCAACTTTAAATTTGGCAATTTGCGAAATTTTCTATATCATTTTAAGCTTTGATTCAGATTTTTTTTTTAAGTTATATATTACTACACAAGTATTTTTAGAGGTTTAAATGGAAAAATAACTATTTATTTTTACCACCTTGTAACAATACTAGCTGAAATTTCTTTTTTGTAAAAACCATCAATTCAAAGCACCTCGCCTACTATTTAGAAAACATTTTATATGCAACATATATTTCCTCACCAAAAGCGTGTCAAAATCACTAGGGTAAAAAGCCATCTTGATTACCTAAATCTAACATGTGTCACTATGTTTTAATGCCCTTGTAACAATTATCATAAGCTCGTTATGATGTGTAGTCCTATGCCAAACATCTTCAATGGCATAGTAATGAAGAATTATGTTTGTAGATAATTTAGATTTCAATTCTTTAATTATCATTTTTTAAAAATAAATAATTTTAATAAGCTTATTTTAGATCTAATGGAATACTAACCAAAAATATTCGTTTTCCAAGAAGCCGATGTGTAACCTAGATATAAACCATAGAAGCAGGTTCCATGCATTAGAATGAATAGCAAAATGTTGAAATACACAATTTCACGTTTGTATTCCGGTATGTTAGTCTCAACATCCTCTTTTTCTTCTGGCACTAAGGAAAAGTCACTATTTTTGTTAATATCTTCATTTCTTATAGAAAGTTCTTTTCTGAAATGTTGTTTATCATTTTCTTTCTCCGGTTCATTCGATTCTGCTAACTGTGGAACGGGTGTCATTCTGGAAAAAAAATATAATACTCGAATCATTTATAAATTTTGTAATTTTATTTCTTCGCAAAAGTAGGTGATGGCTTAAAAATTGCCTTACTACATATATACATTTCGAAGGAAAAAGAAAAAAGAGAACAGTATTTGAATTATATTTTTGGAATTTAATTATCTTAATCAAGTAAATGATATTAATAAAGCACCTATATACTATTTGTCAAAGTATTGAATTATTTATTTAAAAAATGAATTGGTTTTCTTGAATTAAAGTACATACAAAAAAATTATACAAAAGCAATAAAACATTTATTAGAAATTTTTATAAGCAACTTTTCTGTTAGTTCGGTTCTTTTTAAATACATTTCGCAAAGAGAATACAGAAATAACAAAATTAAAAAGATTTAAAAGTTAAAAAACAGATAATATTTACCAATTGCTATTCTTCCGTTAAATTAATAATTTCATTTAATGCATCCAAGTATTAATACAAATAATAAATTATGTATATTAATTTTTAATTTATTAAAAAATTGCAATTTAAGCACAGGTATACGCAAGTAAAAGTTAAATTTAAAAAAAAAAAAAAATTGGACACATTTTTAAATATACTTTGAAAAAAACGGAACATTAAAAAAATAAATAAAACTTAAATATCAGATTATAAAACAAGAAATATATAAAATGAAAAAAAAATTATATTGAAGTATAAATATATATTAAAATATTGATAGGATAGGGAACTTAGTTAAGGGAAGTATAAGTTTCTAACTGTTTTTTTTTTAAGTAGTACATCAAAATTATTTTAAAAAGTCCCATTTTTTTTAAATATTTATATAGCTAAGAAAATGTTTTAATTTCAAATTATAAATTACGTGCTTTTAAAAAATATATTTTTTTAGTAGAATAAAAAAAATATCCATTTTTACAATACAATTTTTCAACCAAGCTAACAAAAAACACAATCACCCACAAGTATATAATCATCAAATTCATTAAACGAAATAGATACCTACCTAAATCCTAAGCTCCCCAACCGTGTCTTACCAAATCACGCACCCTACTAACTCCTCGCCAGACAAAACAACCCACCGAACTATCCCTTTTTCCTGAACAATAACCGATTTTAAAGTCGGCTTGGGAAAACGAAAATTAATGTCGAAAACTGAACAACATTCACTGCCATGTTTCGCATTGTCCGGCAATATCGCCGAGGATCTGTGTGAATGTGGAATATTATTATTGCGTCCCCAAAAGGGCCGACCCTGATCACTCATCCATTTCCCCGATTTCCGCGTTTATTGAAGGGGGGACTTGAGTGGATGTCGTAGGGTTAAAAAATCTTCCCTTTTACGTAATCGATTGTTCGGACTCATTAATATTCAAATTTTAAATCTGTTTAGTTATTGTTTTGCAGGCTTAAGGAGAACCCAAAAAATTATTTTACATATTTTATTAACTATGGAATGGTAATATGTATGTTTTTTTAGAATAAATTTCAACAGCAAAAAGTTTTATTAATTTGAAAATTTAAATTTTTCGGTATTTTTCTAAGGGCAACTCTTTGTACAATTCTAATATATTTTTTAATATTAAAAAAAAATTGCTCTTTTTAGAAATTTTCTATCCATCCCATAAACTTAATATTTGGTTAGTTGGCTTGAATCACCGTCTCACTGGAGCTACACGAGGGCTATTTGCGAAAGGCGTCGTAAGTCAGAACCACAGTCAAGTGACAAGCCGACACCTGAGTAGACATCCGACACAACTGTCATAAACATAAGAGAAAACTATCCAAATACTTATGAAAATTCCATCTAAGAATATTTTTACTTGACATAGAATTTTGTTTAGATATATATAAAGTTATTTTTGTATCGATCTATATTTATTATTTATAAAATAAAATTGAGCGTTTTTCTTCCCCAAAATTGCAAGTTTATTGCTAAGGAATATACCATTATAAATATTTATTCAGTTATAAATATAAAATATTTAAAATCAAATTTATAATTTTATATTCGACATTCATTTTGAGACAAATATTACTACTTACTTGGTATAACTTATTTCAGGAATGAAGTGAAAGTCATTATGATTCTTTATTTTAAATATTTATTTTGTTTTCAAAACAACTCTCACTTTCACAACTTTTCTTCACATTTAAAGAAGCATATCAAACAGGTTCTAAATATCAAATCTTAACTGTCCTTATTGTGTTATTAACAACTTTCTAAAAGCCTTCTGAAAATATTAAAAAATAATTAAATGACATGAAGGCTATGTGTAAGGAAGACTTCTACGAAACAAACTGTTTCGAAAAGTTCAAAAGTTCATGACGGATTGCAGACTTCGAGTACGTCAGAGAAAACTTATGAGATTTAGGCCAATTTATAAGATAAACTAAAAACTTGTAATTAATATGCAATAGCTGAAAAATAAATAATTTATTCATCACCGTATCAACTCGCTTACACATAGACAATTAAACGGACCTATTGCAGTGAATCGTTGTAGAAATTCATAATGTGATGTCCCCTTCTTTTTTTCTTCAACTTTTGTGACCTTAGCCTTTTGTACAGTAAGCTACTTTTTTGGAGGTTTCTTAACAAATATCGCCAGCGCACTCCTTCCATAAACTCTCCCGATAGCAATTAATAATAAAATAAAATTTTAAAATATTCAAATTGGAATAAAATTTAAATAAAAAGTTTGTTCCAATTTATTAAAATGCTTGTTAAATTTCGCTTTTATTCAAAGATGTGTTTAAAAATTGCAATTAAAAATATATTCTTGAAATATATTGTTTTAAAAAATTATTATCGTAGGGGGAAGTGCATAGGTTTGGGACAGATTTAGATTTTTAATTTTAATATTTTTTTATAAACCAATTATTTAAAAGTTTTTAGGTATTCTCCTTTAACAAAATCTTGCCTATACTAAGGCATTTTCAAAGGTTTTTTCTTTAATATTTAACTCCACAGGTACGATGTCTTCAGATACGTCCATTGTCCACAGGTACCACTTCAGTACAAGGCACTGTGTAGCTAAGGACAGAGTTCCAAATTGGCTAGAACACATTTCTGTCTTACAAACAAAAAGTCAAATACATTTTTGGACTTCGCATAGAGTGACATCTTTACACTTTTCTAAAAAAGAAATATCGAACTTTTCCTTTTTCTTTGTTTAAAAAGTATTTCTAAATACTTTTTATACAATTAACGAATACACTTTCCAAATACTTTTTTATTTATAAAAAAACTAATAATTGTAATCAACAAGACTTGGAAATAGAGTAAGTTTTTGTAAGTAAGAATAAGTTTGTTGTAATTTTAAATAGTAGCTTTATTTTTTAATAACATAATTTGCAAATTTGCGAAGTAACTTATAAGCAAAAAAAATTTAATCAACTAAAGATTATTACCATCAAAAGACATAGGAAAAGAACTGATGTCCTCTTCTTGTGCCTTGGCTAAACAACATTTGGTGCTGGAAGTTTTAGAATTATATCCCCACAATCGAATTCAAATTTTTTAGCATCTTTTTCAGTTTTAGTAAATTTATTCCAAATTTCAATACTATTTAAGTATTTTATATTAAATTCATTACCGTGTACTTCAATATTATTGCCCAAGTTTTATTTGACAGTTGTTTTCCCCAGAAACCTCCCTAAAACAAAAGCCCCTACTTTGAAGTTCATCATTATTTGTTGATTCATTCTGCAAATCTAAGGTCAAATCAAAGATTTAATATTTCAAATATTTATTTGAATTAAGTTGAGTTCCATCCTTCCATTCAACTTCCTTCACACGTATTTTTGCTTTCTTTTTACTTGGAGCAGACTTTGCTTTTGGGTGTTTTTCTGTTTTTCTTCTACTGCATCATCGGTTATAATGAGAGATTTTCTTTTTCTGTCTGTCTTTTGGTTTGTTTTCGTAGAAGGTGTTTTGAAAGTACAGTAAAACACACCTTACGTTTGCAGCATTAAAATGCTCTACGAGGAAGAAACCAGCTTAAACAACGCTGTCGCCAAGCAAAGATGCCGAAATTTTGATGCTCTGATTGGTCGCTCCTTTGCGATACGCCCGCCCCGATATTCGTGCGCCCTGTTACGTCAAATCGAAGGAAAAAATAATTAATATTACACTCTAACTGAAGCTAAAACTAAAAAAAATACTAAAAACATGTCTTGAAATAACGAATAAATTGGTTTATTGAATGTGAAATATCTTTTTTTAATCGATTCTCGCACTCGAAAATGAGAACTATTTACCATTTTTCTCGTAGAACATTTCTATACTGCAAACTTAATATGGGTTTTACTGAAGTCAAATTTCTTCTAGATATACAGAAGAGCAGGTCTGTGGCCTCTGACTTGGTGACATTTGAGAAATCGGAGAAACATTAGTAGGCACAGTACACAACAATTTGCAGTGCAGCAAAAAAAATCGGTTGTACCTTTGGACTTCCCTGGGTAAAACCTAAATACTGTCCCAAAAGGAACAGCGTATCAATTAATTTTTTAAAACGCGTTGTAACAAGAAAGTGTTAATTTTTGAAAAACACAAGGAGGATTAAAAATAACTTCAAACATGGCTTATTAAGTAGTGTTAAGAGCGTCAAGATGATTAAACCAACATGTAATAATACAAAAATTGCATGAAATAATATAAAATTATGGTAAAAGTTACTCACGATGTAAGAAATCAATAAATCCTGTTTATTATGCCAGCGTTAGATTTCGACTACGGTTCTTTAACAAGAGAATACAAAGTTTTGTTAGTAGCGTTTCCAATAAAAATACAGGATTTTTTCGTTTTCCCTAAAACGAGTTATTCCTCATGTCCCCAGCTAAAACTATCCCAAAGCTGAGCACTTTCCCCTAAAAGTCTTATTAGTTTTAATTATAAATTATATGTTCAAAATTGTTCATTTTAAAAAGCTTCAAACACATTGTTTCAAAAATTACATAATTCTAAACCAAGTTTTTAAATATAATTACATATGTAATAGCGCCTGCTAATCTCCTGCAAATATTACATATCAGGAGTACCGTCTTACTAATGGACAGAGCTATTGTTATAATACCTTATAGATTTTTTACGTTATACATGTAACGCCATTTTAAAAATTATAAGATTTCCCTAAAGCATTAAGCAAGTCCTTGTATTTTTTAAACTTTAGTCTTGTTAACATTTGAAAGTACAAAAATGAGGAAAAGAAAAAATATCAAGGTTCAACTTAAGATCCAACCAAGGTTTGTCTTGAACTTTTAAACTATCTTTGAACTCGTATTTCTTTTATCCTTGTTGATGATATTTCATCTCTTTTTTTGTATTTACTAAAAACATATAACCACTCAATCTACAAAAATGACTAGGACATTGAAAAAACACTCCACAATTGCAACCAATAATATGACTAAATATTTACTATCCGCCTAAGTAATTATTGGTTGAATATTACAATCATTTTGTACTTTGAGACAAAAAAAAATATATTTGTCGTTTTTATAGAATTATAGATACGGCTCACTTCTGATATCACACTGTAACTATAAAGCGAGTATCTGACGTCACTTTATCGTTTAAAGTTTGCACAAGGTGTGTAATATTGTTTACTTCATATAAACTGCTTTTATAGTCGTGCCACCACTTCTTGGCATCTATGACGTGTGTTTTAAACTTTTAGACGAGTTCAAACTATCTCTCGTAAAACGAAAAGGATTAAGGAAGATTTTGGGTTCAGCCAGAGTTAATATATTAGGCTATTCACTGCTTTTGCAAGTGCATATTTCTTTGAAATTTAGAAACAATGTCTCAAGTGAAGGGCAGCTCGAACTTGCATGGTTTTACTATTATTGCATAGCTTTTTTTTATAGCGTTCTCCGAAGTGATACAAGGTAAATACATGCTACAGATGCAAATCTATTGACGATCAAGTCAAGATAATAAAAAAAAGAAATGCACGAGCAATAAATGACGACCTTCAGCAATTAACTATAATCCTCATTTCGCTAATAGCCTATTCGTAGTTTTAGTGTGACACATTATTCCCAACCATACTATTCCAACAATCCGCGCAGTCTCGCCAAGCACCATGGGATTGGCAACCCTGCCTCCTTTAGGTCTTCCACCTTTTTACAAAGTGAACGCTTCCACGATCAAAATATTTGGGATGTCAAGTTTTGGCAGGCAGACTATATTTAGATAGTAACCATTACCATAAAAAAAATTTTTGCAAAAAGTGGCTTAAATTGCATTATTTCCCGACTTAAGTTTTTAAGAAAGCAAATAATTCTAACGGTAGTTTAACCTATATTAACGATGATTGGCAAGAAAATTTGCCACCTCGAAAATGAGCTTTCTGCTTAAGCTTATCAAATATACAAAATCTAAGCTTAGCCAAATGAAGACCAAAGTCCGAAGCAAATTATATGAGACAAATTAAGGTGCACGACAAAATAAATTTTAATCGGAATTAAATTTGTTAATTGTATTCACGAAGTTGTCATTTATGGGTTAATAAATAAGACACACCTTAAAAAACTTTTTTATTTGGTAATGAAGGTGTGGTGTTGTCAGTCATATATTCGTCACTTTTATGGGTTAATCTCAGTGCTGGAAGTGGGGGTAGACAAAGGGTGAAGCGTCACCCCACTTTTTCAAGAAAATGACTATCCATTCCCTTACTTCTTATATCCCTCAAATCCATAATCCACAGAGGGGGTATGGGCCATGGTATTCTAAATGAAGGCATCCCCCCACTTATTTTTTTCCACTTTCACCACTGGTTAATCTATATGTAGAATAAAACTCTAACCAATAGGTACACGGACAATTGCGAAATCAAGAATTAATCTATTAGTCAATAAAAACAAGAAGTTCTAAAAGAACTAAAATAGCCTACTTTCCTGTTACTTAAATACTTACTAAAATTCTTATCTTGAAAAAAATAGGATCGTTACAGTAAGTGACATCAACAACCGTTTCTACATTAAATTTATATACAAAAGAATAAATTTCACTAACCACAGCATCCAGCTTTAATTTCAACTTCGTAAAGCCAACTATTGTCATTTATTTTCTATCGCCAATAAAATAAATATTACTTATCGTCCGCATGATTTATTTGCAAAAGTTGGGTGTCTGAGGTAAAACCTTTCTAATAAAAAAAGAATTTTTAAGATCGGATTGCTAGACCTGATTTTGGAAGGGGGGTACGGACGGACAGACAGACGGACGGACAGACATCGACCGCATGTCAATACCTACTTTTTCATTCTTTTTAATTCTTCGAATAAAAAAAAAGGAAAAGTAGGCTAAAAATGGCTTCCTATGCTTCTGAAATGAGCATTAAATTTTGAAGTTTTTAAATAATTGAAGTACTTCGAATTCGAATTCTTTTCTGAAATTTTCAATGTATTCTAATTTCGATGCGCTGAATTTTTTGACGTATCTCACTTGTCCGTAGCATTTGTAGTTAAATTCAGCGATTTAAATGACTCGAAATTGAATTTCAATGCTAATTCAATGGGAAATTCGTCGTCAAATAGTAGATTTATGTCCGTCCTATCGTACAGACAGACGGACAAAAAGTATGAAAGTTGGGTGTCTGAGGTTATACCTTTCTAATAAAAAAAGAATTTTTAAGATCAGATTGCTAGAACTGATTTTGGAAGGGGGGTACGGACGGACGGACAGACAGACGGACGGACGGACATCGACCGCATGTCAATACCTACTTTTTCATTGTTTTTAATTCTTCGAATTAAAAAAAAAAAGAAAAGTAGGCTAAAAACTCGACACTTCCAACTTTAAATATGCATTCTCCAAATCACAGAACATCAGAAACATTGTTGAAAACTCTGGTTAAAGATTCATGGAAAGTTCTACTTTCCCAAAGAAGCAGGAAACAATGCGCTCTCACTTTCTCCACTGTCGCAAGCCACCACCCACCTTATGCAAGACAATACCAATTGTTTCTTTTTACTCTTCCTCGGAAATACTTGATTCTCGATAGTTCTGCTAACCTAATTTAGCATTTCAAGGCCTTATCCACGACCCAAAACAAAAGATTTTTCTGAAGTGGTCAAGTGAACTGCGGTACCTACAACAATGACTTGGGCCATTGTTGCAAGCACCTAATATATGACCTATAAAGATAGTATACATAAAAGACAATTTATTTCAGGGGTAAAACGGTGCAGTTCATGGTTGTCGATTCTGCATTTTACCTGTCCATGACAGTTTTATTATCTGTCATAAGGAAGTGAGTTTGAGGGTATTTTACGTGAGGTTAGATAATTGAATGGATTTGGGTGATACAAGTCTTATGGTGATTGCCTTTTTAATTGAAAGTTGACGGACTTTCTTCCTTTTTTTTAATATGGTGAAATTGTGTCGTTTAACAATATAGTTTCCTTCAAGACCCAAAGAAAGTGCATTTATCTACATTTTAAAATAGATACATTTATTAGTTTTACCTTGTATTTAACGCAATTGTATTATTATTTAAAACATTGCATATGAATTTTAAATAATTGCGTAACGTAGACATCATTTTAACTGGCTTAAAGTGACCCAGGGCAAGCCGGTAAAAAATAAATTCCAGATAAACCGGAGAAGTGAAATTAATTATAAGTTTTGGATGTACATTTGATTCCACATTTTTACATTGATGATGTTCGACCTTATTAACAAATGCTTAAAACTAAACTTTTTTAATTACTTTAGCAATGCGTAATTTTATTTATTGTAGTCAATCTTTTCAAGTTACACACTATTAAAAACCAGTAACTATTTTTGTTATTGATGTAGTCATGAAATAGAAAATTCATTATTTACCAAATAGTTTTTCGCCATTTAATTTGTGTCCAGCATCATATCGATGGGGGATCGGTAACGAAATAAGACATCTTAGCATTTTACATAAAAGGGATGAAAAATTCGACTGATTAAAGCTAATATTTAAAAAAAAAAACTAGTCCGGTTAAGAGAGAGACTACTGTACTTGGTTATATAGTCCATTCGCAATAATTCGAATAAGGTTTCTGCCGTGGGCGGGTGAATTGCAGTAACCACAACAATGGATTAAATAATTTTTGGTTTGAAATAATTAGTTCCTCCCAATGTTTTACTATTGGCTAGAGTAATTGAGTTTTTGCAACAATAGTCTAAGGCAGTGGTTCCCAACAGGTGGTCCGCGAGCTATGCCAGAGGGGTCCGCAATATGCTATTAGAATAAAAAAAAAATATATGAAATAGATTTCGTGTGATGACATAATTTTTTTTCTACGCTTCTTGCATGAGCAGAGTCTAGCCCAAGACTATCACTCAAAATTTTCTCACTAACTTCTCTTGGCTTTACTGAGTTGCGTACTTAGCTTGCAGTGGGCTGGTAACTAGCCTAATGACTTAGACTCTAAGTCATTAGGCTATTTACCTGCCCACTGCAGGGTTATTCGAAATACTGTTATTCGCGAACAAAAATTATACCAGCCGTCTTTTCACATTTTGTCGTATAAACGTCTTGTTGCAGATAGTAATTTATACCGAAAGCATAACAAAATAAAAAAAATTATTAAAAATAGAAGAACATATTTTATTGAAAATGATGTAGTTTACCCTTTAAATATTTAATATGGCGAAATTACATCTAAATGCATGCTTTGACTTATGAAGATCGCTAATAGCAATGCTGTGAATTGACATACGGAAGTACTCAGCTAAGCATTAATATTTTTGCACAATTTAACTTATGATACAGAAAGTGTAATTGGGATGTTGCCCAAGTGCGTAGGTAGCGATTGCAGAAGTTTTTCTCGTCGTTGCACTTCAACTGTTACTAGCATACATATTTGTTATAAAATGAATTAATATGTTTTCAGCTAATAAAAACAGATTGTTTGTGTTGCTTTATCCGAACATCTTCGAATTAGGGTCGTAAACAATTAGATAGATTCAAGAAGAAGTTCCAATTGGATTTTGTTTTCAGCTGATTTTTTTTCTACTTAAAATTGTATAAAATTGTTAGTATTTCCTCCTACTTTTTCCATATCATCATCAATTCATAATGATTTAAAGTCGTTATATTTTTTTGTATATTAAACTTTTTCTGAAAAATATTGCGTATTACAAAAAAAAAAAGGAGAACGTGAGGAAATGTCGAATTCGTTTCGAAATATCTATTTACATTATAAAGGATAATAAGCAGTTAATGATGATGATATTCAAAATAACTTTTTAATTTTAGGAAATTAAAGGTGAATATAAAGCTATATCTAAAACTTTCAAGGTAAAGAATATTTATTGGAGCTCTTGACTTGACCTTCATTATGAAACACTTATGTGGGAAAAAAATTTAATTCAAGAACTTGTATTAAAATTCTAACTTGTTTAATATAATTAAAAAACAATCAACTCTAAATTTTAGTTGAAATAACGAAAATAAAGCATTATAACTACATCAATAAAATATTTTTAGACCACTTTTCTTTTTTTTTTAATTCGAAGAATTAAAAAAAAAATGAAAAAGTAGGTATTGACATGCAGTCGAGGTCCGTCAGTCTGTCTGTCCCGTACCCCCCTTCTAAAATCGGTTCTATAAATCCGATCTTAAAAATTCTTTTTTTATTAGAAAGGTATAACCTCAGACACCCAACTTTCATACTTTTTGTCCGTCTGTCTGTACGATCGGACGGACATAAATCTACTATTTGTCGACGAATTTCCCATTGAATTAGCATTGAAATTCAATTTCCAGTCATTTAAATCGCTGTTGCAAACTACAAATGCTACGGACAAGTGAGATACGTCAAAAAATTCAGCGCATCAAAATAAGAATACAATGAGAATTTCAGAAAATAATTCGAATTCTAAGTACTTCAATTATTTAAAAAAAACTTCAAAATTTAATGCTCATTTAAAAAGCATAGGAAGCCATTTTTATTAGAATTAAATCACCATTGCCATCGCAACAATCGCTCGAGAAACTTTAATTTTTTCAGACAATAAATTGAAATAAAATTATTTTAGAGACATCGATCAATTTAAAATGACGTCAAATATATTTCACAAGATTCTTTTTGTGTTGAAATAAAATGTTTTCATTCTATTTAAAAACGAGGAATATTACATATTTATTCTTTGAAATATAAATTTTTGCAAACGATTTAAGGGGTCACAGGAGTCTTAAAAATGTGCAAAGAAGATACTACAAAGCATAGTTTGATCTTTCATGTCATTTTTTAACTACTCAATAAATGAGAATAATTTTTTATATGTAATTCTTCAGGATTTATTTATTATAAAACAAGTTTTAAAATTTATGAAACTTTAGCCAAAACTAAAATAAATGATATTAAACATGAAGCTATTTGAACACATTATGATTAGGCTTGCGCGGCAAATTGTGAGGTCAAAATTGAAAAAATGACCAAGAAAATACTTTATATTGTGCAAATATGTAAAAACAAAGACTTATACCCAAATTCTCAGCTCAATTTTAATTAGAAATTATTTTAAGAACTTTTTTCTAAAAAAAATAATAAAAATTTTAAAATTTTGATTTTAAATTATTTAAAAAATAATTTCGAATTAAAATTGAGCGGAGAATTTAGGTATAAGTCTTTGTTTGTACATATTTGCACAACATAAAGTCATTTTCTTGGTCATTTTTTCCATTTTGACCTAATGTGTTCAAATAGCTTCATGTTTAATATCATTTATTTTAGTTTCGGCTAAAGTTTCATAAATTTTAAAACTTGTTTTATAATAAATAAATCTTGTAGAATTACATATAAAAAAATTATACTTGTACATTGAGTAGTTCAAAAATGACATGAAAGATCAAACTATGTTTTGTAGTACCTTCTTTGCACATTTTTAAGACTCCTATGACCCCTTAAGTAATAATTATTTAATTTTCGAAATAAAATAAGTGAAACTAGCTGAATTTAACGGGTAAATGTTTGAATTAATGCTGTGTTAGGCGTCTTTTTACCTGTTAAACACAACTGTTGTGTGGTAGCGAGTTAAGTGACAGATTCTGTTACAAACCTACTTGCTAATTTACATTTCCTATTTTAAGTGTATTTTGGAGGTTTTATGGTTTTTGTTCAACGAATATTTAAATATTTATTTATAACTGCAATTAAATCATGCAGACGATAAGTAAAGTTTATTTCATTTGCGATAGAAAATTAATGAAAATAATTGGCTTTAAGAAAATGAAATTATAGCTGGATGCTGTGTTTAGTGAAATTTATTCTAATGTATATAAATTTAATGTAGAAACGGTTGTTGATGTCACTTACTGTAACGAACCTAGTTTTTTCAAGATAAGAATTTTAGTAAGTATTTAAGTGACAGGAAAGTAGGCTATTTTAGTTCTTTTAGAGCTTTTTTTAAAGGAATCACTTGGAGAAATTAAAATATACTTTCTCAATTTTAATTCACCTATACTAATGAATTGGACTGAGAACATAAACGCTTATTTTTTTTATTTTTTTGGTGAACTGAATTATTTTCATCTGAGAAACCTATGGCATGCTTGTTTTTTTATATATGAATTGAATTATCTTCATCTGGGGAACCGGTGGTTCATTTCAAGGTTGGCGTCCGTTCGATAATAGCGTTAATTACAGAACTGATACAATTGTTTGATTTTAAAAGTAATTTGCGTTATTGATGAAACTAACAGTTAACTGTTTTGTTTAAGGGCGCCAATGACATGCATAAAAATTTATTTACACTACTATCACCTAAATCCCTGTGATAGTTATTACATTATCTCATCATTTTACAATCTAAAACTTTAAAATTGGCAATTTTTGTAGTACAACATGTGTCTGCCCGAAAATTTTAAATGTTTATAATCAATATCACGTTGGAACAGAGCAGCAATCGGAACATCGATGGGAATACAGGATTAAAATCTGGCTTGTACGTCATCTAAAACTAGCTAAGGTTTAAATAAAATAACTTTGAAAAAAATCCACTGAGGTTCATCGTATACAAAGTACTGCAACTTTCACTTGCAACGTAGGCGTGAACTGAAACTAATTCGGGCAAACAGTCTGAATTTATATTACAAAAAAATCCAAATTTTATCTGTTATGTGAGTAAAATTACGTAGAATATTTCTGCAGAATGTCTTATTGATTCAAATATTTGTTTTATATATTTTTTTTGCAAGTAGAGGAAATTACCGGCACTGATGTAGTTGGTATCCGGGCACTGCATCACTAATTAAACTCTTTCAAAATACCTTTATCTTATTCGAAATTCAATTACTAAATAGTGTATTTAACTTTCATTTCAATTATCTTTATTCAAATTCATCTATAAATACTTTGGTTGGTACTTCGGTTTGAAGGATAACCTTTAAGCCGCTCAAGCTCGTAGTGTTTACATTTTTGTTGACATGTAAATAATACTCGTTTCAGTGTAATTGTACTGTTAATATACACTAAAACAAACTTGAGTAATTAAAAAAAACTCAGTTAGGTTTGTATTTAATTATATATATGCTGTACAGATAAACGTAATTTTAAATTGTATGAATTACACTTATCCTTCAATTATCTCTTCTTCAGTGTACTATACTATCTAATTTATTTGAATGAGTGATTGATAGTTTATAATCCTTTATTATAATGCATTTATTTGCAATCAGTTGTACAACTTGGGTAATTTTCATATTGAATTTTGCACTGGAAAGTAATTTTGTACTCTTTATATGTACAAGTCCACTAATCTTGTACACCCTACTAAAATAAAATCAAAATAGCCCAAGATTTGAGAATTTTACAATTGTCTTACTTTTAGAGCTGTGTTCCTTCATTACAATCAATAATAACCTTTACTTAATTTATTTTTCCATGAGTGTTTTCCTTTTCAAACTGAATTTAATAATTATGACTAGGGCATACTGGAAAAAACATATTCCCCTGAAAATTAAGTTCAGTTGTATACCTATATCGCATACAATTATTATTCCCTGAAATAACATTTTAAATGTTTGTTTTAATGTTAGGTTAATTGAGTATTCTACATCGGATTAATTTTTCAAAAGCAAAAGTTTTAGGTAAAATATTATGGTATTTATAATTAAAATATAAAAAATGTATATTCTTTTCAGTGAAAAGTTAATAAAAGATCAACTATGACTGATGCAAAGTATTTTACCACCACCAAAAAGGGTAATCTTTTAACTATTTTTACCTTAAAAGTTCTTAATATTTTAATTCTAGTTTAAATTAAATAGTGTTTAATGTTTGTGTTACATGTTGATCCAGTCAGTTTCTTTCAATGTTTTGCCAATAAAGACTAAAAATATCAGAAATATTTTAACTTCATTTTTAAAAAATTATTTTATTTGGAAATTGTTTGGGGGTCACTTAGCTATTGCAATTAATGCCGTTTTAGTCGCCAAATCAAGCAACTTTAACTGGTTCATTTTCTGCAGAGTATTTAACATACTAAGTGAATTTTTATTGTCAAATTCCTGTATTTGTCGACTTGCACACATATTTCATGTATGATGTAAATATTTCAGAGTCAGCCTGTATTTTAGTTATTTTATTGAGAAAAATGGCAGGGATTAGGGTAACATTACTTATGACCCCCTTAATTGTAAAAGTTACTTTTTTAGGTGACTGTTCAACACAGTTAGATTTTTCATAAAGTAAATAGGTTGCTTCTAAGAGGTAACTAAAAGTTTGGTTACTTTTCTGTTCACCCACACACACACCGCTCACCCAATTCGGGGAAGCTGTCGGAAACCAATTTTGAGATGAAACTCTTTTTTAAAATTAAATAAAACAATCGTTAATTAATTCTAATTACCATTTTTTGTCTGTGCTTGTGTGTCTTTGATAGAACTTTGGTTTTCTTTGAAAATGGTAAGAAGGTTAAATTGCACTTTTCTTTATTACTAATTTCTAAAAGTAAATAATTAGTTATTTTCAATTTTAAATAACTGAAACTGTTATTTTTATTAAGGGGGTTCAGTATGTTGTATATCGGTAATGTTAAATTGGCCAATTGCAATGTACCTTTTCACAATAACTACTGATCAGATCATCTTAAAATTTTATATGTGTGTTATACCAACCTTGTATATTAATCTGAGGTTAAAAGTTTTTTGTAAATAACTGTTAGATTTCTTAAAATAAAATAAGTTTTAAAGTACCCAAAAAATCATGAAATTTTTCACTTTTTAGCCCCATAATTTTTTTTTTCACTTTAGTTTTATTAAAATTTATAACCTCAGATTAATCTATACTATGTATTACATTATATAAAAGAAATTTCACGAGAAAACGTAGCATAGTTTTTGAGAAAAGGTACATCGAAGTTCAAAAAATCAAGTTCTGAGAAAAATGCGTTCAAAGTTTTTATTGTTAACCCATTTCCTTACGAAGCCATGACATTAAAATGGCTTTTAATGTCAAAAATAATTTTCCAATCGTCTTGATACTTTGTGACATTATTAATAAAGGTTGTAATAGTATTTTAAGCCAATAATTTTTGTTTTGATTTTTTCACCGATTTTAGGGTATTGAACCCCTTTAAGTTATTATATTTTTATTAAGTTATTAGTTATTTTGTAATAAAGTAAATCTACTGTGATAGATAGATGTACTTCATAAAAGTAACTTTATAATACTTGAAAAATTGTCTTTACTTTAGCATTTTTTTATTGAGTTTTTATGCAATTCTAGGTGAAATATTTGAACTTAAAAGCGAACTTAACAGTGACAAGAAGGAAAAGAAAAGAGAGGCTGTAAAAAAAGTGATTGCTTCTATGACTGTTGGGAAAGATGTCAGGTACAATGAAAAGAGCTAAATCTATATCCAGTTATAGTGACATTTACTACATATCATTTATTTATTGCACTGTTACACAGATTAAAAAATATTCCAATTATATAACAGGTATACTTACATAAAACAATTTGCCTGTTTTGCCTTGTGAGCGGCAGCAGTTCCAGTGGTATTGTTTATGTTTTCATTCTTTTGTAATTATATTTGATGACCAGTACAATATTCTCTTGCCTTACTGAAACAAATGTTGTGTACAAACTTTTCTTTTAGTATAACTAAAGCTTTTCTGTTCCACAATTTGGCTTAATTTTTCCGCATACGGGAAAAATATCATCTAAACCAAAGTTTTCTGAAAACATTGACAATTTGTTAATACTTTGCAAAAATAATTAGCAGAAATTAAAAGTTGCACAGAACAAACTCTGAAATAGGCTGGGCAGACGACAAAAACTGTGCAATAATAAAGTGAAACCGAAACAACTAATAAAATTGCAGGACATACAAGAATGAAAAGAAGTGTTTCATCAAAAACTTCATTTGTCTAATTGGACAATTCCAACATATTTAAACTACAGCATTG
Source organism: Hylyphantes graminicola (assembly GCA_023701765.1). NCBI lineage: Eukaryota > Metazoa > Arthropoda > Arachnida > Araneae > Linyphiidae > Hylyphantes > Hylyphantes graminicola. Next base: position 60,850,825 of record CM043111.1, on the reverse strand, counting down.
ATATTAAAAACCCATTTTTTATTTAGAAAATTTCCAAAAAGGAATACTGTTAATTGGAAGACTAGGTTGTTGCTTTTTTATTTATTTATTATTTTTGTGAGAAAGAATTCTTTAAAACTTTTGTTTTTGGTTATCTAGAAATTTTAAAATATTAGAAAATAAATGTTGCTATCATAATATTATAACAGAACTTAAACTCCTTTGTATGTCTTTATGTTATAATAATTTAATATATATATATACATATATATATATATATATATATATTATATATATATATATATATATTATATATATATATATATATATATATATATATAATATATATATATATATATATATATATATATATATATATATAATGTCTACTCAGGTCTTATGCAGCAGTAGAAGTACGCTTTTCTATCAATACTCATTTGTTTTCCTAAGAAATCGCATGATAAATAACCAAAAAAATTTACTAAATTGTACAAACTATTTGTAATATTAAGTAAATAAAAGTATAAGTAATAAGAATGGGATTTTCTTTCAGTGCTCTCTTCCCAGATGTAGTCAATTGTATGCAGACTGACAATTTGGAGTTGAAAAAGCTGGTTTATTTGTACTTAATGAACTATGCTAAGAGTCAGCCTGATATGGCTATAATGGCAGTGAACACTTTTGTTAAGGTAAATTAATTTTATTTGTTTCTCTCTTATAATCTTGTCCCAACAATTGAAGAGCTTATGGGAAGAAATTGTTAATGACATGTTTTTTTTTTAGAAATTGAGATTTTTGAGTCCAATTGAGCATATTATTCCATCCTTTAACGATTATAATGTGCCCCATTTTCATAAAATTAAAGTTAAGTATTGGTTTTACATTTTGTAAGCTTCATTTTATAACATATCTAAGTACAAGCAAAGAACTTTAAATCTTATTTTCTTGTTTTTCCCTTTTGTCAATTAGCAAGTTTTGCCTATTCCATTGTCTAAAATTCCTGTCTAAAATTTTCCTTATTCCCAACCGCCAAATTTTTTCCTTAATAAGTCATACTACATCCACATTCAGAAAGTTGTGCTACTGGGCATCTAACTCAGATTAATGGTCAGCAACATTTGAATATCATGGTTGGTGCTGCATAGAAATGGCTCTCAGCTTTAAGGAATTTGTCAAATCTGGAAAAGCCTAACCTGTCAAATGCTGTTTTTTCTATAATTTGAAATATTTATAGTTTAATAACAGAATAGTCTTTTTTTCAATCTACGCTTTATGGAATTGGCTAGTTTATTTTTCCCCAAATGATGCAATAGTTACAGTCATATTTTTTTTTAAATCCCCTTCCGGCTGAAAATGTTATTTTGTTTTCTTAAATATAGAATTTAGTAAAAGAAAACTGTATGTGACCAAAGAAAAGTTTTGTCTATGCTTTTAGTGTGTAAATGCCTTGTCTCTGATTAGTACTCAGTGTTGCCTAACTACAGTAGAACCCCGATTATCCGAGTTAATGTGGACCGAGACTAACTCGGATAACCGAAAAACTCGGTTAAAGCGAAAAATTTAAATAAAACAATTCTGTATGTCTAAGTGTATATTTTAACAAGTACAAATGTTATACAGACTACGCGCAATTCATATGCAGGACATTGAAATAGTTCTTTCACTTAAAAAAGTCTTTAATTGTTTTTTGTTTTATGTTATTTTGGCGTTTCTCGGCAGCAATGTAAGAAAAGTAAAAGGGGAATTATTGTTGGATTTCTTTTCCTGAAGGTTTGTGAGATCATGTTCTGTTCAGAATATTTTTCGGTAGTCGTCGGAAAAATTCTAGAAATATTTCAAAGCTCGGTTAAAGCGGAAAATCAGATAATCGGGACTGTACTGTACCTTTAATTCTACTCTTTGACTCGGATCATAAACTGGAACATTTAATTCAAAATTAACTCGTCTTAAACTTTTTTAAAAAAAAGAGTGAGATTACATAGTATGAAACAATCTTTATTAACCAAACTGTACATTTCCAGTTAACTGAATCATTGCTCTTTATCCGAGTTTCGGCAAAAATTCCACGAGATCTGTCATGGTTCGCTTTGTTGGATGTTATGCCTAGTAATTTTTTGGCATGACATCTAATAGACGTATATGGTATAAAAGTTTATACGTGCAGATGAACTTTTTTGACTAACTCTAACTGCTTTAACATACATACTCATCTATTATTTGTGTAATTTATCTTTTAAATATATAGTGCAGTAAACTTTCAATATCTATCATTCACCATAAAAAAAAAACAATTTTTAAACATATGTTGAATAACAAAGAACTTGTAAAAAAGCTGTAACTTAAACTGCCGAAAAGCACCTTTCACTTTGGTTTTGGTTGAAAACGACCAAAATTAAGACTACAAGATCTCACCGCCCAACAATACACAAGTAATTTATTGAATAGAGATTATCTTCTGATTCAATTAAATTATTCAAATTCCTGATTAACCAAATGTGGTTAGGTCCCATTTACTTTCAATCCTGAAAACTAAACTCCTTGGTGCTACAGTCCATTAGTGAGCCAAGGCCTGCCATCCCCATTTCTGCTTAAATGACTAAGAGGGCTCTTGGGTACTAGGCATATGTCCAGGTTAGTTCTTCAACCTCAAGCGGAAGAACCCTCAGTGTTTTATTCCCAAGCAGGCTTGGTCTTCATTTTATAAACCCACTTAAGGGACGAAAGGTTGAGTTGACATCGCCCCATCTGAGATTCAATCATCCGACCTGTGGCACAGCAATGCACCCAATGTGCTTGGGTCCCGATTGAAGAGCTTAGTGAGAGAACATGCTAAGTGACATTTTTGAAAAAAATTGAGATTGTCAAGTGTAGTGTTGATGAGTTGTAGTGTCAATGAACAGATTACTAAATTCTTTAACGGTAACAAGTTTCCTCGTTTTCATAAGCTCAAAGTATAGTACATTTTTTACGGTTTGGAAGTACTGTTTTCAACAGATATGAGTGCAAACGATAAATTTTAACGATAAAGCTCCTTTTCTCGTCTTCACCTTTTTGTAACTTAGCACGTTCTTCCACTAAGCTCTTCATTTACTTCCTATCAAAATTCCTAATTATCTTAATGTGTTTAGGTCCCAATTATTTTTAGTGCTACTGTGTATTAAATGTGTTGTTGTGCTGGTAGGATTGTGAAGATGCCTACCTGATCCATGGGTACCCCCTGATACGTGGGTTGGTGTTTCGCACCTTAATCTATGTGTTTAGGTCCCAATCATTTTTAGTTCTGCTGTGCATTAATTGTGTTGTGGTGCAGGATTGTGAAGATGCCAACCCCCTGATCCTTGGGTTGGCGGTTTGCATCATTAATCGATGATGTTATTTATCAAAATGTTGTTGGATCCTAATTAATTTTAATCTAATAGAATGTGGTGAGGTCCCAATTACTTTCTATCAAAATTCCTGATTATCTGAATGTGTTTAGTTCCCAATCATTTTTAGTTCTACTGAGTATTAAGTTTTTTGTTGTGGGGGTGTAGGATTGTGAAGATGCCAACCCCCCTGATCTGTGCCTTGGCGGTTCGCACCATTATTCGATGATGTTAATTATCCAAATGTGGCTGGGTCCAATTACTTTAGATCCAATTCATGGAATATGTTTAGGTCCCAATTACTTTCTATCAAATTCTTTATTATCTGAATGTGTTTTGGTCCCAATCATTTTTAGTGCTGCTGTGTATTTAATTGTGTTGCTGGTAAGATTGGGAAGATGCCAACCCCCTGATCCGTGGGTTGGTGGTTCGCACCATTAATTCAGGATGTTAATTATCGAACTGCTGTTGGATCCTAATTACTTTTAATCCAATGAATGGAATATATTTAAGTCCCAATTACTTCCTATCAAAATTCCTGTTTACCTGAATGTGTTTAGGTCCCGATTATTTTTAGTTCTACTGTGCATTAATTGTGTTGTTGTTGAGGTGGTAGGATTGTGAATATGCCAACCCTCTGATCCGTGCGTTGGTGGTTCGCACCATTAATGGAGGATGTTAACACTTTACCTACGGGCGTCGACTGACCCATAGACTAAGGACACTCTAAGTTTCAAACTCTCATTGGAGAATTTCTACATTGAAATTGACATAGAAACTAGCGCGCCCCCTTTGTGTCTAAGGGAACTAATGTAATGGTTTCTGGCTGCCTATTTGCAGTCACCTTTAGGAGATTTAACAGAGCCAATGACATCTCGTAATTTGGAACCCTTATCAAGTGACGATAGGGATTTATTTTTTACTACAACTTATTTTCGACTTTATTTTTGAATATATACAGCTACTCATTGACTTTTATATCCCTCGTAGGCCCATCCTCAAGATATTTGACCTTGTGCTTCTTTTTCTCCATTAATAAACCTACAGACTGACTACGCTTGTCATTTTAGACATGGTCCCCCAAAGATCCACAAGTGATTCGATTGAATAACTCGTCAAATATTCATCCAAATGTAACAAAAACTTAGATTTAGGGGTTTTTCGAGGGTTTTTCACATTTCTAAGTAATTAAAATTGGGTGTTGCTATTGAAAATTTTAAAGTTCGTAACATTTTTAATATTAAGACGGACCCTTATGCAAATTTTGTGTCATGCAATTAACTCAAAATGTTATTTGTTCACATAGTCAAAAAGGTCCGATGTAAAAGGATGACTAACGGTTGAAATAATCACTAGTGGGTAACTTTTTTTTAACAGAGAACATTCCGAAGAAACAGTAGCCCTACAATTGAAAGTACAATTATGCCAATCAACAAATCAACCTTTAATAGTGTTTTAGTTGCTTTCGACACGTTAGAAGAGCTAGGCATTAGATTAAGTTGCTGGTCTAGTAGATTTTTAGTCTACGGGTCAGTCGACGCCCGTAGGTAAAGTGTTAATTATCAAAATGTAGTTGGGTCCCAATTACTTTCAATCCAATAAATGGAATGTTTTTAAGTCCCAATCATTTTTAGTCCTACTGTGTTGTGTATTAGTTGTGTTGTTGTTGTGGTGTTACAGGATTGTGAAGATGCCAACCCCCTGATCCGTGCGTTGGCGGTTCGCACCATGGGCTGCATCCGTGTGGACAAGATCACCGAGTATCTTTGTGAACCTCTCCGAAAGTGTTTGAAGGACGAAGACCCCTACGTCAGGAAGACGGCCGCCGTCACGGTGGCCAAGCTGCACGACATCAACGCCCAGCTCGTCGAGGACCAGGGATTCCTGGACCAGCTCAGGGACCTGCTCTCCGACTCCAACCCCATGGTAACACCCCCTTTAATGAATGTTATCCCATTTCTTCCAAACAAACATAGTTTTCAAATGTATTTAAGGGTTGTTATATGTAATTTTTTGCAAAACCATTTGCCGAAGATCGCGTCAGGTCGTCGAGGACCAGGGATTCCTCAGCCAGCTCAGGGACCTGCTCTCCGACTCCAACCCCATGGTAACACAACCCTTAACGAATGATATCCAATTTCTCCCAAACAAACATAGATTTCAGATGTATTTAAGGGTTGTTATACGCAATTTTTTGCAAAACCATTTGCCGGAGATCGCGTCAGGTCGTCAAAGATCAGGGATTCCTCAACCAGCTCAGGGACCTGCTCTCAGACTCCAACCCCATGGTAACACCCCCTTAATGAATGATATCCCATTTCTTCCAAACAAACATAGTTTTCAAATGCATTTCGAAGTAGGTTTTGCACAAAGGCCCTCGCCAGATAAGACGGTGAAAAATGCCCCCATTCCAATCGGGCTAATTTTTTTTCTGAAAATACCTCATAGTATGGACAACTTCTCAGCCAAGTTTCAGCTCAAAAATTTGACGCATTTTTGAGTAAAAAATTAAAGTTTTTTTTCTTTTTAAATTGATTATTCCCTGAATATATTTGATAAATCCAAAAAACTACTCATGAGTTTTTAGATATCATTGAGTAGTATTCTCAGAAAAATCCGCTCAAAAATCTGATCGAGTGATCATTCTTAAAAATGCATTTTTATTTTTCAAAAAAAAATTTCATGCCAAAATCGTTTGGTCACAACTTAGGATTTTGTCTCTACATATTCCTCTATTATCAATCTATAATATATATTTTTTTCAGATTTTTAAAATTATTGGACGATAGTTTAAAAAAAATAAAATATTCTTAAAACCTGACTTTTCGCACTACTTACTCGGCAGATGGCACTCCTAACAAAGGCGGGGAAATTCAATCTGGGAGAATTTCTTTCGGACTAAAGAATTTAGCATAGATTTAGAAAGTAGCAGATCTGCCTCTAGGGGAAAGGTGAAGCCATTTGTTAACCATTATCCCATAAGGCAGTTCGCAAACTCTTGCACATGGCATGCCATACGCCACCAGATGGCACCATGAGATAATTCGACTAATAAAAGATATATATTCAATATTAACTAATTAAAACTTTTTACAAGTTTCGCTAGCATAATTTTATAGCTGCATGCGTATTGATAATTTCTGTAAGGCATGAGGTATATATTCACAAAAGAAGCAAGTTAAAAATGCAGTTTTTATTGTATGTAACTCTTCGGAAAAACCATTTTTGTGAATCAGTATCCCGTGATGCATTGCGAAAACGACAAAATGTGGATTCATCACGCATCATTGCGTTGTACGGGATTGCGCAATCGGTGGGCATGCTATTTCTAAATCTATGGATTTTAGAGCAAAAAAATCAGGCTTTAAGAATTATTTTTTAAAACTATCGTCCAATAATTTTAAAAATCTGAAAAAAATATATATTATAGATTGATAATAGAGGAATATGTAGAGACAAAATCCTAAGTTGTGACCAAACGATTTTGGCATGAAATTTTTTTTTGAAAAATAAAATTGCATTTTTAAGAATGATCGCTCGATCAGATTTATGAGCGGATTTTTCTGAGAATACTACTCAATGATATCTAAAAACTCATGAGTAGTTTTTTGGATTTATCAAATATATTCAGGGAATAATCAATTTTAAAAGAAAAAAAACTTTAATTTTTTACTCAAAAATGCGTCATATTTTTGAGCTGAAACTTGGCTGAGAAGTTGTCCATACTATGAGGCATTTTCAGAAAAAAAATTAGCCCGATTGGAATGGGGGCATTTTTCACCGTCTTATCTGGCGAGGGCCTTTGCGTATAACATTTGCTGAAGATCGGGTCATGTCGTCAAAGATCAGGGATTCCTCAACCAGCTCAGGGACCTGCTCTCAGACTCCAACCCCATGGTAACACCCCCTTAATGAATGATATCCCATTTCTTCCAAACAAACATAGTTTTCAAATGCATTTCGAAGTAGGTTTTGCACAAATTTGCGTATAACATTTGCTGAAGATCGGGTCAGGTCGTCAAAGATCAGGGATTCCTGGACCAGCTCAGGGACCTGCTCTCCGACTCCAACCCCATGGTAACACCCCCTTAATGAATGATATCCAATTTCTTCCAAACAAACATAGTTTTCAAATGTATTTAGAAGTAGGTTTTTCACAAATTTGCGTATAACATTTGCTGAAGATCGGGTCATGTCGTCAAAGATCAGGGATTCCTCAACCAGCTCAGGGACCTGCTCTCAGACTCCAACCCCATGGTAACACCCCCTTAATGAATGATATCCCATTTCTTCCAAACAAACATAGTTTTCAAATGCATTTCGAAGTAGGTTTTGCGCAAATTTGCGTATAACATTTGCTGAATATCGGGTCAGGTCGTTGAGGACCAGGGATTCCTGAACCTGCTCTCCGACTCCAACCCCATGGTAACACCCCCGCTCTCCTCAATGAAATCCTATGAGGCATATACTCCAGGGTGGATAGATTTAAATCGGCTTGATTTAAATCAAGATTTAAATTGCATGATTTTTTTTAAAAATCATTGATTTAAATCATTTTTAAAGAAATAGGTTAAGAAGGCATTTTTAAGAAATAGGTTTTATGTAAGAAATAGGTTGTGAGTGCTGAAAAGGCAGCAAAATTAGTATTTTTGTATAAAGCTCTTAATAAATGAAATGTCATCATGGTAATTAGGCCCTTTTTTCGGTTAAGTTTATTCAAAAAGTGGAATCGTAAGTTTTAATGTAAGATCAAGATTTGGTTATAATTACGATTAGTATTTATTTTAGAATAAATTTATGGTAAGTAAAAAGTCTGCAATCAAATTCACAAGAATATGCAAGTTAGTATGCAAAATATTAAATTAAAAAAAAAATCTGATTTAAATCAAAATAATACGATTTATATCAAATAAATTTGATTTTTTTCAATTTTTAAAAAAAAATCTCGATTTTTTTCCACCCTGATTATACTCGTTATATATAAACATATTTCTCAAACTATTGAAGGGCTTAGTGGATTTGGATTGTCAGAAGCAAGAATTGTCAGAGTTTTCGGATATTAGGGTCGTCAGAGGTTTCTGGATACAGTATAGAACCTTTAATCCAGACATTGTGTGACTTGAGCCTTTCCGGATTATGGGTTGACTACCCAATATTTCCAGAATTCTGAAAGTTGGAATGAGTTTATGTGTCTGCGAATCGCGTTACAAGCATCCTAGCTTATAAATATCTATGCAGAGAAATATAGTGCAAAGGTAGAGAAATTTTGATAAAAAATAAAGCCAAATAAAAGGGAGCCATCTCTTACACAGAAACCTTGTATGTTTCAGAACATTGACAACCCTGTCAGAGCTTTTTAATCAAAAAAGTGTGAAAAGATTCTGTAAATCTTGAAAAGAAGTTTACACACACGGGTTTATTGCTTTTTACAAGTATTAAGTTTTTGTTGCTTTGAACCATGTATTTATTTTAAGGGTAGTTAAAGCAATAGGAATTTAAAATTTAGCTGGTGTGGCAACTATTTGAAATATATGTATTCATTTATAAATCTTAACTCGTAGCAAATACTTGTAGGAGTTTGAATATGATAAATATAATTAAATATGAATTGTATTTTGCTGAAAACAATAAAAGAACATGCCCCGGAAAATAAAAAAAAAAGCTAAATGCTCTTTTTTATAGGTAGTGGCAAATGCTGTAGCTGCTCTGTCGGAAATCAATGAAGCATCAAGCAGTGGGCAACATCTGATTGACATGAATGCCCAGACCATCAACAAACTGCTCACAGCTCTCAATGAATGCACTGAATGGGGACAGGTTTTCATTCTAGATTCACTTGCCAATTGTTTGCCCAAAGATGAAAGGGAAGCTCAGAGGTAATTTAATTTCCCTTCCTTGAACTATATTAAAACACATCTTAAGTTTGCAGTATTAAAATGTTCTACGTAAACAAACAGAATTTTGCCTCTATGATTGGTCGCTCCTACGTGATACGTCAGCCCTGATATTCGTTCGCCCTGTTACGTCAAAAGCGAAGGAAAAAATAATTAATATTACACTCTAACTGAAGCAAAAACAAATAAAAATATGTCTTGAAATAACGAATAAAGTGATTTATTGAATGTGAAAAACCTTTTTGTTATTCGATTCTCGCACTCGGAAATAAGAACTATTTTCCCTTTTTCCCGTAGAACATTTGTATACTTCATAATTAAACTGTGGTGAGGTATAGATTAAAGTGTAGCAAAAGACTTATTCATTTTCGAATAGTAATTTAAATATACATAATAAATTTTTGCAGTGTTTTATTTATTCGTGCATTTGTTTGCATTTATCTTGCAGCCATTGTCTGCTGTTATACTTGTTTTATTTCAGCTATGTTTAAAACATGCATTTAAAATTATTTGCAATAATGTTTTTCTAAAATTAACTGAATTTAAAATTTATTTTGAACTCCTAATAATTTGATACTTTGTAGATTTAATACAGATAATCAACTATTTCTAGTATTTGAAAACATTGCTTATATATTTTCAACTAGGAAGAAACATTGCTTATATATTTTCAACTAGAAGTAGAAGTAATGTTTAAGTAGAAACTTTGATTTGGCTGCCGTTCCGAAGCTTTGCTTTTTATATTATACAATTGACGAATTTCAATTTAAATTGGATGCAGCTACTATAAAGTGAAATATCATAAAAGTGTGAAGGGTAACACCTGTTATATTGCAGCTAACTAATTTATTCTGACTTAGTAACATTGAAGCATATGTTTATTGTGCGTTCAATTTTAAATTTCGTCATTCAAATAAGAGAATTTGGCTTTTATTTTTTAGCATTGCTGAGCGGGTGACCCCTCGATTGGCTCACGCAAACGCTGCTGTTGTTCTTTCTGCAGTCAAGGTAGGTTTTTCATGTGTTGCTATAATGACATTTACCTATTACAGACTTGCTGTTACATTTAATATTAGTTCTGATTTTTTTAAAAATTTGTTACATAAACTTTATTTTGTTGTTTATGATGGCTATCTCAATTAAATGTATCGTGGAATGTTATGCTCAAATCTGAAGTATTTTCTTCAAAACAACTTCCACGGTATTTAATAAGGTTGTTGTTGTTAACAAAACATTGTCTTAGATAATTTCTTTGATTTGATTTTTTGAAAATTGGCTGAATAAATGTTTTCATTTGTAGGTGCTCATGAAGTTGATGGAAATGATGAGCCCTGATTCAGAATTTGTTGTTACTTTAACTAAAAAATTAGCTCCACCCTTGGTTACGCTGCTTTCAAGCGAACCAGAAGTTCAGTATGTGGCACTTCGAAATATTAACTTAATTGTGCAAAAGAGGTAAGGCTAAAACTACTTGCTAGATTAGTTTAGCATCGCAAAATATATTTGAACTTCTACTTTTAAATGTTTCTAAATTCTTATTAATTATGCATCAACCTTATGTCAATGGTAGTTAAAAAGTATCTCCCCTGTTTCTTCAATTTTAAATTTTTTCTCTCCTCCTATAGACATTTTAATGGTACGAGTTTCATACAATGCAATTATCCTTTTAGTACTTAGAGCTTGTTCGATTACAGCTTTGTTTATGCCCTGGATTGCATTAATATTGAAAAATTCAGATTTTTATAATAACTATTGCCTGTTAGCGCAATTTTAAGGAAAGTTTTTTGTTTAATTATATTCCACCTTAACTACTATTTAAACAAATTATTGCTTGGTTGTTTTTATTTATAACTAGCCAATAAACACATTTTAACATATCAAAATATAGTGCATTAAAAATGCTGTTTATTCAAAAGTTTACTGTAGTTTATTGGTATTAAGTAATTTAGAATCTTTTTATACAGACCTGATATTTTGAAACATGAAATGAAAGTTTTCTTTGTCAAGTACAATGATCCCATTTACGTAAAGCTAGAAAAGTTAGACATTATGATTCGACTAGCCTCACAAGCTAACATAGCTCAGGTGTTAGCAGAGTTAAAAGAGTAAGTAATTTTAAAATTTGTTTTCTACTTCATATTACAAATTCAATTTTATTTGTTATTCTTGATTTATCCCAATGCAGCTGGAAGTTATCTTAAAATAAGTTAATTGGATTAAAAACATCAAAATGAGGATTTTGATTTTGTTTTTAATTTTAGTGTAGTGACCTACGTAATCAGTTTTCTTTATATAATACAGAATTATTGGCTATGAAACCCAGTTTTTACCTATCTTAGGAAAAAATTTAATTTTGTCAATTATATAACTCGTAGGCAAAATGCAATATATTTTTGGTGTATCAGTTACATCCCTATTTATGAAAACATTTGTATAGTGTTAATCAGTATAAATAAATTAAATAAATCAAATAAACAGTATATTAATTAAATAAATCAAATAATCAGTATAAATAAATTAAATATCAGAAATAAATTAAATTTATTTTAAACCTTTTTTCTATCTTTTGGTTTTATTTTTAATGGAAAAACCCATAGTTTTTATTACATAACTGAATGTATGCTTGTTTCAGGTATGCAACTGAAGTAGATGTAGATTTTGTTCGTAAAGCTGTCCGTGCAATCGGAAGATGTGCCATCAAAGTTGAGCCCTCAGCCGAACGATGTGTTAGTACCCTGTTGGATCTCATACAAACAAAGGTTAATTATGTTGTTCAAGAAGCTATTGTCGTAATAAAAGTAAGTAAAATAGGTATTTTCTTAAACTAATTCAAACTTATATTTACCTTTTTAAATTGTTTAAGAGTTTGTAAACTCTGTGTTTGTCCAGGATACCCAGCATATTGAAAAAAAAATACTTAAATACTTTTTGTTTCTAGTGAAATTCTCTTTCTTTTGGCTATTTTGCAAACATGTTTAATAGCATTTAAAATTAAGGTTGCGTTTAAAATTTATAAAATTAATTATAAATCAATAATTTGACAGCCACTCTTTTTCAAATTCTATTGTTTTTTAAAACTTTTCTGTTTAAAATTTTTAACAAAATTGTAGAAAATTGTTTCCAATTCAGCATTATATATTTTTTATATTAATAAATGTAATTTCACTTTTTAATGCAAATTTTATTCAAACTGATAATAAATGTTTTAGTATAACTTGTATGCTAGTTTTACTTTGGATTTGTTCTTTCAGGATATATTCCGAAAGTATCCGAATAAATATGAAAGCATAATTTCTACTTTGTGTGAGAATCTGGACACATTAGATGAGCCTGAAGCTAGGTATGTAAAATTTAATTGTAGACATATTGGTTAAATGAATCAGTGCATCATTTTTGCTGTATGTATCATATATATGATGTAAGGTGCTTGTGCATTGATTAAGAAATATATCATGAAATATATTTTGAAGAATTTGTTCTTATATCACAAAATATAGGATACCAGTTACCTTTTCAATTTGCAATTACCTAATATGAAATATAAGGTAAAGATGCATGATCGAAAATTCGAAATGGGCCAATTCTGATAAAAATTGTCTTGAGAGTATTGGTCTGCATTTTGGGCTTAACTGATGCTAATGTAAGAAAAACCAATAAAAAATTGTGTTGTGTCATGTAAAAAAATAACCAAAAAGGATTGAATAATGACCCTCTACCATAATTTAAATTTAAAATTTGTGCATTCATTCATTTAGTATTTTGGGAGTTTGGGCAGACAATCATTATCATCTTTCAAACTTCAAAATACCTAAAGATTTAATTGACTGATATCTGTTCCCTGAACTAAAAACTCTACTATACTGAACTGAAATGGTTTTCCTTTTTAAGGGCTTCTATGATTTGGATTATTGGTGAATATGCAGAAAGAATTGACAATGCGGATGAACTGCTGGAAAGTTTCTTGGAAGGTTTTCATGATGAGAACACCCAAGTACGGTCTTTGATGTTTTTATTTATATTGGTATTGTAGTTGTGCATTAATAGCGCTTTCATTTAATACAAGTTAATTATGATTGATTTTTAACAAATTGTTTCTGTACAGCATTTTAATTTTCTAATTTTTCACAAATAAAAATTAAGTTTAAAATATATGTAATAAACTATATTACAACTTAGTCAAGGGGAGGACTTCTCCTGTCTTTATTTAAGCTGGACAAGAGCCCCTCAGAAAGAGCAACTGGCTACTATGGAATAATTTCAGGAAGTGTCGGAAAATGTGGTCTTGTGTGGATATGGCAGTGATCATGTGACTATCAAATCTTGCGGCTTTATTTGAGGCTACAATTAAAGGCATTTTAACAAAGTGTTAGAGTTTTATAACATTTAAGGGAGGTTCAATTGTAGGAATATCTTTTCATGCATTTGTATGTAAATTAAACTTATTTCAGTTTCCCTTTATTTTTTCCTTATTCGTCTACCACTTAATCATGTTTCTCCACCATAGGTCCAACTCCAACTCCTGACTGGCATTGTCAAGCTCTTCCTGAAACGACCGACAGAAACCCAGGAACTTGTGCAACAGGTTCTCAGCTTAGCCACCCAAGACAGTGACAACCCCGACTTGCGAGATCGCGGTTTCATTTACTGGAGATTGCTATCCACTGACCCAGCAGCAGCCAAAGATGTCGTGCTAGCAGAAAAGCCTCTGATCTCTGAGGAGACTGACCTGCTCGAGCCCTCGTTGCTAGATGAGCTCATTTGTCACATAAGCAGTTTGGCCTCGGTGTACCACAAGCCTCCTTCTGCTTTTGTAGAGGGGAGGTTGGGCCTTCGAAAGTCCTTGCCACCGAGAACAAATTCGTAAGTTCTTTTTTTTTTCTTTGGGGTTGTTGTAAGATTAGTTAAAAAAATATTTTTTTTTAATGTGCTTAAGAGTATGAAAGATTCAGAATAGTTTAGTAACTGTTATATAACGATAATTTAATAGCTTTAGTCATAATTGGCTTTGTTTAATACTGTTGCTTTCGCCTTCTGAACATTACTATATCTTAAAAAAACTAATCCTTAGACTTAAAAATTATATGCAATTATTCAACAGAATTTAAAATCTTGCTATTCTACACAGAATTAGAAAAGTTTTTAGAAGTTTTTTTACAAAAGTGATATATAAAAAACTTAATGTAAATTACCAAGTATCTAGACTTTAAAAAATTGGAAATGTTTCTATCTACCACCTTTTACAAAAAACAGTTTTTATGTTCTTAAGACTTCACACAAAGGTTTTTGCTTACATTTTCAAATTATATCGGGGGACTGGTCCTCCAAGTTGGGGTTGGGTTAATAACCCTGCCCTGTAAGAAAAAACTGTTTCAAAGCCTTTAAGAAAAGTAGAATTCGATGGATTGATGAAGTGAAAGATTTAAAGACTTGGGAAATTGAAAACTGGAAGCAAAAGTTGTCTAACAGGGTAAAATGAAGAAACACCTTAAAGGAGGGTCTTTCGGAGGGCTGTAGTGCCAGTGATGATGATTTCCATATTCTCTAACGTTTCAAAAATTTTATTTCTAAATACAGTAGAATCTTGATCCTATCCTATTTTATCCGGAACTCTGGTAACCGACCATTGCCAAGTCCAACATAAAAAACATTGTACATCAAGGTCAATCTCGGATGTCCACAAACAAAACCAGTATCGGAAGTCTACGGTGATTCTGAAGTGTGGAATCTCCGGTGTTCCTGAAATAGGGAAGTTGCATCGTTTATGAAATTAGTGTATTCCAAATTTGAGATCCTGGGACTTTTGGCACTTCTCCGTACTATAAATTTTACTGGTAAATAAAAGGTCCCTATTATCCAAAATTTTCAATTATCCTACCCACCTCCGGTCCCAATTAGATTGGAAAATCAAGGTTCTACTGTAGTTTATTTTTGAAAGGATCACAAATTTTAATCTCTTAAATTTCCCTGCATTCAGTGTGGGCTCTCCTGACGACCTCGGCATAACTGACAATGCGTCGAGCGTTGCGACATCTCACCACGCGGCCGTCATAACAACAGAGGAGAGTCTGATCGGGGATCTGTTGAGCATCGATCTCAGCGCACCCCCGGTCCCCGTGGTGCCTGCAGCTACAGCGGCCCCTGCTTCTGCTGACGACTTGCTGGGAGGTGGATTAGACAGTCTAGTGAGTGCTGTTTCTGTTAATACAGTCAATACTCGATATATCGAAGTCCCAGGGAACCCCCGAAAATATTCGACTTATCTGAAGTTCGAGTTATCGAAGTTGCTTCGAATTCCTCTCTATTAGAAGTTAAGATCGGTCGACATAGTTTAAATGGTTTTTGATATGTGCTATAATACTAGAGTTGTATGTATTTCAATTTGTTAATGGCCCTTGTCAAAAGCTTAATTAAAACTCACAAAATTTGGCCTTATTGAATAGTATATATAATACATGCCATAAAAATTTAATTTGAAAAATTGTATTTTTTAAGGCTGTTGGCATTCACTAAATCACCTAATTTTTTAACACATCCGTTAAATTCGAAGTTTTGAACAGAATTGCGTTTTTTAAAAGTGAAATCTATCACAAAAATTTCGACTTTGAAGATGTTCACTTTGAGTTATCGATACATTTTTTTAAAGAAAAGTAAAAGTAATTTTCTTAAAGAAATAATTCAGGACCCGACTAAAAGTTCGATTATAGGAAGTCGAGTTATCGAGGTTAGACTGTACCAACAACATATACATAGAAAATATCATTGTGAAAATGAAGTACTCCTAAATGAAGATGATGCATTGTAAAATCTAAACATGCTTAATCATCAAAACTGGTCTGAGCTGCTCTACAGTGAAAAAAAACTGTAAATTTATACACATAAATCGAAAAGGAGATAAAGTGAAAGAAATTAACATAAAATCAATCTTTGTTCTTCTTGAACTTTCATGAATGTGGTAAAATTCGGGATGGCGAGGCAACTGATCAGTTGATACTTCACATCAGATTCCAGTTTCAACTATGTATTCAAATTGGTTACAATAACTTCATTTTAAAAAAATTTGTTTATATGTCATAAATATTCAGTTCTTTGAATTGCTGTCGACCTCAATGTTATATCTTGATTATAAAGATGATTTAGAATTTACTCCTTGGTTATAACGCTATATAGTCTTGTTATGCTCGATCAATATAATTGTCTCTATTACAACAGTAGCTTATTAAAAGAAATCTTTTTTTATGCTCCAATTTGATCCTTGTATCTTGATAAAATTATCATTAAACCTTGACATATCTTTCTCATAAAAAAAAGTTGCTTTAAATGTTTAAATTATTTATAGTTGGGTGACCTAAGCGCTCCAGAACCTACTGCACAACCTATAAGCTCTGCTGGTCTTCTGGGAGATATATTTAGTGTTGGACCTCCAGCTACATTCTACACACCACCTAAGCAGGTTACTAGATTCTCTTACTTTTATACTTTATAGGGTTCTTGCAGGCCATGGGAAAACTTAAAATTATTTGTGGTAGGGGGCCTTGAAGCACAATTTTTTTTTTTTCGCAAAAATGTAGATGGGTCTCAATTTTTTATATTGGCCTTCACAAAGAAAAACTAGTTGTTGCTCGGTAAATTGAAATTAAATTTCCTTTGTATTTTGCTGCATAATGTAATGACTTAATTACAGTACATGTTAAATTAATTAATGTGTAAAGTATTTAATGATCTATCAATTGGTGCAACTTTGTAATTAATTACTACCATTATTAAGGTATGGGTCTGTCACTTTCTACAAGTGAAATACTATGAAAATAAATTCTGCAAGTATTAATTCTTTAAAAAAAAATAGATGTCTTCACAAATTTGCCACTTATTAGCATGTTGGGTTATAGATTTAGTTTAAAACTCATTCTTCTGTTGCTTAAAATTAAAAATGAATCTTCCCTAAGTGTAGGCGTTTTATTACTCTGAAATCATATCAGTTAGTATTTTGAAAAGGTTTTTACAGTTGAAAATTGTGTTAGATACTGATAATGTGTTATATTTGTTCAATTTCTGGATTTTCAATATTTTTTATAACTGTGATAACTTCTTTCTTTTTTAAAGGTTTGGCTACCTGCTTCTAGAGGTAAAGGCTTAGAAATTACTGGAACATTTACTGTTAGAAACAGCCAAATATTTATGGAAATGACGTTTTATAATAAAGCAATGCAAGCAATGTCAGGATTTGCAATTCAATTCAACAAAAACAGGTACTTTTTTAAACTGTTTACTAAAATTGCAAATAATAATTTGATTAAAAAGGGAGTCTGGAACTGCATAGTGCTTTGTGCCTGCACGTTATTTTAAGTCTTTTTTTAATATTTTTATAGAACAACTATGTAAAAAAAAAGTTTATATGCTTTACCTTGGAAGTCTTCTATGTTTGGAAACTAAATATGCCATTTAAAAAGCCCTACCATGCAGTGCAAAAGTTTTTCAATGATGTCATTTAGATGTAAAAGTTACAAATTTTGATACTAGAAATACAAAAGCCTGTAAACATATTAAAAATTTTGAAATGCTACAATTGAAAAATAATTGTTTGATTTGCCATAACAATTATTTGCATAAAACTAGAAATTTGTATATTGAGAAAGTTTAGACACAAACAATGTGTTGCTCATTTGTGATTAAATATGTGCAAGACTGCACATTTCATCGAGAAAATCGGCCAAAGCATGTCTCCAAAGCAACAAATTTGTGCCAAATATTTAAGGTGAGGGACTGGTAGGCATTTGGATCGTATTTAGAGACGTTTTGTTATAAAGTTGAAACAAATATGCAGTAATATTTCACCATAAAAGATTTAAAGTGGCTATATTGACTGTTTGGTGTAAAATTGAACCAATATCGTTATTACATTTTTTTTATCTCACCAGAAATTGTTTTTTTTTAATTTATCATATAAAAATGCCAAATTAGGCCATTATTTATTAAATTAGCATAATCTCGTTTGTGTCTAAACTTTTACGTCATACAAATTTGTATTTTGTAGACAAAAATTATTGCTAGAGCAAATCAATTCTGTTTCAATTATAGCCTTTCAAAGAATTTTAATGTTGGCGGACTTTTTGATTCTACTATAAAAATTCCGAATTTTACATTTTAATGACATCATTGTCTTAACTTTTGCATCATACTGTATTCATTTTTTCTTTAATTAAACAATCAAAGGCCTTTGAAGTTTGTACAGTTCAAGCATAGAGTGATTTAGCATTGAAAAACCCACATATCGCAACCAACATTTGTAATGAGGGTGTTTATTCCACTAGTTTCGGTCTTGCCCCTGCCCAACCTCTTCAAGTTCCAGCTCCTCTGCTTCCAAACTCCAATGTGGATGTGAGCCTTGCCCTAAACACCATGGGCACTGTGCAAAAGATGGATCCACTTACCAACATACAGGTGAAAAACTAATTCTTTAAATATTAATAATTTTTATTAAATGATAAAAAGATTCCTGGTATTGTGTGTAGCACTTTGTGGTGCCATGGCATATATGTCTTGGATTCAGATCCCTGATTGGGCAAGCTTTACTCAGTATTTTTTGCCTTAGTCAGGTTGATAACAAAGGAACTAAACATACTTGACAACTAATCATGGAGTTCAGCGTTCCATATTTTTATTGGTTTTGAAAACTGACATTAATACCATAGGCCCTTGCTCCATGAGAGTAATTGCACCAAGAAATTGAATTAGATGATAAACTTTATTTCTTACTTAATATTATACTTGTGAACTGACATTTCGTTTTTAAAAAAAGTTTGTTTTGAAAGTATCAAATAAAATGAACTGTTGAACATGTTTTTATACGTTAGATTTTAAACTAATATAGCTTGTTAAATATTTTAATGCCGCAGATTGAGCTTAACGATATTTGGCTTTTTGAGCATATTTAAATTCTAACTTTTATTTATAGTTGATCGTAACTTTGATTTAAATCATGCATAGGCCACATTTCAAATCTGCCTTATTTCAAATTTTTGTATTGCTGTTTACTTATGCTTTTTTTATTTATATCCTTAAAAACACTTAATGTATATGGAAAAATAGAAAAAATATATAACATGCATTGCTTAAATTCCTCTTCAGATTGCCATAAAGAATAATGTGGATGTGCTGTACTTCAGTGCTCTTGTCCCATTACATGTGCTGTGCACCGAAGATGGACTGATGGACAAGCGTATCTTCCTTGCTACCTGGAAAGACATTCCAGCACAAAATGAAGTGCAATATACCATCACAGACATTGTTTTGAGCGCAGGTGTGTTTATGGGTTAAATTTATTTTTCCATC
The DNA here is from genome assembly GCA_023701765.1 of Hylyphantes graminicola. Taxonomy (NCBI): domain Eukaryota; kingdom Metazoa; phylum Arthropoda; class Arachnida; order Araneae; family Linyphiidae; genus Hylyphantes; species Hylyphantes graminicola. Next base: position 60,831,258 of record CM043111.1, on the reverse strand, counting down.
GTCCTTTCAAAGCATGCAATCAATTTAATTTTTTTACAGTGTTATCTTAACATTTCTCAGAATTTTGTGATTAGTTCAGGAACTTATATTACTTCAAATTCAAACTTTTTACACATTTTCCTGCAATTTAAGACAGTGCAATATTCATGCATTATATAATTTTTAGAGGTCTAATAAGATATTTTAATTTTTAGAAAATATTGTCTTTTTTTCAAATTTTTTTCAATGTTTGTCAACATTGTTTTGTAGTCTTGTTTATGACAGTGCACATTATCTATTTTAAATTGGGTTTGGAATGGTTTCAGCAATATACAGATGAAATCCTAATATATTATAGTATAAAAAGTTTTTAAGTCTTGTGGAGAAGATACATAAATATCTTTTGGAAGTTTTATTTAAATTCAGTAAAAATTATTTTTATTGTAATTTATTTGCAGATCAAGCATCTCAAAAATTGCAAAACAGTCACATCTACACCATTGCTAAGCGAACTGTGGATGGTCAAGATATGCTGTACCAGTCCTTAAAGTTAACAAATGGTATTTGGGTCCTCGCTGAAATGAAGATTCAACCTGGTATCACTTCGTTTACTGTAAGTTTTCTTGGAGTGTTTCTGATATTTTTTAGATTTACTTTTCCCTACTCTTTTACCTTACATTTAGATATTTTGTACTTATAAGAAGGTAACATGATTTATTATTAGCACCATTTTACTTGAGAGCGCATATTGTTTAACTTAAAAATGTTTTATCGATCCCATTATGTGGAAATGAACTTCAATTTCTGGTTTCTGTGAAGGTTTAAGAAGCAAGCTACTTTTGGTAATCATTCATTTTAAAAAGAAATTCAAGAATCAGCATGGTAATGTCATTAAGTCGTAATATCCCAAAGGATATCTTTCGGGTACTGGGGCATATTAACACTTTGTCGACCGGTCGTTGATTAATCAACTTTTGATCTTTTTGTTTAAATTTGGTTAGGTTAGGCCGTGTCCAGTCTATGGCTCGATCCACAACCGCTCTGCCTCAAGTTGTCCAGTACTGTGGATCGCTCTAGATCAGAAGCGTTCAGTGGATTAGATCAGTCTGAACCGAGCCAGTTTAGTTTTTAATTATAGTCGCACTAGAGCTACACAAGGGCTATTAGGAAACTGAGCGATAACAGGGCATAGTAGGGTAGTCAAACACTATGTTGGATCAACCAGGTTGTGTGGGTTTGACGACGGTGAAGATATGGTTGATTTGAGGGTAGGGTTGGAGAATTTTCACTCGTGTGATGTGCCCTTTAAGCAAATACATGTTGGAAGTTTTTTTTCTGAATATTTCAGCTGTTCAGTTTGGAACCTAGCCAAAGCAGTATACTGCCACTTAAATTTAAACAAACCAAATAAATAATATTATGCTGTTTAAACATTTTCTGACTAAGACCTCTCTTTCCTCAGCTTTCCTTGAAATCTCGTGCAATGGATGTGGCCTCTGCAGTGCATCAGGCCTACGAAGCCATCCTGCGTAACTAAGGAAACGAGTCGACATTTGAGACTGGACTTTATTTAATTGTTACTTCATAGTTATCCATGTACCCGTGTATTTATCATGTTATGTTATTTGTAACATTCCACGTTATTAAGTGTATGTGTGTATAGAAGTTATGTTTTGTTCACTTCAGTTTCCCTTTTTTTTAACCACTTAATAGTGTTGATGTTAAGTGGTGCATCAAGTAACTTTTTCTAATATAATTTGTTTTCTAATATATTTTGCAAAGTTCTGTTCATTTGGCATCTGAAAGAATTAATTCACTTCTAAACTAGTCTGTTTTATTTTGTGTGGCTAATAATATACATATATAGGTGGTTAAAAACTTAACTTTTTTAAAAATAGTTTTTTTTTATTATTATTAAAACCATTTAACTGTTTTGCTATTTTTTTAAATCAGATTTTTTATTTTGCACATTTCAGTTATTTAGTTGAAATTATCCCTACAATATTAATGTGTTGTTTATAAAATGTTTCATTCTCATTTGGTAGATAACTGTAACAAAAACTTGTGTAAAGCTGCAGTTTTATAGGAAACTAATAAAGATGTTTATTCAAAATCAAATTCATTACATTCTGCTTTTTTCTTTACATGAAACTTTCACGTCCTACACTTTTTTTACTTGGGTATTTTAGTTATTCATCTTTAAAAATACAAGAGTGAAGTATGTTACAAGTTCATCCTAAAAGGTTATGCAATATTAAATAAGATTTTTAACTCTTTTAGTCTTGCATATCAAATTAAAAGAATGTCTTGGTGCTACTTGCATGGGCACACGTCTTAGCCATTCTACAGGGTAGCAATTTTAGGAAGCCTCAAAACACTATTCGTTGTAAAGTTGCTTTTTAAATAATTGGGTCATGTGTGTAACCTCTAAACTTTTCCCATTATCCAATTGTCGCCCTTAACGGTTGTGTTGGGTTGGGTGCCTATTCAGGTGTAGACTCGTCACTTGACTGTGGTTCTAAAATACGAAGCCCGTCGCCAATAACCCTCGTGTAGCTCTAGTGCGACGATATTCAAATCTAACCTAACCATTATCCAATAGCCCTCTCATTCTAGTGCTATGTTAGTACAAGACCCTGTTAGCCTATGCGAAGATTTCGTTTATTGAAATGTAGGTTATAAGGTCTTATCGCATATGCTAGCGTATCATGGTCTTTTAAGGCTTCTTGTCGCCGAGGATACCCTCTAAGGTACTGTGCTTGCCTTAGGCGGCACCCTACGATGTCACCCTAAAAGTTTTATTGAGTACTTACTGCTGGTGTTGACTTCTCATTTGTCCATGGTTCTAAATTATGACTTCCTCAGCCAATAGCCCTCGTGTTGTTTAACTGCGACTTAAATTCAATTTAATATCAGGAAAATAGTAAATTTGTGTACTGACCATTTTTTTCAATATTTTTAGAAAAATTGTTATATTCTCTAACTATTCTTACATAGTACCGACTTTTTTTTGCTTTAAATCCTAACAAAATCGTCAATTTTCGGGCATTGCTAAAATAACTGGCTCGTGAAGCCAAACAAATCTCCGATAAAAAAAATACCCCATAAAGAGCTAGTGCACGCTATATATGTTGTGTTCAAAGCGCTGCGTTGTGTTTGTAAGTCCTGATACCGCTTATGATGTCCTTAAAATGCGTTGGGTGTCGGCTCGTCACTTTGGTTCTCTAGTGCAGCGGTTCCCAACCTGGAGGGCAATCAACCCCAAGTGGGCAAATTGTGTTATCAAAGGGGCAAAAAATAATTGAGGGGAGATTAGGGGGCGATGAGTATTTAAAGGGGGGGGGATTAAAATAATGTTGTACCTTTGAAGAGTAAAACTATTCAACCATAATCAAACCACCCAATTTTTACTTTCAACTCTCTTACATTTTCGAGAAACCACAAAAAAATATCTCAGTTAATTATTTCACTTTTGTTCGTTAATAATATGTGTTTTATGTTTTTTTTTCTATTTAATTTAAAAGTGACCGGATAAAGCTTCTTTATTTGTTTTTATAAACGGTACTGTAGTAAGTGTTATAAAACTGTTTTACAGTTAGTTACACTTTAACTCAAATTATGATTAGACATAACATGAAAAGTAAAATTGGGCGATGGATGTTGATCAACCTAAAAAAAACGAGGCGTTGTTTCAGAAAAGGTTGGGAACCACTGCTCTAGTGTAACGATAACGATATTCTATCCTAATCTAGTGCGACCTGCGACGTTTATTAACCAAACAACGAGCTTCTATGGCGAAAACCCATTTCCTGACAAATCGGGGTCAGGGCGGAAAGGAAAGTGTGTTTTAAGGCTGAGATGGGGCTCCCTTTACTTCCTACCTTTCACCTGCTTTACGAGCAAGATTTTTCTTTCTTTCGACATTTGCGAAATTATTATCCAATGCAGTTTGCCGCATTTGGCTATTAAGCTTCTCATTTGAGATTTTTTTAAATAATCGTTTTACCATTTAATAATTTTCTAAAGAAGGTGGTTTTTTTATAATTCCTTTTGTGTTGTTAAACCAATAACTTACTTATTCTTATTCCATATTATTAATTTCCATTCAACTTTTCCAGGGTGTTTTTTTTTTTTTTCAGATGTGAATGTATCCCATTACTCTACCAACTCTATAAGTATTGTGTTTATTTGAAATTTAAATACAACAAATATTCATAAACTGAACTTGATTTTTAATGCCGGTATTTTAAATGCCGGTAGAGCATATAAATTTTCTGACACAGATCTAAGAGTGATTCATGACCTAACACATATTTGTTTCTAGTTTCCAATTTGCCGAATTTAAATACCTTATAATTTTTTTTAGTTATGGTATTTGGTCAAAAGCTGTTTTAGGCAAAATTGTAACTAAAATTCTTAAAAAATCACATAAAATTTTTTAATTTAAATTTTTTTATCTATTTTACAACTTTTCAACTTCTTATGTTAAACAATTAGGCCTTCAAAGGTGTGCAGCTATCTTAAATTGGTCTTGACGTGTAGATCAAGGATGACGTCAATTCCATAATAGGAGCTAAAAGCCATCGTATGAACGTATTGTAATGGGTAAAACAAAATTCAAATCTTGCTGACAAATAACGTGAACTATCGGCAAAATGACAACATGATATATATTTTTTTCTAATTATCTGACGATTATTTTTTACATTGCATGTCATTATAGAATAAAAAGGATTCGCTTAATTGATTTAATATCTGCTCGAATCGCTAGATATTTAAATTTTGAATATTACGGTATTTACAACTTGAAAATTCTTAGTTGTCCGATAAGTCTGCGCCTCTGTCGTGGTCCAAAATCCAAGCGCAGCTTACTTTTGCAGCTATAAGGTAGCGTCAGGTGCCTGGTTTGATGAAATGTATAATGGTTTCCGGCTGCCTATTTCTAGCCTCCTTTGGGAGCTCTTACACAGCTAATTACGACTCTTAATTTAGAACCCTGGTCAAGTGACGAGATCGACACCTGAGCGGAAACCCAACGGAACTTCAAACGACATCGGGTGTCTGCTTATAGCTCAGGTTTCGGCCTCATGCTTGACCACGGTTCTAAATCGCGAGGCTCTCTGCTAATGGTCCCCGTATAACTCGACTCCAAAATTGAGCCATGCGCCAACTCTAAACCTTGGCGATCTATCTTTAATGTGAAGTCGAAGAATGAACAAGCGAAGTAATTGCAAAGAGGCAACCCTTCGGAAACAAACGGAGAGTGAAAGTGCCCTTAACAAGTCAAAACATTCCGCTTTTTCCTTATAGGTGAGAGTGATGCCCCAACTACTTCCCCTTACTCGATTTTGAAGGTGAGTGTTTCGTGGTATTTTTCCTGGAAGTTTATTGTCTTGTTAGTTTTTTGAAACATGCACTTGATCCTTTCCGTTAACGATGACTTTGTGAATACTATTAACGTCTTCATTTCCGAAAATAAAGTTAACCATATGGGTTTTTGTTTTTCGTATAATTTGTGCAATTTAAATTATTCCGAACTACGTTCTTAATTTCTGTCCTATATTTTATAATTTAGATAAACTTATCTGAAAGGTCATATTCGTTTTGGCATTGTTCTTGAAAATCGTCGTTATTAGGTTAAACACGGATTTTTATATCTTGTGTATGAGAAAGTTTCAATGTTATGAACATGGCTGCTAATATTTTATGAAAACAATACTATTTAGTGAGTATTAAATTTTTACCAATCAAATAAAAATGGATTTATGCCTTCTAGCCTGTCCCCCTTCACGAAATTTGATTTTATATAGATTGAACCCTTAATTTTAATTTTCAAACTTCATAATTATTTTACATAAGTCTCGGTTTTCCTTTACTTGTTCCATTGGTAAAGCAAAATAAATTTGTAATTTTTGAAAATATCCAAATAACCAAACGTGTATTTTATTCCATATTGTATATTAGTATTCTTTTCATAAGTTTTTAATAATCCTAAATTCTGGGTCATAGTTTTTCCCAAACTTAAAAAGTAGCCATGTGACTTGGTTTTGCAAGTGGAGGTTCGAAATATTAAATAACCTTTATTCGAACTATCCTATATGGACCAGTGCAGATACAATATAATTTTGTAGACAAATATTGCAAGTTTCATAATATTTTTGAGTACTCTAGTAATAATATGCAACTTCTCCTACTGTTACTGCATAAAATACCAACTCTAGTCGCATTTCCATAAACAACAATACAAACAACAAATTTAATATCGATTTTCAGTTTTTAACATTGTACGCTTTCTCACTACATTGATTTCCTCTCCACATCCCATGAAAATTACAAATTTACATGGTATTTCAATAGCAATATACCTGCGTCAATACATAAAATTAAGCTAATTTTTTATTTTATTTTTCAGAATTAAAGGAAAACCCCAAAACGGAACATGAGGGTAAGCGAATGCCGTCTAAATTCTTAGTAGACACCTAAAGAAGACAATGATGCTCGTAACAACTAAGTGGCTGAATTATGCGACACTTCGGAGATGGACAAGGTTAAAATTCGTCTGCAGAATGCAAAGCACTCTGAGTCTTCAGGTAAAAACTCAAAACATCCTTCCTACATCCCATGTCAGATAGTTAGCCAAATTTATTCGAAAGAAACTATTTCAAGTCATAATAATAAAATTTAAATGTTTAAAAATAGGCTAGGTCTCCCATGCAAAGATTTTTCTTTCTATAAGATTTTAAGATTATAACAGTCAGTCATAGACACTTTCATTATATATTCACAGATGGCAGCACCACAAGTGAATAACATCTACATTTGCATACAAACGTAGTTTTTTTTTTTTTACACTAATAATTGGTACTTAGATGAATCGTTCCAGCTTCCTCACAAGATTTATTCACTTAAAAATTAACCATTTAATTTATATTTAAGGTTATCAACGTTAAACTTGGTTTTAATCTATTTACTTAGCATTTTCCATCCAAGCATATTTTATTAATACATATTTCTTTTTGTTTGCTAAAAGTATGAAGTTCGAAGATAAAATATATAAAAAGCTTCTCCCTCGATAAGTGAAACAATATTCTATAATATCAACTATGTTAATAATATCAACAACTAATATCAACAACTGTTTCAAACGCTGCGCCATCATGTCCTTAAGCTTCCATCGCTTTAACAATAATGCCACTTTGGACCGTGGTGAGGGAAGCGAGAAAAATTGTTTTGTGTGCAACCAGTAACATGGTTATTAATTTTCCAAGGTAATCCAATTTTTCGAAGGTAGGTACTATTTAGCGTAGCTTACGTCCTTAATAAAATGTGCCCAAGCAGAGACAAATATCAGGATTTTTGATTGAAGTGTATTTAGTAATTTTAATCTAAATTTTTCACGCGATCACGAATCACTGTAATTTCGTCAAGTGATCCCTAAACATATGCCCTAAACTCTTTCAATGTCTCCAGGTGAAGCTCTGCGAGGTTCCCCATGTTTGCAAGAGTGAGGAATGGGGCTCCGTCGTCCAAGAGAGCAGGGCTGCGCTGATGCAGAATGCCAACAGACAACGAGGGAATTTCGCCGCTGATGTCCCCTCTGCCCAAAAAGTTCTAAAACGTCTGCGAGAAACGTCGCATGGCAATAACTATTTGGCAGAAACGTTCAGGTGCGTTGAAGTGCTAAGAATAAAAATGTAGAAATCACTTATCAAAACCAATTAACGTTATACATCGTCGGTAAATTGACAAAACCACGAATGTGCAAAAACACAAATATGCTAAAGGGATGGAAAACCAAAAACGGTTAAACCGACTTTTGTGTTCGGTTAAATAGGCAAAAACATTTTTTCAGCTGAACCGGTTAAAACTGAAGAACCGGCTTGAATAAAATTTTAACCGGCTAAACTGATGATTATTGTTAGTTTGCATTATTGTCGAACCAGAGCTGCAAGACACGATGGCAGATGGCGGTGGGCATCATAATTAAGAACCACAGTCAAATGACGAGCCGACACGGCTTAGCCGAAGGGAAAATTTAATGCAGTAGATAAATCAAAGGATTATGGCGTCATGAAATATATCACAGTGCATTTGCATGATATGGGTTCATTGTTTTTTAACACTCTCGCTGCGGATAATGCCTTGAGTCATCATGAAAAATGCTACAGTTAATGCTATTCCTATATGACACCTTACGCGGCAATAAAAATGTTCCAAAAGAAGCACAGAAAGTGCTATATTTTCATTAAAAAACTGCGTCCTGCGAACTGCGATTATGGTTCTAAATTACGACACCCGCCAATAACCCTTTTGTAGCTCTAGTGAGAAAGCATGAATCGTTCAACCAACCAAGCAACTAGAACCGAATTTTCAAAGGCCCGGTTTTTAGTTACTTTTAACTGGTCCCGGTAAAAACCGGAGGGAAAAATAGAACCGATTGAACAGAGAAGCGGTTTTCTTGTTCAAAAACCTCAAAGCCCTGGAATCTGCACATTCGTGGTTTTGTCATTTGACCGACGATATATAAAGCATATACAGTAATCTCCCGATTATCCGCGGAATTGGGTGGCGCGGCATCCGCGGATAAGCGAATTCGCGGATAATCCGCAAAAGTAAAGGAAATATAAACAAAATTGTTTTTGCTTTCATAAAAGTAAGGTAAAATATGTAACAGTTATGAAATATGAAGATTTATACAATTTTACAAAAAAGTCGGTTAATTTATTTGTTCTGTTTATTAACCATGAAACTTCTCATTCTTATTTGTGATTGCAAGTTTGTCTTATTCTTATGTTATTCGTGATTGTCTCTCATTCTTATTTGTAATTAAAGATTCTTTTTTGAGCTTTTTTTCGCTTCTCACTCATTTTGCTATCAAAATCACGCAAAGCAGTTCACTGAAATCGCGAACAGTTTATTTTACAATTGACGGTTTTCGGCAAAAATCGACACGTGATGTGCACCTGGCCGAACACATTTTATCACACCAGGTTTCCTATGTCATCCTTATTTTAGTGTTGTTCGCGCTGTTCTTAATGCATTCTTCGTTTTTTTTTTTTTTTTAATTTATTCGTCGTTAATTGAATGTGTTCGTCATTCTTAAGATTAATTCGCTGTTCTTGGAATGCATTTTTTCAACACGTATTAAAAAAAAACTAAATTTAATTTTTCCGGGATTTGTTAAATTATTATTTTACAGGGAAAAGGAGGAAGGTGGGGGGGGGGGGGCGAGAATCATGACCTGCGGATAATCCGCAAAGCGGATAATCCACCCGCGGATAATCGGGAGTTTACTGTATATGCTTTAAAAAGCATAGTATATCTAGTATAGGATGGAATTGCATTTTACTTACTCTTGTAAAAGAGTTCAAAGGCTTTTTGAATTAAATTCCTAAAAGAACTTCATATTTAAGGGTTAGATATGTGTTGAGCATATTTATAGCATGCTTATAATAAAGGGAATAACTGTATATCAAGTTTCTAGTCGATGAAAGAAATCGTTTAATAACTATTTAGGTCTGGTGGTACGCCAAAATTTTCAAAAAGTCAAGTGGTACGAAGGTGCAAAAAGTTTGGGCAATCCCTTTCGTTGCTCAAAAATAAAATTATTTATCCAACTTTCCTCGACTCCACTTCCAGTCAACTGCTGTCGAACACCGAATGCAACAACACTGAGATCCGTTGGCCGGGCCTCGTCACCCTCCTTCTTTCAACAGGAGTCGGAAGCCCTTTTCTTGCAGACGACTTCGTCAGTCGAGCCCTCGAAGATGTCGTCTGGTCCAGCCAGGTGACGCTGGCCGAAGTCGTCAACCTACTGTACTGCAAGTTGCTGTTCCAGAAAGAGAACCGACGTCTGGAGACGTCAAAGAAAAAGAACAAGAGGACAGCAAAAGACGTGGAAGTTTTAGTGGATGCTTTTTTTACGTCCTCTGCACTTCGGATGGCCTCAGCGCTCAAGAATGACAAAGTAATTAGATCGTTTTTTTTTATATAAATGCAGATTTTTTTAATGAATCTTCTTATCAAAATAGGTTTTGCACGAGTAGGCGTTTTTAAGATATTATTTGTATGTTATGCTATTTTTTTTCTATTTTAAAGAAAAACAACTAATTGAAATACAATATTGGCTCGATATGTTTTTTTATATCTAGAAATCGATTATAGTGTTTGTTATATAAAATTAACAGGAAGTTATAGGTTCTACTAAGATGCATCTTCTTAGGCAGTTGTAACAAATATCATGACTCCATTGGTAGCTTTTTTCCTTCGTTTTTCCCATCAAACAAATTGTCTAAGTTATTGACTAGCAGGATTCGAAGTACTACCATAAATTCGAATCTAAAATCGTTTGCAAGTCCTTTACCTAGAGGGCAGCACCACTTATAGTAGATATTTTTGAAAGCTCTTCACAGATGGCAGCACCACAAGATAATAACCGTCCATAAAATATGTATCATTGTCAAATTATTTTTATAAAATACTTTTTTTTAAAGTTTTCCTTGGTTTTAAGGCACTTATTAAACCGAAAATTAGTTAAAATTTCAAAATAATCGTTTTTAAATTAAAATAGTTACTCGGAAAATAGTCGTTTGCCTGGGTGGCTTTATACTGCACCAAATGTGGGAATGTCTCTACCTCTTCCTGAGTACTTTTTAGGATATGGATTATTTTTATTACTTCAAAAAATAATCTCAAATTTTCTGAGCAAACTAGAAAAAAATATGGCATATATTTTGTTACTTTAAACCTCACTTATCAATTATTTTGCTTATTTTTTCTCTTCCCTTCCCCAGGTACTATTTTTGCTATCAAAAGTATTGGAGTCTTTTGCCGAAAAGAAATCTGCCGAAACCGATAGCCACCACTTCCTAATACGTAACCTACATGATTGGCAGAGGAACACACTCTATCCGCAAGGCCTGTTGCTGGCCGCTGGTTGCCAATCGGCGCTGGAACTTGCTGGTCTAGAAGAGACATCGCAAGAGCTGGCATTCCGATTTGGGGAGTACTTCACTCTAGCCATCAAAGTACGGTGAAATTTAAATATTTCTATTTCGAGATTTGGTGAGAACTGCTGCTACTTTTGGCAACTTGGTGTTTTCTCTGGAGTCTCGCAATGCATATGCTGGCGATACATAAATTGTTTGGTTCGGAGAAAAAATGTTTTTGGCCTTTTACAATATTTACTTAAAAGGCCACAGCATTCTATATAATCATGAAATTAAAAAAAAAAAACACTAATAAAATGATTGCTGAAATAAATATTACAGAAACAATACAGAAAAATAAGATTTGAACAATAAAGAAATTAACTACTTTTACTGCTAAAAAACACACACAAAATATCTCAAAACTTTTTCTGATTGAATTCTAGATCTGATTTAATACATTTACTTTAATAGTAGTCTATTTCTGTGTAACCAACTTTAAGAAACATACACTCTTAAAAATGAATGCTCATAAACGACGAAATTTTCCTTATTTTTGACGATCCGTTTACTGGCAAATGATCCGAGTTTTCGTTTCCTCAAAGTGAGGAAATTTGAATCGTCATTTTTATGAAGATTTGAATGTCGTATAATCTGAAGAAATATTTCGTCATTTTTGAGCATGTGAGTACAACAATGAGATTCAGTTTCCTCAAAATCAAGATACAGAATCGTCAAATCGCGATCGTAAAAGTGAGGATTCGCGTTTACTCAAAAGTCACGTGTAGTTTGACGAAACAATCCTCAAAATCAACGCAATGAGGCTTAAAAGGATTCATGAATTGCCAAAAATGAAAGTGTTATTTCTGAGAGTGTAGAGAGCCAATTCATTTTTTTTCTCTTTAAGGCAAATGGTGATCTACAACAGTTCTGGAATTATCAAAAATCTCACAGTTCCATTATCAACTTATCAAGTTTTCCCATCGCTCTGCATTTGACAAACCATCCTGAAACACTGGAGTACCTCTACAGCTGCAGTGATGCATTAGACAATTTAAATTATAATGAAGTAAGATTTTTATATGGTTCATTTTATAATGCAATGTAATTTATAACTGATATAAACTTAGATATCATATACAGCAGTTAAACCTGACTATAAATATAATACAATGGAAAGCCAGAAGTCTGCCGATTTTAAATCCACAAAGTTGTAAAATACTTAACTATTTTACAAAACTTTCAAAACTGAAATAAAAGAGGTCTATGGAATTTGAATTAATTTTATTCTTAAAAATTACAATTGGAATAAATTGAATTGAGAATGATGTTATTAGGCAGAATTATTAATTTGTTCTGTTGTGAATTTCTTTTTCAAAGCAAATTTTTTAAAATAAAATTCTCAAAACCAAAAATCCTAAAAATGTAAACAAAGTCTCTTTAAAAGCAGTGCAGATTTTTGACCCTTCATGTAACAGCCTACACTCCTTGCCAACCTAAGTTGGGTAAATAGAAATATCTATGGAGAAGATCCTTCCACGGATGTAAAGAGTTCCAAAATTTATTTATGAATCTATCCAGAAAACATGCTTAAAACATTTATTTCGTTCAAGGTCTAACAGATTTAAATATTATTTGAGAAAATTTGGCAATTTTATCATAATGAAAAGTGTATTTTGGTTAAATTGTATTCAGATCATTTTGTATATAAATATTACCTTACAAGAGTTTCTAACTAATGGACCACAATCGTGTTTCCCTCTTCCTTCTTACTCTTTGTTTTTACCCAAGTAATATTGGCACGGAGTGTAGTGACCTAGAACAGAAATTATACAGTTGTGCAGCTAGTGTAAAGGAGTGATCCTCACAGCAAGGTCTGATCTAGGAAAATTTAGACGATAGGCACAATACGTTTTATAGGTTCTTTTTGGAAAATTTGGTGTATAGTTTCCTGTATTGATGATGCGAGTTGGCCAATTTATCATATATCAATCTTTTTATCAATTTATCAGAACTGCCATTTTATCACCTTCCTTTATAAAATTGATCAAACCAATCACAAATAGGTCAATGTCTGAGTCAAATTTTTTTTAAAAAAAAATTGGGTTGGGTGTTTATAGTAGGGCCCAGGCCTTATAACAGATCAGGCCCTGTCTGCACAACTGTCCAAAATAGCAAGGTAGTATTTGATGAACATCATATGTTACTAAAAGAAGAGCATTATTTCAACATAATCATAAAAACTAGGTAAAAATTTTGCCTTCTTATTCTCATCTGCATTATTTTCATTTTTCTAACAACTACAGTTCTGTGATTTTTTTAAACCTTTTTTTTTTTCAATTTTTAGTTGAATACTTTACTTATGAATAATGCTGCAATGGATGAAGCAAAGGAACAATTGGAAATATATGTTCAAAAGGCAATAACTATTCTTCAAGAGTTTCCGTATTTTAAAAATGTGGAAATTATAGAGCTACTGTTTAAAATAACCAAAACCTTAGCAAACATAGATAAAAAATAAATTGTAAAGTGCCATGCCTGTATAACATTTTTTTAAAAATAAAAACCACTTTTATTCATGTATCTTTTATGTTCTTGTTACCAATTAAAACTTAAAGTATTAAATGTTTTGAAAAAAATGTATATCATTTATAATAGGATATAACATTTGCTCCCCAGTAGAAAAGGGGTGCATTACCTATCACACCCATTTTTTCAGGTTTTCTTGGTATTATATTAAAGATACTATTGAAGCAAATTTGCAGTTTTTAATTTTTGGTATTTATACACAATTAAATGAACAGCATATCATTGACTTCAATCTAGAGAATAAAGAAACACTATATAAGAATAAATATACTTTAATAGTTTCTCTAATATAAAAGAATACTCAAAATACATATATAAATACTTCAAATGCTGGTTGCAAGCAAACAGTGCCATATTTACTCTCTTATTGAGTTAATGATGTTAGACAAGGCCTTAGCAGCTGCGGACGAGCCAAAATGAGGTAGCAAATCTTCAGCTTTCTGTGAATATTGTTCGAGAAGCTTTTTTGTTTTCAGAACACTGTCATCCTCCATTATTGATTCGTGCAACTAAAAAGGAAGTTTTTGTGAGTAAAACTTAAGAGATAAATACATTTATTTAAGACAAAAAGGGAATATACTAATGGCTTTAAAACCGATTGATACATATAGCATTGTAAAGCAGTATCAAAAGCAGTTTTATTTCATATGTTCAGTTTTATGTTATATATTTTTTCATGTTGTTTAATAGAAGATTCCTTTTTTTTTTAAAGCAACTTCCAACAAGTCCTTTCTTTACAATTTGAGTAAAACATGCAATTATTAAACTTTAATATAAAAATATCAAAACAGTTATTAATTCTTCATTATTATCGAAAAATTTAGGTATTAAAAAATACATAATTTTGTAATGAATAGATTAGGACAATATACACATAAGCATTGGCGAGTGTTACATCTTTAAAATATAACTATTACAAAAGATTAACTAGTTTAAAATAAAAATGCTATAAGTATACTTACACTTTTGTAGTCAAAGTTTGTTATGTCATCCCCAATTTGTAGCCTGATTGCATCAACTTTTTCCGGATTTCTTTCCAAATGGAAAATAACAGGCAGTGACACCAAGTCAAATTTAGTACCAGGTGGATTATTTGAAAGGTCAACAAATGGTTGCAAGTCAGAATAAGCCTATAAAAACAATTAAAAATTACTTGAAAATATAAAATATATTTTAAAAGATATATTAAGTGAAATAACCTTAAAACTAGTATTTTGAACTTAAATCCTTTATATATTTGATATACAAATAAATAAAAGTATTTGCTGATATTTAAATATAAATTGAAGTCTTAAAAAAGTTTGATTTTATCAATAAAAAAAATCGCATTGCCTATAAAATTAATTCTTTGAGTAATTCTCAACTATGTGTGAACATCGTTAAAAAAAACTTTAACTGTATAAAAAAACACAAACTCAAAACCCCAAATTCAAAGTTAATGAGAGTCTTTCATATCAGTTGCATTCAACAAGCACATTTAGTTTCCAAAAGGACAGATAAATATAACTATGTTCAGACTTCTGCAAATTTGTTGTGGGAGTTGTTTATACTTTTCAAATACCATGTTATTCTAATTTAAGCACTATTTTTCTGACTTCAAAGAGAAAAATACTTAACTTGGTTTGAATTTCTGTTTCACCTTTATACCCAGTCAGAATAAGAGAAAATTAAATACTTCCAATCCTTCATTCACTTATCATGTTAAGTCTATAGGACATTTTTTAGATACTGCCTTTGATTATAAGTTTATTAAATAGCACGTGGGTAATATGGAAATCTAGAATGTTTCCTATATACATGAGCATGCATTTTTTTTATTTTATGCTGACAGATTTTTTTACAATTAAAATTTATTTCTACAAAAATTTTTTTAAAAAAATGAAAAAGTGCCTATTAATAGACATAGAAAACATTCTGGCTTTTCTTATCTTATGCAAAAAAAAACAAACCCTAATTGCTAAACTTAAAAAAAATCAAAGAAAATGCATCTCAAAAACTATTCAAAACACTGATATGGGCAAATCAATGAAAAGATATGTTTGACTTCCCCTTAAGGTAGGCGAATACCCAAAATTCTAAAATTTTTACTATTACTTTAATCTTTTCCAAATTTGGCATAGTGATTTCAAATATAATGAACAATGCTTTTTAGGCAATTTTTTTTATTTAAATATAATTGATTTATTTTAAACGGTGTTTTTCAACTAAAAAAAGGGGGTTTATGCCCAACATTCTAGCATAAAAAGTTTTACATTAATTTACCTGAAATTTTTCACAGATGCTATTTCAATATATATCTGTGCCATGAACCTCTAACATCTGGTGTAAGTATACAAGTTTTTTTTTTAATGTCCATGTGTAAGTTAATCGAAAAAAAAAAATCCTTTTTTTGTGGTTAATTTATAACATTTTTCTTAATAAATTTTTTTCTTGTAATTTGCATGTATCTCTAGAGGGTCATTGCATGTATCAGTTCAAAACGAAGAATTTAACCGGCTGAGTGGCCAGGCCGCTTCCAGAAGTCAAAATATTCTGTACTGAAAGTGGCCGATGTCGCCATTAAACGTTCAACATTTCCATACTATATTTGCTCTGCGACGATAAAAAGAGTTTGACTATTCTTAACAATTTTTGCTCAGCACGCATATTCGGGGAGTTCGACCCCCCGAGCTGCTCCAGATCACACCTGCGTTCATTCTTCCGTGAAACGCTTTACAATAGATGAATGGTCGAGGGAAGCATTCACTGAGAGAGGGTAATTATCCCCCTCTGGACTTAGCCGTTGTGTGAAAAAGAGTTGACTTTTGGCATGGAAATAGGTTAAGAATGTCGCCAAAAGAGGATGGTATTAATTTTAGATTGACTGACATTGATGAACAGTCTCAATCATTTAGCTATTCACTTTGTTTCAATGTGTGTGTATTTTAGTGTTTTATAAAAGAAGCTTAAAAATATATCATTTTGCATTTTGGAAACAATGTAAATGTGTATTTTATACTTTTGTAATACTTTTTTATTTTTATTTTAATTAGTAAATTATACATCATGCATTTATTAAAAAATATTTTAGTCTCTAATTTCGCTTTCAATCTAATAATCATCTGTGATAGTGGTTCATTCATACTTTTGTGTGCATTAAAATAAGTTTACATAAAATATGAAAAAACAAAATTAATAATAAATAAAATAACCATGAACATTACTCAAAGGTGAAGAAGTAATTTTATTTTAATTTCAATTAACAGTTAAAAACAAAAACTTAACTCAAATGAAAATAAGAAGGAAACGAGTTGTATTATTATTTTTTTTTGTTAATACCTGAAAAAACAATTTCCCAAAATGAGTATAGATTTATGAATAATTCATAGTTAAACAACAAATGCATGTATTTTTCTTAATTATTCTTAAAACTATAAATGCGTCATATTATTAAAAATAAAAATACAATTAATTCTAGATTTCGTTAAAAACATATTTTGCTATTTTTCCTGAAAGAAAATATGAAAACGGCTACATTCTGTTTATTGGCAAACGGACAAAAAGCAACCCTTTCACGAAGTGTGGTCCATTTCAAGTTGTGACAACCTCGACACTCCCCTCGAGGGGGGCTGAAAAACCAACAAGCACTTTTCGTATATTTCTCACTCAAAGGGGTGAATCTTTTTGAACGAAGGGGGAATTTTGGGTAGGTCAGGAGCTTCAAGAAGATTATTTGTACTTCGCCGCTCGGTCGGTTAACACATAATAAATGTTCATAGGATGAAAATTCAATGTGTTAGACTTGTTGGCATAAACCTCTTTTTTTTAGTAGAAAAACGCTGTTTAAAATAAAAAAAATACATATATTTAAATAAAAACAAAAGCCTAAATAGTAATACTCATTATATTTGAAATCACTATGCCAAATTTGGAAAAGATTAAAGTAATAGTAAAAATTTTAGAATTTTGGGTATTTGCCTACCTTAAGAAACTTCTTCCACAAAAGGATTCAAACACCCTTTAACATCTTAAAAAGAAACTGGCCACTTTCAATGGTAATTACCTCCCAAGCTAAAGCAAGATTTCTCCCAAATTCATGGGCCTTAGCCTGAAGTGCCTCATCAAATCCTGCCAGTTCCACTGTCGACTTGCAGCTGTTTGCTAATAGACTCCCAGCAGCCAGACAGTGCTTCTCCTCCCAGGAGGCCAGACCTGATCCCTTGACTGGGAGGGGGTGCCCTTGCTTGTCATGCTCCCCGAGGAACTCAGCCTGCATGAAATTGGCAATGGCTTGAGAGATGAGATCGACAACCTGGAAAAGGAAAAGATGCAGTTTGGATTATGGTTTGGTTGAAATGAAGTGGCACTCTATCTACACACACGGACTATTACAAAAACATTTTAACTTTGCTAAGTGAATTTAAGACAACTTGAAAAAGGAAAATATGCATTTTGGATTATGGCTTGGTTGATATAAAGTGGCACTCTATCTACACACACAGACTATTACAAAAAACATTTTTAAGTTTGCTAAGTGAATTTACGACAACCTGAGAAAGGAAAATTTTCATTTTGGATTATGGCTTGGTCGAAATGAAGTGGCACTCTATCTATACACACAGACTATTACAAAAACATTTTAACTTTGCTAAGTGAATTTAAGACAACCTGAAAAAGGAAAATATGCATTTTGGATTATGGCTTGGTTGAAATGAAGTGGCACTCTATCTACACACACAGACTATTACAAAAACATTTTAAGTTTGTGAATTCACTTGAAAAAGGGGGGGAAAGGCATTTGGATTGTGGTTTGGTTGAAATGAAGTGGCACTCTATCTACACACACAGACTATTACAAAAAACATTTTTAAGTTTGCTAAGTGAATTTAAGACAACCTGAGAAAGGAAAATTTTCATTTTGGATTATGGCTTGGTCGAAATGAAGTGGCACTCTATCTATACACACAGACTATTACAAAAACATTTTAACTTTGCTAAGTGAATTTAAGACAACCTGAAAAAGGAAAATATGCATTTTGGATTATGGCTTGGTTGAAATGAAGTGGCATTATCTATCTACAAACACAGAGTATTACAAAAACATTTTAAGTTTATGAATTCACTTGAAAAAGAGGAAAAAAGGCAGTTGGATTGTGGTTTGGTTGAAATGAAGTGGCACTCTATCTACACACACAGACTATTACAAAAACCTTTTAAGTTTATGAATTCACTTGAAAAAGGGGAAAAAAGGCAGTTGGATTGTGGTTTGGTTGAAATGAGTGACTGATAATAGATCATATCTGTTATACCATCGTCTCATATATAGGGCAGGGCATCATCTCATATGTAGGGGGTGTGGCATGAAAAATTGTCATATGATACCCTTCTTTATCATCATCAACATTTCTAGGTGTCTAAGTCAAAGTAAATGTATCATTCACATGTTTGTGTCATATTAAGCATATGGAGTACTACCCCCATACACAGCCTACACTCTTCCCTTCCAAAGCACATAATTTTCTGTTATGGTTGTAATGAAGAGGAACTATATCTAACACACAAACTACCGTCAAAGCGGGTATCTTTGGCCACGGAGGGTAACTTTGGCCACGCGTCGGAAAAAGATTTGTTTCTTAATTTCTCTTCATAAAATGATCTCATCTTAAATTGTTTTACATTTTTGGAAAGGTGGAAATATCGCCTTTCATTTCATGTAAAAAAAATCTCATTCTAAATCTGGCAATACTACAAATGCTGTTTTCATTCTTACGAGCATAAAATGACAAAAATCTATCTCTTCCAACTTTTGTCTGGAACACTTAAAGAAATATTGAAAATATTTAAATAAAACACTCTATTCGATTCTTTTACTAATGAGGAAGAATATTACACCATTTGTTTTATTCTAAGTTGACTACTTTTTATGCTGTATTTAAATATTTGTAATTGGGAAGCTTTTGCCGATGAATGCGGGTGACTTTGGCCATAGATGTAAATATTTCTTTATGGAACTTTGCACTTTAAAAAATGCATGTAAAAGTGTATTAAGTTTAACTATTTTTGAAAAAATCCTTACTTTTATGATTACTCATTTTTTAGATATTTTTTTTTTTAAATCTCATGATTTTAAACATTAAAAAGATAAAGATAGAATGCAAGATACGTATTCCACTCAAAATCGCAAATGTCGAAAGGTAAACATTTTCAAATTCCTAATTATAAATATATTATTTTTCACCTTTTATAATAAAATCGTTTGCTTTTTACAAATATATTTGTTATTAAATCTTGTTTCAAAAAAGTTCTTTTTTCCTTATAAAAATAGAAGTTTATTTTTCTTTCTTTTAAGCGACAAACAATACTAGTATTCAACGTGTAATGCCATTCCACGATGCACTGCAATGTAAATGTTAAGTTATATACCATTTTAAATAACTATATGTCTTATAACTTTGTTTTTTTTTGGGGTTTAAAGATTTAATATTGCTATTTAAATCGTTAACACAATTTTTAAGGATGTTAAAAAGTATGTTTCTTATGTATTTCTTGGGTGGCCAAAGTTACCCGCCCGGCTCCTAACAGTGTCTTATTTTTTAAAATTAATACCATTTTTTTATTTATTTATAAAATGTAACAAAAATGCCTGAAAATTATTCCTAAATGTACAATACTTAGAATGCATAAGGATTTTTAAGTGTTTAAATCGTTTTTAAAGTTAAATTTTTCTTCTTTTGTGAAAAAAACTATGATTTTGGCCAAAGTTACCCGCACTGACGGTAATTAAAAAAAAAAGCCTAAATTTGCCATTCACGCTAGCTAATAATGTAAAAAAAAATTAAATGCTGAAAAATATTTGAAATTTTATTCCCATTAACAGACAACTCCAAAGCTTCAGAAAGTCATAAAAGAATTAGTTGCATTTTTGAAGATCTGCTTCTGATCATAGGACCCATACTGTAAAATTATCAACTCATTGCATTGAAACATAGTAGATGTATTGTAAACAAACTGGATATAATCATAATTTTATAGTTATTTCAATAATAAATTTTGTTACACATAGAAGTTGAAAAGTTCAAATTGTTTTAAAAAGTGGAGGTCCTTTTTTTTTTATCTGATGTCACAATATTGCAGGGTGTGTAAAATGTACAAAATTATTTTTTTTAACATAGAACTTGGGAACAGGCTAATAAACAGGCTGTTGGATTGGAGAAAGTTTTCATAAACATTTAAGACATAAATATGTCTTAAATGCATATTTAAAAAAAAATATAGTAAAAGTATTTTGTTTTATTTTTTATTTTACTTCAAAAAACTATAATTTAGGAAATTGAGTTACTTGAAAGGCTGAACTATTTTCTCCAAGTATGTAACTTTTGATTTAAAAACAAATAACTCAACAAGAAATTGTTTATCACTTTAGTAGGGATTATACAACAATTATAAAAAAAATTATTAAAATATGGTAGTTGGTTTGATTAATACCAAGTTGCATATTTTTGGATATTCGTTTTTAAAAATGTGCAGCAACTATTTTAGAACTAGAGCATTAGTTTTTTTAACTGCCAATTTAGTTTAGGCTATCTTGATTCAAAATAATTTTAATTAAATTATACAGTCAGCTTTGAAACAAATAAAGAGAGATCAAAGATAATGAGGACCTAATTTCTTGGTTTCTTCCATGTAAACACAATCCAAATATAAAAACTAAATTTACCTTACAATTCCTCAGATTGGCCAACCCTTTACATGCATTAGCCAACAAGTAATCTCCACTGAGGATAGAAATCTTATTCCCAAACTGTAAATCCTGTCGAGTATTTTCATCCGGTACTACAGTTGGCGACAGGTTTAGAATCCCTTTGTGGATGAGATGGGCTGTGTGGATCATTTCAGTGAGTTCGGCTAAGGTTTGTTGTCGGGATGTTACACCAGTGGTGTTGGCTGTGTTAAGGTCAGAGCAGGTGGAAGCATGCCCTGTGGCTTTAGACAGCAACAAGACAATGAGACCTCGGGTCTGCATGTTGGCTCGTCCATGGTACACTAGCCGCCTAGTAAAGAAATAAAGTATACAACTTTAAGAATAATAAAAAAGGTGAAATATTTAAAATAAATATTCTAGATTTCTATGTAGATGTGTTAATATGGTACCATCTCTTAGTGATTTAGAATTGTGCTATATTTCACACCTGCAGCTTTATTTTACTTATCTTTTAGCATCCAAACTATTTATTTGTACAAAATGAAGATATTTCTTGTGCTAAAAATTAAAATACGAAACTATGGACAACTTAGCTTAAAATATAGTGGATATGTAAAAACAACTCAAACTTAACCTAAACATGTATACAGAATAAAATATCCTCCTTGATTTAAACTAAACAGTTAATACTGTTCTGTTTGTTTAGATTAAAAAAATGACCCTTTTATACATAATAACTTTATCACATAAATAAAATAAGACCACTCGAATTTGGTTTAAAAATAATTGATTATGAACAGCAGTATTAATGAATTTCTAATCAGGTAATGAATTCAACTCACTTAGCTGTTTTAAGGATGGGATGATTAGTTCCTACCAGTTTTCTAAGATGCATGGCCACATTAGTAAACTCTTCACTCATCAGGCATTTCAGGCTGAAAAAGGTGGTAGGATATCCCACAATTTTTTCCGCTTCCGTCACAGCTCTGTTCCAATCGTGAGTTTTCGAGGAGGCAGACCATTTCGGAGAAACAGGAGTAATAGACGAAATCTGCGAGGACAAACTTCTGCAAACGCACTTGGTTTCCAGACTAAACAGCGCACATTTCAAGCCGCAGTAGTTGCGATAAATTAACTTTTGGGACATCATGGTCCGGGCATCGAAAGACAACAAAGACTGGAAGGAAGACAAACGGAAGAGAACGTCTGCTTTGTTACGAAATTCCGAAATATTTCAAGGTGAATGACTCAACATAACCCGATTCACCTGGAAGATCATCACAAACATCATGACATAGAGCCTGAGGACACGTATTGCCCTACATTATTTAGGTGCCCTGACCCACGATGGAACGCAAGTTTTTAACAAAAAGTTTTAACATGCAATTTATTAAAAAATATATATATTTATAGTTTGAAATACAGTTCAGTTGGGAAAATTTTATTAGAAATCACTTAATTTTAAAATGAAAAAGAAACTTTGTCTGCAATTTCATTTAGCAAAATAAACAAAAACAATTATAAACAGTTACAGTTAAAACGCATATATTAGCTATAAAAATTATTTGAACAATATTTATTTTTAAGTTTATAAGGGATTGTCTTTCATCGTGTTAATTTATTTTTATACTAACATTTCCCAAATTTTGAAAAAGAGGTTTTTCGATAAATATTTATCTCAAATATATTACACAAGTCCATCAGGATTTATGCAACAAAACTCGAATCTCACTATCGAATCGTAAGATTATAAATCAAAACAATAACTTTAAAAAATTAAAATTGTCTTTTTTATACATTACATAGTGATTTATTACAAAAATTAAGAAAGTTGTTATAAATTTGTTTTTATTAATTCCATTGAAATTTATTAAGTTTGTCTGATGTAAAACCTTTAGCTATGAATCGCTGCAATGTATATCAATGTATGAAATCTGCAACTTATTTCTTAAAACCTTTTGCTACTTTAAATAGTTCCTTTTTAAGGTATAAATATATTTCATGCTTTAATAATCAGTCTAAATTTTCTAAAGTAACGTTTAAAACACCCGATAATTTAATTTCCAACCAAATCAGAACAGTTTTCAGTTCAAATTTACAAAAATCAGATGTTAACTCGACCGAAAATTCAGGCGAAGTGCCGAGCATAGACGTAGCCAATGATGAAGAATTTCAAAATATATTGAAGGATTTTTCAAAAGACTTCAATGTGGTTGGTGAAAATGAAAAAATTTTGGATGACATAAAAAAATCTCTTGATGACTATGATGATACAGAAAAACTGTCTCCTGAAACAAGTACTTCTGCTAGTGCCAAGTTTGGAACCCACTCTGCTATTGACGACAAGTACAAGAAGTTTTCGGATGCAGATTCGGTTATTATTCCCAGCTATGAAGAATTGAAAACCAATAAATACTCTGAAGAAGAATATACTTACCACATTGATCAAGATACGGAATATGATGTTGATGTTTCTCAAATACCTGCTAAGCGTAAGTTAATAATTTCTTGGTAGGTTTTTACTTAGATGTTTAGTGACAAAATAGCAAAATATTTTTGCTCAAAGTGTTTGCAGTTCAATCGGCAAAGTGTTTTTTCTTCTGGCAACCATATATCTCACTGAGGGAAAAGAGCAAAAATAAAGTTTTTTAGAAATATCTTTTGAAGTTTATTTTTCCATTGCATTGCATTATAGAAAATATATTAAATAACGATTTGCTGCGTACTGCATTCCAACTATTCTTCCAATAGGTTTAATTTTTGCTTTAATCTCTAGATATTTAAATTTTGAATATTATAGCATTTATAACGCAAAAGGTCATATTTGTGTGAAGGTCGCTTTTCCGTATACAGTGTAATATGCCAATCCACGAACAAAAAAATTAGTATCAGATTTCCTGATTTCATATGACCCTTAAGAGCTTGCTTGTCACCAAGTTTGTCAAACAGCCTCTAAGTAGGAATCAACCATTCGATTCAATACTAGGGGCTCAGCTAGCAAACTCCTCTCTTTATAGACTTTAAAAGCAAAAGAAAGGCTAAGGCCACAAATATTTAACTTCCCTTTTCCATTTAGAATCCTTTTTGGCAGTAAAAAATCTAAAATTCCAGCAACAAAACTCTCTTAAAAATAGACGTAGCCTTAGAACAAGAAGCAGAAAAAATTAATTATTAAAATAAAGTTGGTTGTTGCTTATTCCTAGCCTCAAATAATTGATTTCATAGCTAATTTCATACCTAAAACCTTGCATCTAATTTTACTATCAAAAGCAATCTGCCATGCTTTTGAAAATACATTTAATATTTATATATGCATTTCATAAAACCATGCAATTTCATAAAGCCATGCATTTCATAAAACCAGAACAATTGTCATTTTAGAAAAAAAATTGTTTCGGAATATTGCAAAATGTTCTGCTGTTGGGCCGTAAGAGCTTACAGGCTAGGTTTTGTAGAAAGTCTAAAAAAAATTCAAATTGATCCAATTAAATCCCAAAATTACTTTTTGTGTTTAATTTAATTATTTCTGCCTAATAGCAATGCAAAGAGGATAAAATTAGCAGATTTGAGCGAAAGTGATGTATTTCTTTCAGAAAATTGGAATTTTCTCTAGAAATAGAAAATTTTGAAGTTTTAAAGTTCAAAAATTGTAACTTAAGAGGACTCCCTTGGGAATTTCACATCTTGAAAATCGTAATGTTATTCCTATGGAGAATATTCGCAAGTCAATTACCGCCACAATTTTAATAAAAGGTTACTAGTTTTTTGTATCATTGTTAAGAACTGAAGGAGTAGATTAGATATAAGTGATTTGTTTGATGAAAATCACATATTTGGTATTTTTAATAATCTTTTTAAGTTAGAACTTAATGTGTAACTCCATTTTTTACTAACTTAAAAAGATTATTAAAAATACCGAATATGTGATTTTCATCAAACAAATTACTTATATCCAATCTACTCTTCCGTTCTTTACAATGATACAAAAAACTTGTAGCCTTTTATTAAAATTGTGGTGGTAATTGACTTGCGAATGTTTTCCATAGGAATAACATTAAGATTTCAAGATGTAAAATTCTCAAGAGAGTCCAAGTATGAACTACACATTTGCGGTAAGTTACAAGTTCAACAGATGCCTAGTTTAAGAGTTTATTAGGAACACTCACACAAAACTTCATTTTTATTATTATAGATATAGTAGTTAAAATGCATTTTTATTGAAATTGCAGGTGGAATCACAGGGGTCTTTGATATTGATGAAATGGTTGAGGTCTTACGTAAAGAGAAGCTAATGGACATAGCTGTCATTTCGGTGCCAAAGGAACTTCATTACACTGATTTTATGGTTTTGGCAACTGCAAGATCGCCAAGACATTCAGATGCTGTTGCTGAGCATTTAATAAAGCTGGTAAGTATTTATGGAATTTAAATATGCTAATGTTATGCCATGAATAAGTAAAACATCTTTCTCAAACCATTGTTGTTATTGTTTTAAAAACCGTTTGAACCCTGAATCTCATTATTGAATATAAAAAAGTATTATTTATAAAATTTAAATTTAAAAAATTTCTTTGTTTATTATTATTTAATACTTAAATTTCTGGATTTTGCATTCTAACATCTTAAGAGCGGATTGTCTTAGTCATTCAAATTAATGGCATTACAAAGTTCCAAATCCTTCATTTGAGTTACGAATAGTCTGAGTCTACTGCTGTACCATTGCATTAATAATAGACTTGGGACTTGTATTCATTTGAAAACCAATGAAAGGTGTTATAGTTTCTTTTTATAGTATTAATAAATTGTTTTTCTTAAATTGCTGGTGTTTTCTAGTATAAAATGAAGAAACATAGACAGGATCCTTTTGTTCAATTTGAAGGAGAAAAGAAATCTAATTGGAAAGCTCTTGACATGGGTGAGATTTTTTTTTTTGTAATATTTTCATGATAGTTTTAAGGATGGCTGTTTTGCATTTCTGTTAAGTGTTGTAAGCCTTTCTAAATCTTTCAAATTCAAAATTACTACACAAAGATCTTTTTTTAATTAATTGAGTTCAAAATGAATAATCTATTAATATTTTATCAATACTGAAGCCAAAGTTAATTTAAATATTATATTGAATTGGCAGAATAAAGCAATGGTTATTTTAACTACATTTAACCCTTTTTTTTTAACTGGTATCATAGGCAGTTTTTTCGTGTATGTAAGAAGGGGGGGGGGGGGGGCGAAAGGCAAGATTAGCTGATGATCTTTACTACCATCTAATCTGCAGTATAACAATCTCCATTAATTTTCATATTTTGCTTTTATTTCATGCATTTTTAAAGATATAAGTTCCTTTGATTTATTACTGCTTAGTTAAAAAAAAATATCTGGTTGAATCTCTTTTCCTTTGTAATTACTTAAAATTTTGATTATTTTGCATTGAAAAAATAAATTAGGCTATCTATTAAGAATATATATAAAACCACAAATATATCTGGTTTAAAACTAATTGCAATATGCAGAATTAGATTTAATATTGTGTTGTTGTTTTGTTTTTTTAAATGGAAGGCTGTTTCTTATATTTGGCATGTAAACATGATTTGACTGCTGTGAGATCGATCAAATTAAACTAAATAGTTCAATTTAATTCAAAATTAAATTCTAATTTAAATTAAAAATTTATCTCAAATGTGTGTGTGGAGTTATTATTACTGACTTACTATTATACACTTAAAAAGATGAATACTTCTAAAGCTATGATTATGATTTGATAATGAGATAGATGTTGCTCAGGGCAAACTGCTCTGTTCAGGACATACCTTACACTAGAAAATCTGTGAGCAATCCATCATATTTTGAACTCATTCTATTGCTCTTTAATTTCGTTTTGATCCATTTTTACATCAATGATTCTCTTGAATTTGACATTATTTACGAAATTGTTTTGAGTTTAGAGTAAACTTTTAATATACAGTATTACTTAAATTAAACGGCATTCATCACTGAAACTTGTTACTAAATTTTAAATATTTTTTTATGTAAAAATAATCTTTTTTTTTACAGGCAACATTGTTCTTCATATATTTCTAGAAGAAACAAGAACTTATTATGATATTGAATCACTCTGGTTATTTGATTCTGAATTTGACACTGGTGGAACTTTAAAACCTGATCCTCTATTTGATGCTATTGAAGAACAAATGGCTTTCTTCAGTTCGCTTCAAGATCCAACTTCAAAAGAAGGAACATAATCAAATGTTAAATGAATGAAGATTTATTATCTTTATTCAAAGAAGACTTTAAATATTTAAATGTAGTAATATATATATATATATAATTAAAATATCCATATCTTGTTTTAATAATGCAGTTTTTCTTGGTTTATCTTTCCTATAGTTTTTACGCATAGTTAGATTTAGGAGAATTTACATTATAAAGTTTAGAATGGGTGATTTCTTTTAAATTCAGCTGTGTTTTAAGAATTGTGCCTTCTTCATTTGCGACACATTTGTTTGATAAGTTAAATTGTAGCGACTTTATTTTAACAATGAGAAAGGATCCCTAGCAAATTTACAGATAAAGAAGTAGAACTTCAATAATCCGAATCAATTGGTTGAAGTTTTCACTGTAAAATAAAAAAAATATTTTACTAATTAATTCAAAATTTGAAAGTTACTAAAATTTTTAGTACTTTTTTGTTACAGTTATTGTATGAAATTCAAATTGATAAGAAATTTAAGAATTTTTTGGAGGGGAGGGGGCCTATAAAGAAATGTACTCAAAATATAAAAAAGAACCCCAAAAAGTTCTAAATGATTTATTAGCCTTATTTCTTGTTGTTTTAAAATTTTCATAAAATTGTGAAAATTAGACATGAAAAAATGTATTTATATACAAATCTCTGAAGTTATTTAATAACTTCAAGATTAACAAAACAAGATAACAAAAAAAAAGAATATTCATGATGCCAATGCCTAACTTCCATTTTTCATCCTAAAAAATTAATAAAAAAAAAAAGAAAATATGCACAAATAATCAATACTGGGACTGAGGGGAGTACAAGTTTTCATTGGGAAATAAAGAAAAGCTTTTACTAGTAAAATTTTAAGTAAGATAGTTACTAAAAATTTCAGTACTAGTTTTAAAGTTATTGTATTAAATTCAAATTTATAAGTAAGAAAGTTAGGCCTCTAATATGTATAAATAAATGTTCATGAAATGAGAAAAATGGGAATCAAAATGTTCTAAAGTAGCGTAATTTCTTCTTATTTTGAAGCTTTCACAAAATCGTGAAGTACGGACAGACATTAAAAAAATATATAAATCTCTAATGACCTATGTAACGAAAAAAAATCCTCGATATCAATAACAAGATTCCATTTCCTTCCTAAAATATTTTCAATTTTAAGATGGAAACTATTAAAAAATTAATAATTGGGAGAAAGGTAAAATTAAGCTTTTTTTAATATGCATAATTACATAAGTGAAAGAATTATTACCCAATTAGGGTTAGTGCCCCATAACAGTAACTGCAACAGTAATTCATTCGTTATTTGGAGGGTCCCAGACGAAACCGAAACCAGAGTGTATTTGCATGATTTGAAGGGCGTTTTTTCTTTCTATTTTGAAGCGCTGTCAAAGGAAAAGATGTTTGGTTTCGTTCCCAAATTGAGGGATGAATGTATTTTAGATGATTTAATATGGTTAGATATTGAGTTTTCGGATTCGCTCTCGAAGGAAACGGAAATTGATATTACTAGTGGAGGGGAGCAAATGTTTATTGCCATTTAATTCTGGGAAAACTATTGTATTTATCCTTTGGTGCTACTGAATTTGTGAGGGAAAAGTTTTGGTCCTTGGGGATCTATTTGTCGTAAAATTGTTCATGATTGTGCAGTTTGTTTCAAAGCTAGTCCTTTAACCTTATCAGTTGATGGGCGATTTGCCTAGAGACAGAGTGATGGAAGGCTTTCCATTTAATTGTTTTGGAGTTGACTTTTGCGGTCCTTTTTCAATTACATACCGCAGTAAAATTTTCGTAATTATATTATTTGAATAATTTAAGCTTGCTAAAGGCAAATTGGCTATAGTGTAAACATGTTTTCACTGCATGAGATTTAAATTAAAATTTTAACTGAAAATTTAATTTCTTAATTTTTTTTTGATTGAAATGACTCCTGTTGGCTTAAATTTTGGAATTTAATAAAATTATTAAATTTATAAAAAAAATTAAAAATTATGTGTGTTGCTTGAAAACCTGACAGTCAGGTGACTGGTTCATATAGTTTGTTTCCCTTAGAGGGTTGGGCAAATAACGAAATTATACTAATGACTATTATCGGATTTAAATTTATTGTAATACTGAATAGTACATTTGATATTTTATGGATAATATGAGTTTCAAAGTTTACACTTTAAATCATTTTTGGACTCCTCAGATATTAATCAATATTAATAACGAAAAACACATTGTTGTATATCTTTTAATGTGCACAGGGATTTAAAAAAATATTCCATAGCTGGTTTTTGTATAATGATGACTAAATATACAAAATTATATATTTAGTTAGAATGTGGTAGAGTTGCAAGATTTTTAAGCAGTTTTCCCTCTCCATTTCCAAAAATTAGATGATAGCTTTCAAGAAATTAGATTAAAATAAACTTTCTCCCCCTCCCCTTCATGAAGCACTCGAGATATGAACAATTTTTAAAATCTATTTCTAGATATTTATTTTGGGAATTGTACTAAAATTGCAAGTTGAGGTTTACGCTGTCTTTACAAAACTTTTCGCCAAATGCCTTAAAAATAAGGAATTTTGTTATATTGCTAATACTATGACTCCCTATTTTAAATTACATTATGATTGTTTGATTTTATGGTGTCACCAAAGAAGATCATACCGTCTTTTTTTCTGCAACCGAAACTCTTTAGTTTGACGTTTTATACCCAAGAATCTTCAAAACACATAATAAATCGAGCTCGAACCCCAAACTTGGATAATCCAAACAGCAGCTGCATCGTCTATTAATGGTGAAGAAATTAATGGTCTAGAAAGTACTTTAACATCGCAAACGATGTATATTTTGTCTACTTCTTCTTTGTGAAGTGTGAAAATGCTTTGATTTTTTTTGTTTATTATACATTATTTATTCTTTGATAAATTTTTAGGATTATGTAAATTATTATTTTCTATAATCTAACTTATATGCAAATATCTTTGGTTCTCATAATGTTTTACATAGCATCTGGGAAATTCTGCCATAATTTTTAATTTTATGCCCTTGGGCATAACGTTTGAAAAAAAAATAATAGTATTTACTTGCAATTTTTTTCTTATTATACTAATAAACTGGTCCTTATACAATTGCAAAACGTAATTTTCAAGCAAAGAAACTCCAAACATTTTTTAGGTCACACAATACAGAAAATCCCTTACCTTCCTATGTCCCGAATGCCAAATTTTTAGTTTAGTGCTCAAATTAACACATTTTTGAGCTAAAAATTGCATTCATTTGAATTTTAAATGCGAGGCTTTATTGCTTTCCTTACAGTCACCCAGGGTAAAAGTTCATTTTGCTTGATAATTGAAATTTTTCTACAAGTATGTTTAAGTGGAATAAAAAAATCAATTTTTATTAACTGGAGTTAGTTTAAACGCATAAAAAGACCGGAAAACAGCTTGAATTTCCTTACCTTCTATCCCTTACTGTCGTAATAATCTAGGGTTGGAAAACCGAAACCAGTTTTAAGACTAACCTGTTTTTTGAGATCTCGGTTTCATTGAAAAATAGTTATTTTCGTAAATTCGGTTTAGACCAGTTTCTTTAGCATGGGTGTTTTTTAAAAACTGTCATTCCTCCTTATTATTTTAAAAATGAGCTTTGCTGAATTTTTTTCGTTATTCTTGAACCATTATAAGCAATTTTACATCATTTAAAATGACTCTGAAATAAGAAATGTCAACAGGTGTTTTATACCTGAAATTAAAAATTATGATAGAATACCCCATATAATTGAGTTGCTTATCCCAAGTTAGGTTGTACTTGTACGCGGGAAATAATAAAGTTTCGATTCGACTACTGCGATATATCGTGTGCTTCTTAAGAGTACGCTACAATATCTATATATTTTTTTAATTGTTGTTGGAAAGCCTGGCATTCAAGTGACGGGTTTGTGCGTATGTATTCCTCAGAGGGTTAAACCAGCTGAAATCTTCAAAATCTTCTGACAACTTTTTTATTTACTACATGGGTTTATTTCAAAAATGAAGTAGTGGACATATCTTCATCTTCCTGCCACACTCTTAGACACTGTTTCTAAGACAATTCCTCCGCATTTTCGTCCTCTTTATACAAGTCATTTATTCTATCGCTGAGAAAGAACACGGCAAACATGCAAAGGGCGGCCAGTATTGAAAATAAGGCTGAAACCCCGTGCAAGAGGTAGTTGAACTTGGGGATGTCGTAGAACCAGCAGTTACCGGTCTGTCCACAACTCTTCTCCCATACCAGACACACATAGTCGACCAGGGATCCGAATACGATGGGATACGGAATAAAACCTGGAATCAAATCCATGAAAATAAAAATATAATTTGTAATGAGGAAGCTCAGTATTTTTTTAGGAAGGAAGTTCGTCTATACCTCTCCCGACCTGAAGTTTGCAGTATACAAATGTTCTGCGAGAAAGAGGGTAAATAGTTCTCATTTTTGGGGGCGATAATCGGATACAAAAAGGTATTTCACATTCAATAAACAAATTTATTTGTTATTTCAAGACATAAATTTATTATTTTTATTAGTTTAGCTTCAGTTAGAGTGTTATTTTAATTATTTTTTCCTTCGATTCACATTCAATAAACAAATTTATTTGTTATTTCAAGACATAAATTTATTATTTTTATTAGTTTAGCTTCAGTTAGAGTGTTATTTTCTTATTTTTTCCTTCGATTTTGACGTAACAGGGCGCACGAATATCAGGGTCAAATTATCAACCAATCGGAGCAGGCGAAGCTTCGGCGCCAGCCGCGTTGTTTAAACAAATTCCTCCGCGTAGTACATTTCTCTGCTGCAAACTTAAGGTCGGTTTTGGTATAAAATCGTAAAATTCGCAGACGAAATTACGAAAAAAAGCTATTTACTAAGCTATAAATCAAACAAAAATGTCAAAAGATGATGCAACCGCAAACGTTTCCCTTACGTCACTGTCTTTGTCACGCGTGCCTATCGCTCCACGTGCCTACGATGAAGGATGTTTTATTTCTGTATATTCTTGGATTTCCTTATAATATTAATAGGTTGTTGTTGATGTCTTGAGCCTCCAGGCCGTAGCCTGGAAGGCAAGAGGGATGCAGTAGCATCCGTCGGCACAAGGCTTTGAGTTCCCATGAGAGGGTGGATGTCTGATTTCTACTTCGAGACGGCGCCACCTCCTCAATTTAGGCATATCACTGGAGGGGTGAGGCAATTTCCTCCAGACGACCTGCACCCATGGTAAAATGCGCCGACCACAGGGCCGGATTTAAAGATTTGCCGCCTGTAGGCTACGATCGATTTGCCGCCAGATCTAGTTTTCTTCTTTTTTCTTCATATTGGTATGGTATGGTATGGTACATATATATTCCAGCTTGTGTGCTTGTTCAGAGAACCGCTTACAAGCTTTCGTCAAGTGGGACAGACACAGAAATAATTTTTGCAGTCACAAAGAAATAAATAACACACAGGCAAATAACATTTATTGACGGTCACAAACATCCATGCCTGACCGGGATTCGAACCCGACCCCAGCAGCTTTAAAGGCTAGAATCCTAACGATTGCGTCACCGGGGCGGCTTCTTCATATTAGAATCATCTAAGTACACACTAAATCGAAAACGAAATAGGGTGAATTTTTTAATCTGTTCTAATATTTGTCTTTCAACTTCCAAATCTGGGGGAATAGAGTGCAATTGTCCTCGCAGCTACCATGTTTACTACTAAATTATTAGTACTATGTACGTTTACGATTTACACACTAATGTAAATTATTTGATTTCTTTCTTAAAAATATTAGTATCTTAAAATAATTTTTTATGACGAATGCCATTTTAATTGTTCGTAAAATTTGCCGCCTCCAAAAATTTGCCGCTCTAGGCTACAGCCTACTTAGCCTATTTAGAAATCCGGCCCTGGCCGACCACAAGACTTTCGAACACACAGATTTAACGAGCACGTTCTCCGCATACACTCAGGACAACATAACTATTCATGCCTTACCCGGGATTCGAACCCGGACCTACTCGCTTGGGAAGGAAAAAAGCCCCGGGCCGCAGAACAACTTAGGCACAAGCTACGTCATCAGCTTTGTAAATTTTTTTTCCTCCGGTTTCTGAGGTAGCTGACTTTGTGCAGTAGTTGCAACTAAGTAAATATCGCACAGTAACGAAATTTTTGTATTTATGTGATTTTGGATATGTATTCGAATTTTTTGGGAAAAAAAGAGAAAGAGCTGATAAAGTAAGTTCCCTAATTTTTTCGATTATACTTTGGCAACACACTTACTAGTTAGAGTAATAAATTTCACGAGATTGCATTGCAGAGTATAGATTTGTTGCAAATTGGGATTAAATTTGGGAATTAAGCTGCAAGGGCCTTTATTATCAAATAATTTTTCTTTTATATGAATACTTTTCTGAAACACAATTGAATTGTAATTAAATTCTATTATTTAAAAATTATTAAAAATGTGTTTACCAAGTGCTGATATAAAAGTTTCAAAAGTTCCTAAAGCTATGCTTTTATCCTCTATCTTCATGCTTCTAAAATGAAGAAAATACCACTTTTAACACTTTTGATAGAAAAACATGTTTAAAATTATTTTATATCATAAATTTATTAATATTTAATATACATAAGAATATTAATATAAAAATATAATATTAATACATAGGCTTGATAATTTTGAGTCATAGTGTAAACACCTGAAATGTTCTTATGTTTTCTACTATATTTCCCGTAAGAAGAGGAAAAGTACGTACTTAAAACAAGAAAATTTTAAAATAATAATAATAAAATCATCTACATGAATAAAAAAAATAAAAAGTTTGCTTGTAAAAATCTTGCGTTTCTGAAATTTATTTCATTATTAATTCTTGTACATCTTTACTAAATGTTGGATTCAATAATACCTTTTAAGAACTTAAGTACCTTTTAATTATTTACCTATTAAAGTGTATCAATTATTTATTAATTAAATTCTTGCATACTAGTGTTGTATCTATTTAATCTTTTCTAGTAAACCAGATTTACACATTAAAGCGTAGTCATACAGCTATGAAAAAAAACTGGAAATATAGTTTAAGATCAAGCAGCAAAAACAGTTTCAAAGAGCTCCTAAACCATAGAATCTGACACAACATCTTCTAAAAGAGCGTCACTTTACTGTTTTATTCTACAAAACTTCTCGAACAGACCTCAACATGGCTGCCGCGTGGGGTCGAAATTCCCACGTAGTTCTTCATTACATGTCTCCTCTAGAAAGTGTGTGATACTTTACAATTTAATTTTATTTAAACCTAATTTACCTCAGGAAAACTATCATATCTGCTACTCTGAGCAGATTGACGATGACTGATATAGAAGGTAGCGTGATTATGTAAATGAGTGCCTGATTCCAACATCCGTCAGAAATGCAAAATCCTTCAGTGGCGGAGTCCTTATCCGGGCCAAATGAATCGGCCACGCAGGAACAATCTGTAAACATCTTCAAAACCAAATGTATGAAACAGAGTTGTACAAATTTATAATTTCATATTCATCGATAATCTGACTGAAATAATCTGAATAAAAAGAGTAATGATAAAAAAAATAATATTGGAGTAATTAATGTTTATTAACTATTTGCGACAATAATCTACGTGGTTTTCTTTATGAATCTTCTCATAAGTAAGCAACGCGTTCTCCGTGCCAAGTAAATCAGCTAAGAAAGAACAATTTATGAACTACATACTTTAAAACAAAAGTATGAAAAAAGTTGCAGAAAGCTATACAATTTCAAATTTTATATTCATCTTACCGCGTTTACATACTTCGAGCGCTGCTTCCAGCTTTTTGACCTTCATCGATTCGACCTTTGGTTGGCGAGAAATTGACGAGTGAGATTGCATAGCGCGGCGATTTTATTCATTGTTTAAAACCAACTAGATTATGGATGACGAAATTTTGATTGCTGCTTGTGTTACATTTAGAGAACTTAGATAATTATCTAGAGGTAATTAGTCTCTACTGGAATAAGATATACCCTACGCTGCAAAAAAACCCTGTAAATTTACTTTCCTTTTAATTTTTAAGTGCAACAGCCGTATTTGGTGGGAAACTGCCGAAACAGCCGTATTTGGGGTTTGACCCACTAAATAAAAAAGCCTTATCTCAAATCTCCGTATTTTCACAGTTTTTAAGTGTTTGTACCATCTTTAAGGGGCATGACTGTTTTTAAAAAAACGGGACTTGCCTGGAATCTCTGCTGATTACGGGTAAGATATAAAAAAGAGTTTCAATACTTTTATTAACTTTTATTAGAAGCATTTTATCATCAACATATTTTACAGTGTCAAATTTTGCATTTCATTCATATATGTGCTTGAATTTTATTTTCAAAATAATGAATGCGTCCTGCTTTAAATAAAAAAAATTAAGAAAAACTCATACAATTCAATTTGATGTTTTACATATTTTTTCAAAGGATCACTTAAAAAAGAGATAACACGCCAAGATGTTTGCTATTTACCTTATGGCAATCATTTCCTTTGATCTTGGGAAGAAAACCGAAAAAAGATGGGTTGGTGGCCTTGAGATCCAACTTCAGCGGATGTTCGAATAAATACGTATAAATCGGTTACCTTGAGATAATCAAGGTCACGCTCAAATGGCTGCTCGTAGCAGCGCTCGAAGCATGTGAACGCGGTGTCTATAATATGACAACAAAACAGCGTAGGTTATTGGCGCAAATAGTTAATTGTTTATTTTGATAGTTTGTTTAGAGTTTATCGCAAAGAGGTTTAATTTAAATTTTAGATTTTTTTGCTCCTTTCCTGATCATAATTTTTAAGGAAATAATTTATTTTATTATTTAATCATTTTTTGATATGGAACAATCATAGGGGTTAAAAATGAATGCCGAAATGATCACATTTTTATAAACTGTTTTTGGGGGAAAAAATGAAAGGAAACGTACTTTCCCATGCTGTTTGTATAGATTTTATAATTAATGAACTAAATATACAATCCTTGTCAACCTAAGTTGGGTAAATAGAAATATGCTATGGAGAAGATCCTTCCGCTGATGTAAAGAGTTCCATAAATTATTTGTGATCCCAACAGAAAACATGTTTAAAACATTAATTTCATTTAAGGTCTAACAGATTTAAATATTATTTAAGAAAATTTCGAAATTTTATCAGAATGAAAAGTGTATTTTGGTTAAATTGTATTCAGATCATTTTGTTTGTAAATATTACTTTACAATAGATTCCAACTAACGGGCCAATCGCGCTTTTCCCCCTGCCTTTTACAATTTGTTTTTACCAAAGTTAGGTTGGCACAGAGTGTAGTAGGGTTTTTCTTTACCTCGTTTTCCTTTGAATGACATCCCGCGTGGCATGGTGAGAAAAAGTGTGTTTTGCCGTCTGGTGCGCAAACTGGTATGAATGCCTTCGTCGTACAGTTGCAGTTGGTATTGCAAGAACCTTCCAGAATTAGTCTAAAATCCATGAATGCAAACAGTTTTCAGAATGCTGTCAAATACTTGAAATTAAAAAGGGCTTACCGCGTTGTTAAATATTAGAACTGATTTAACCCCCTCACTTTCACAAAGAAAAGGAAAATTGTTAAAATGTTTCGAAAATTGTCACAAAAATGCCCCCCCCCCCCCCCCTCTATTTCTCTCTCTGAAAATGAAATAGAAATGTGTATAGGAACGTTATATAGATATTCATTTTTAAATTGTCATTCAAGACGATAAGTGCACTTTTTGGAAAAAAATTGAGTTGATTTGTTTTTCATACAGATTATATACGTATTGATGATTATGAGTGATTATAATCGTATGTGTACATACATATACATACGATTTAACATTTTTTTTTGTGAAAATCAAAATGTTGGTGTGGATCCCTTCCTATAATACCTATATGAAAAACTAACCAACTCAATTTTTCCAAAAAGTGATTTAACTTGTTTTGCAATTGAGCTCTTCAATAGAAATGTGTGTAGGAACGATATATAGATATTCATTTTTAATGTGTCATTAATTTCTAGTTTAAAATTAAGAAAAAGGCTAGTTAATCTTATTGGTGCTTTAATTGGTGGATTTAAGTTAGTTTGTATGTTATTGGCACGTTGCTACTGTACACTCCTGCCCGGAAATAACACAGGAGCGAGAAATAGAGGAAAAAACCTCGCCTTCGCCGTTCATTTTTACGGAAGCGAAAAGGAGGGAGTTATACAGGGTGAGGCAAATAAAAGTGGCCCCAATGTAGAGATAAGAATACTTCAGAAATGTTGCCAAGTCAATAGCCAATAAATAAACAGGTTTGCTAACTGAAGCTATTGATCGCTTCAATATTAAGCCCAAACAAACGCTTGGCGACTTATTTGACGGCAACTACGCTATGGTTTGAGAAGCTAGTTGAAATGAAATATGTAAGCAAGGTTTGTAGAGCTGATCAAAAAAAGTTCCCACTGGTGATTATTTCGATCGTTATTTATTCTAAAGAATCGGACCTTTTTGTTTTTGTTAATACAAAACATTCTAATTGATACAAGACACAAAATTTGCATTATGGGATGTCTTCATACTATACGAAATAAGATCTGAACTCGATACTAGTGAGCTCTAACGTGAAGCTAAACCAACCCAACCAATGCAAAAACAGGTTTCCGGCGGCATCAAGAGTTTTTCTCGCCAAGCATTTCACCGTATTCCTATCTCTAGATCGGGGTCACTTTTATTTGCCTCACCCTGTGTAAAGGTAAAGTAAATTCTTCCTTTTTACCTTTACTCTTGTTATTATAACATTTAAATACAATTAATTAAAATTAGATTTAATTTCTGGGCATTGAGGGTAAAACCTACCCCTGTCCATCCCATCCATAGTTGGACATTTGAATGCTCTCACATTTTGGTATCGTCAGAATGAAAAATCCCAAGGCGCCGAGAACCTCCATGACAGCCAAACCCAAAGTCAGAAACTTGGCACTTGGTCTGAATGTGTAGATGAGGTATCCTCCGACTAGTAGGGATACTATAAGAGCGGCAATGCTAGGAGGCCCTAAAAAATTTAAATACACTGTACAAATCCATACAATAAGGAATTGTTAATGTGGGTTGATAATTCTTTGTTCATTTTAATACGCTATTGTTTTTTGTTGTTTTTTTTTGGAAAAGGGGGGGGGGGGGCTACTTTTTTTTTTTTTTTTAATTCGAAGAATTTTAAAAAATGAAAAAGTATGTATTTACATGCTGTCGCTGTCCGTCCGTCCGTCCGTCTGTAGACAATAAATTAAAACAAATTTATTTTTGAGACATCGATAAGTTTGAAATGAAGTCAAATATATTTCACTTCGAGTGTCTCTGTATGTTGGTATGCAATGTTTTCATTCTATTTAAAAACGAGAACTATTACATATTTATTCTTTGAAATATAATTTTTTTGCAGACGATTTAAGTAATAATTATTTAATTTTCGAAATAAAATAAATGAAACTAGCTGAATTTAGCAGGTAAATGTTTAATATAGAATTAATGCTGTGTTTGGCGCCTTTTCACCTGTTAAACGCAACTGCTGTGTGGAAGCGAGTTAAGTGACAGATTCTGTTACAGTTACAAACCTACTTGTTAATTTACATTTCCTATTTTAAGTGAATCTTGAAGTAGTTTTATGGTTTTTGTTCTGCGAATTATTAAATATTTATTTATAACTGCAAATAATTACGCGGACGATAAGTAATATTTATTTTATTGGCGATAGAAAATTAATAAAAATAATTGGCTTTAGAAGTTAAAATTATAGCTGGATGCTGTGTTTAATGAAATTTATTCTAATGTATGTAAATTTAATGTAGAAACGGTTGTTGATGCCACCTACTGTAACGAACCTAGTTTTTCCCCGATAAGAATTTTAGTAAGTATTTAAGTAACAGGAAAGTAGGCTATTTAAGTTCTTTTAGAACTTCTTGTTTATCAATGATACCATTGTAAAATATCAAGGTAATCTCACAAATTGCAGATAAAGAAATTTCCTTAGTATTTATAGATTAGTATTATGATAAAAATTCTAACAATTTGTAACGTGTATTTAAATTGATATAAGATTTATTCTTCTTTGGAGCAAAAATAAGCACATTTGTATTGGTATAAAAGTTTTCATTTCCTCAATGTATCGTTGACAAATCCTTATTTATTTTAGGTATCACATTTTTAGAAGTTGTATATAGTCAAAATAAAAAAAAGTATGCAAATACCCTGAAACATTCGTATTTCAGGAAAATAAGTGAATTTTGAAACTTTTTTTTTAATTTACAAAATAAAAACATTGAATATTCTTCATATTCAATCACTATCAGAGACCTATCTTTCATATGTTTTGTCCAACTGCCCCGTTGAATAAACAGACTTTTCTAAGTAAATCAGCGGTGTTCTTATGACTTTTTTTTTTTTAATTATAATGCAATTGAAACAGTTGAAGCATTCTAAGTAATCGAAATATTAACCTTTCGAATGTGTTTTAATGTGAGTCATTTTATGAATAACTTGTTGAAATGTTTAATTATTTGTTCTTCACATACCAGACATTAATGAAGCTTGTGAAGCTGTTACCCTAAATTGATTTTCTATATACTTCGGAAGCATTTGATGATATCCAAATCTGCCATATGTGGTAAAGATGGCATTTGTAACAAGAAGTATATAAATTGGGTTTCTTCCCAGTCTTTTTAAGGCTGCCAACAAACCTAAAAGGAAAGTAACATTTCAATTTAAAACTTCTAAAAAGAATATACATGCATTGAGTCCAAGTCAACTGGTGGCCTTATCTCATTTGACCTTCAGTATTTCTATTCACAAACAAGACAACAGCAACAAAATGAACCAATGATATACAGGGTGAGGCAAACAAAAGTGGCCCCGGTCTAGAGATAGGAATACGTTGAAATGCTTGGCGAGAAAAACTCTTGAAGCCGCCTGAAACCAGTTTTTGCATTGGTTGGATCGGATTGGCTTCACATTAGAGCTACTCATAGACTAGTGGCGAGTTCAGATCTTAGTTCTTATTGTATGAAGACGTCCCATAATGCAATTTTGTGTTTTGCAATAAATTTAGATTGTTTTTTAACAAATCAAAACAGTCCGCGTCCGATTCTCCAGGATAAATAACGACCAAAATATTCACTAGTGGGAACTCTTCTTGATCAGCCCTACAAAACAGCTTGGGCTTTGGGCTTAATATTGAAGCGATCAATAGCTTCAGTTAGCAAACCTGTTTTTGTATTGGTTTTTGACTTGGCAACATTTCTGCCGTATTCTTATCTCCACGTTGGGACCACTTTTGTTTGCCTCACCCTGTACTGTAAAAATGAGAAAATTGTTCTCAGAATCGATAACCCACTTAAAGTACTCACCAGCCAGGTTGGACACAAGACCCTCCTCTTTCTGAACATCAGTCCCACTCAGTTTATGTCCGGGGAGTCTCCTCGGGAACAAGGCGATGGGGGCCGAGCACACCAACATGAGTGCCCCCTGGACCATAAACCCCATCCACCAACCGCCGATGAACCGCGGATCTTCAGGGCCGAACTCGGGGTCCTCTGGGGTCATAAAAACGGTATATTTATGTGTAAACTAGTGTACACTCTTAAAACGAACAAGCGATTTTA
This sequence comes from Hylyphantes graminicola, assembly GCA_023701765.1. NCBI lineage: Eukaryota > Metazoa > Arthropoda > Arachnida > Araneae > Linyphiidae > Hylyphantes > Hylyphantes graminicola. Next base: position 60,790,188 of record CM043111.1, on the reverse strand, counting down.
ACTCAGTCTGATTGATTTTCACTCCTCCAGTCTGGAAAATGCACTTCTCCTACAATAGTGGATCCTTTGTATGTTGAATTTGCGACAAGGTCACTCCAAACGAGTGATTTTAACTCAGTCTGAGTTAATATTCACTCCTTTCCAGTGTCGAAAATACACTTCTCCAACTGGAGTGGATTTCACTCTTTTGTTTTAAGAGTGTAAAGGTTACCACGCACGCAACCTCAATATTCCATCAACAACTAGGTGGCGCTGATTTACAGCCCATGTTCCTACCACTATTCCAGATTACAACGTTAATGGTAGTATATAAGCCAAGATAACTCATCTCCGCTTTGAGGATCCTTTTGGTAGACAATGGGTTATAAAGGCCTCTGCAGTGGTGACCCGAGAACGTGATCGTCACCAGCTCCAACGACGCTCCTGCTACAATGCGCTCAACCACGGTTGCTCACTCGCTGCTAATGCACTCAACGCTGCACGCAACTCAACTCTTCAACTCAACGGTGGCACACAACTATCTCAACGCAGCACAACGCACAGCGAAGCAACCTGCGCACGGTTCCTTACCACGTTGTTTCTAGGTGGGGAGTGGTGTGGTGGTTACCACACACGCAACCTCAATTTTCATCAACAACTTGGTGGCGCTGATTTACTGCCCATGTTCCTACACTATTCTAAATTACAATGTTGATGGTAGTAAGCCGATATAACTCATCTCCGCCTTGAGGATCCTTTTGGCAGACAATGGGTTATCGAGGCCGCTACACTAGCTTTATAAATCCGGCCTTGCGCGAGGGTAGCCTTAATAACGGTGATTTTTTTTAACGGAAACTCTTATTTTATGCCAATTCATCCACTCTCCACTCCAGCATATCTTCAGGATATTATAATATCCTTCTATTCTTAACTCAGCTCTAATTAAAACAGTACTTGGATGTCCGATTGTATACAGGCACTTTCAGGATGGATGTTTGGGTTAAATGGGGCAAGAGCATCTAAAGCCGTACTGCTCCAGGGCCTTTCAGGAGTTATAGGGTATATAGCTCCTGTAAAAAGCGCCGCTTTCATAAACAAAGAAAAACCCTGCCCAGGATTCAGTTAAGGATCAAAAAGTAGTTGACCTGGCTGCCATTAATTCGTAGAAAGTTTATCTAATGAACAGATATAAACTAAAAAACGGAGTTGTAGTAAAATTGATTTAACTAACCAAACTAACCTAAACTGATTTAACTAACCTAAAATTGGTTTAACTAACCAAACATCAAGTTCCTAGTCAGGTAACTTACAAGTCAGGCTAAAAATCTGTTCCTCTTCATTTGATTCTCTGGCGTCATTGCATCCGTATACAATATACATTTTACAGCTTTAGATTCGTAATATTTTACTGCAATTGTTACTTGTTAGTCACTGTTACTAAATTTTAAACAAATTGCAGAATATTTAGTTGTGACACATTAAAGTTTTCGAAGTATCGAGATGCAATCAAAAAGCTTTTTTTATATATAATCCTCTACTGCAAAAAAAATCTCACTTATTGAAATTGATAATTAGAAATAAAGTCACGCTTTTAAGGAGCTAGTGAACAAAAGTTACTTTTAAACATAAGATCTACTACGTCTACATTTTTCACTTAGTTAGAAATAATACCATATCCATCACAAGATTTAAATTGGACATCATTATAAAAACTTAATTAACTTACTAAATGGGTTTTCAGGAATTTTAAGAAACATGTATGACATCAAATATCCGAGCATAGGTCCCAGCAATCGAAAGGCGTATGTTAAAGCTACAAAATAATAAGTATATAAATTAAAAGTATCCGGTCGGGTTAACTTGAGATAAAGAGGTTAAATCCTAGTATTAGTTTCGACATTGGCGGCATTTTTTAGCCTTCAAAAGGTTTTGAAAATAGTGATAATTATTTTTTTTTGTTATTTTGGCATTATGTTTGAAGACTACAGGGGAAAATCCCATCATCGATTGGAAATCTGTCCGTAATTGAGGCAGGGGCGGCGGCAGCAGGGGGGGCTAGGGGTGCTTCAGCACCCCCGTCGGGGAAGGCTAGCCCCCCCGTCGGGGAATTTTTTATTTTCGTCGGAAAAAATAGTCCTTAAGTTTAATTTTTTTTTATCTTTCATTTTTGTATGTTAGTTTGGCTAAAATGTCGGAAAAAATTTGGTCGATAAAACAAAAGCCCTTTAAAAGTTTTAAAATTCTTCACTACTTTGCATATTTTAACACAGTCCTGGTTTGTGTGATCGAGCCCTTATCGAAATACACCCCTTCCGCAAGATTTTCCATTCCACGGGGAGCGAGGAAAACGATATCATACACCACACCACCGTTCTTCATGGAGTGGGGATTGGGGGTATTGGGAAACCCTTATCTTCAAACCAGCGGGAGGTTTGCGGAGGAGCAGACTGCTTGGTTCTTAATTGGGAAAGTTTGGCTAGTTATGGGGAGGGTGGTTTCACATTACATAGTTAGGATCATCTGGGATTGTACTGTAGAGAGGTATCTGGATTCAGTTTGCGTTAGTAAACTCTTCGTCACGAACTCGTAAATTTTCGACAATGATACATGATGCTGACATGTTTTTTCCGGTCTAAAATGTAATTTTACCCGAAGTGTTAAAGGGATACCAAAAAAGGGGGTAAACAATTCTCAGAAAAAGGACATTTTGGCGATCTTCTGCTATTGGTGAAGACAGATGTGTCGTCAGAATAGAGGGGTATTGAGAAAGGAAAATGCAAAAAAAGAAAAATAGTACCATCCGATAACGCTACAGTATTTTGAACCAGTTCACGTGTTCAACCAACGTTCGTTTTCTTTAGGTTAAAAAAGTGTATAAACTTTTATTTTGCGTAGATTTTTTGTGAATTTTAGCAGTAAAATGTATACAGTAGGTTGCTCAGCTTTTTAAACACGGATTCGAAATAGATTTTTTTTTTGTTTTAATAATTTGGTTATGAATAATAAACGAGGGAAAGGTTCACGTTATAAGGTTGAATGTTGTTTGTGTGCAAAACAATTTGACAATGACTATGTAAAAAAACACACAGCTTTTGAAATATCAAGATTATGAAAAGCAAAACAGGAATATTCCGTTCGTAGAAGTTGGCGTAAAAAAAAATTAAAATTCTATGGGAATCGCTAAATCCAGTGAAGACGATCAAAAAAGATCTCTCTAAAACCGAAGGTACGTAAAAAAATTATAATACATTAATGTTCGTATTTATTTTAACGTATAAAAATGGCTTAATTCTTTTCTCCAATTTTAGCTTTCACACCACGTTTATAACGTAAAATGGGGAAGGTATTATAATCGTTCAGCCCGTCTGTCTCTCACTTTCATAGCCCAAGCAAGAAATTTATTCACAAAAAGATTCTTTGATTGTATGATGATGATATGAAATGTGTTCTTTCTATTTTAAAGCGTGCAATATTCTATATTTATTCATTAAAATATAAATTATTCTAGCAACCGATAATAAATTAATTTCGAAATAATTACGATAACTTTCGAAAGAAAATAAATAAAACTAGTCAAACTAACAAAAAAATAATTTTTAAGATAGATTAAAAGATTAATAGATTCCGGCGGGTAGGACCGATTTTGGAAGGTACACTGAAGAAGGGACTCAGCATGCCAGTACAACTTTTCCATTTTTAGCGATTTTATAGATGTCTGTACGCTCGGACGCACGGACACTTATCTACTTGTCGTCGAATTAATTTTAATTAGTATTGAAATGTAATTTTACCTAATTTTAATCCGCTGTCGCCATCACCAATGGCACAAGAAACTTTATTTAAATATAATATTTGAAGTAAAATTTATTTTTGTTATAAATCAGTTTGGAATGGATTTATTGATTGTTCATTATTATTAGTTTACTAAGAAAACTGCTAAGAAATTGCATTACTTTTAATAAAAATATTTTTAGTTTTATGTTATATTTCTTTTTTATTAGGGTACTTTAAATAAATTTCATGTTTTCCTCGCAATAAATATATTTTTTAAAAAATCAGGTTTTTGAAGATTTTATGTTGGATACATTTTCATTAAAAAATGTAAAACAAATTGTTTTTTTTAGTGAATTTTTGTAATTTGTGAATTTTTTAATGCAAATTTCAATTTTATATTATGTATGTAGTTCTACTTATGTCTAATTAAAGTTTAATTTTATATATTGAATTGAAACGTATTTGACACATTTCTGACATAATTTGTCATAATTCTCTGACATAATTTGACAATTAATTATATAAACTTAAGGTAGACCAGTACCTTGGAATTGAGGGAAAATTTTTTTATTGCACAATCCAAAAATAGACATAGTGCAGAAAACGTATACCAGATTTCAAAATTCTACTAGTTTGAAAAACGATCCAATTGTGCTGTTTAAAAACCCTTATCTTCGAAATTTCTATAGTTGACACTATGTTAAAATGCTTTATGTATCAAAATCTTATTTTTTTTATTTCGTCACAAATTAAAAAAGTGTAATGCTTTTTTATTAATTTGCATAGATTTTAATAATTTTTTTTGTAATACATTTAGCATATTTAACAGAACCAAAAAATGTTGAGTAAAGTAGTCTAGTTTTTTTTATAAAAAGCAGTTTGGAATTGAAAATTCAATTTTTAATGTTTTTTTAATACAATATATATTAAAAATTAAAACTAGTAAGTATTTTAAAAAAAACAGCATTTTTTAATATCGCCATTACACAGTTGTAAAATAAAAAAAATTAAAGTTGTAACTTAAAAGGAGTAGGATTTAAAAATAATTAATTAAAAAAAGTGTAGGTTGTAATAATTTTTCTTAACATTATGCGATGGTTATACTAATACACTCAATGAATGTAAAGTTCGTTTTACAATTTTTGCACCCAATTAAAAAAATATGTTTATCCTACGGATCTACATTAAAGAATTAAGGTAATTTTTTAAAATTATACTTTAGCCTCCCCGTCGGGGTAGGTCAGCCCCCCCGTCGGGAAATTCCCAGCGCCACCACTGAATTGAGGTCTGCTGGGTGAGTAATAGGGATCGCAATCCGGTTTCTCCCGTGGTTCTTCTTCTGTGTTTCAGGTGTAAGGCTAGTATGTGGCGTGAATCTCGTTCATTGAGATAGTAAACCAGTGCACCGCGTGATGGGACTCAAGGCAAAACTGGTTTCTTAACAACATTTCAGGCGATAACTCACTATCTTCGCCTAGCGGACCTGATGCAGACTGGTTCCTACTCGATGAAGGGGTTCTTCCCTATTTCTCTTCATTTTTTATTACTACTGGTACCAACACTGACATTAAAGGGTCTCCAAACCGTCGTGTCTCTGCGTTAATCCAATGGGGGGATGGGGATTCTAAGCCATATTACACCGACTGTATTGAATATTTCTACGGACGGTATATTTTATATGTTAAATGTAAATAGCTAATAGAGCTTTACAATCCCACTTTTTGAAATTGGTTCGTATATTTTGTTGTATAATTATTATTTATTATTTTTTTTAATATTTAATCTAATTTCAAAAAGTGGTATATAGGACTATATAAACCAGCTACATTTTTCATCTAAAAATATAGTTTGTAAGAACATTCAATACAGCCAGAATGTGGCTTAGAAAATTATTTTTTTCCTTAGGATAAACACAGAGACATTTCGCTTTGGAGTCCTGCGTCCGTTCCCCTTTTTAAACTTTTTTCAGACACGCCAATGTAGATGGAACGGATTATAGGATTTTACCAGAGATAAATTTCGTAAAACTTTAACATTGAAAAACATCTCAGTTTTGATGTTAATTCAAAACGCAAAACAAATTTTAAAAATATGTATGTACATCTTCAGATACTTTTTGAAATATTGTGTTTTGAAGTATAGCAACCTTAACTAAATTCACATTATTTCAGTAAAATCTTATAACGTTCATTTTAAATATATATGTTACGCCAAATGTCCTAACATCTACCGGCATAAAACCGAAACAATTTTAAAAGATTTTTAAATAAACCTAAAAGGTCATAAAAATAAACTTAAAAACTTATTATTAGGTAAATATTTCTTTTTTACAAAAATGAGTTACTTTCAATGTCAACGATATAAACTAAAGCTTTGAAATAGCATGCTTTTTATCATAGACTTTTGATGATTGCTGCTGATAATACCGTTAAAGGCTGTAATAAGATGCGGTCTAAATCGGAAAATTTTCATTGTCAGCAATTTAGCGATTTATTAGAAATTTACTTGGTAATTATTTTATAAATCTATAAATCTCAAAAGAAGTAAGTTTGAACACAAATGTTCACAGTGTATCGGAAAAGAGATCGTACACCAACAAGAAACCAATATTCGAAATTATGAAAAACCTCACTATTCAAAATTATGTATTTTTATTTTTATGTGATTTTTTGTAGCATTTTTCAACAGTTATTATCGAAGCAATATTGAATACATTTTATTTACGATGCAAACTATTCTTCAAAAATGACAAGTAATGAAATGGAACCAAAAGATGGTGAAAGGGATCGTACACTTTAGAAAAACATAACTCATGGATAAGTATACTGCCATGAGCAGGTAAACTGCAGAAATCGCAACAATGAGTATGAAAATTTTTGCTCTGAAATAAAAAAAAATCCAGTATGTTTTCTTAAAGGTTAGGGTAGTTAAGGGATGGCAACAATGGTCCAAGTCATTGACAATATGAGTCATTGTGGAAGTTACTGCAGTTTACCTGCCCAACGCAGTATAGCGAGAGCGGCGAATAGGCTTAAGCCGGTAGATGGCATAAAATTTGGAATCGGAGCCTGGAAAAATAACCTTTTTTTTAATTTCCATCATATATGTATGCATATTAAGATTTTCAATTTAGTATTCCAATTTGTTTAATTCGCAATTTCACCAAACTCATTAACATTTGTAGCGAAAGAACTTACCGAAATACATTGGCGTGCTCTTCTTCTTAGAATTGTCATCCATATACGCCAGTCCAACTGCATAATACGCCAAGTTCCCGAACCCCTTCAAGAAACTGCCAAGCATCAAGAAAAAAGCTGCTGCAACCGTCGGAGGACGGTCATCGGCATTACACATTTCAATTTTCCCGTCAACCTCACATTTATCGAATTCTGTGGTTGTGGTGTTCTGGTAGCTGGCCGAATTCAAACGAGCAGCGGAACCGTAAAAGAAATACGGCAATGCAGACGCGAAGCAGGCCAAAGAAGTCAGAAACATCCCGAAAGCCACCATTCTGGGTCTGTGAACCCTGCCACCAAAGTAACCAACTAGCACTCCAAATAATAAGGGAGTGATATCGTCTACCACCATCACCATTCCGCTGAGTTTGCTCTTGAATGCAAAACGTTTTTCTAATGTCGATATGGAACATGTCAAGTAAGTGTAGTAAGATCCACTGAGGACTCCTACGATGGCATACAGAACAAGATAGACTTTCGCAGTAGCCCAGGGCTGGAGCCATCTAGGCCTGAAGCTGCCGATTCCGCAAACCGTATCGGGGTCGACATCATGCTCGGGTTTGAATTTATTATTTTCCATAACCATTTTCTTTTATTAAGTCAATTCCTAAGTTTTTGCAAAAACTTTCTTTGTTGGTTTTTCTTTGGTAATTTACAATTTCCGAATTACATTCAAGACCATTAAATGCTCACATCCTTTTAGCATATTCAATGACCGAATCGTCACTTGAGAATATCGAATTCAAATAATTCCTAAACCCGGGCTTTCAAGCGATCCGAGTTAATTCTTCTTTAACTCTCTGTGGCACTACAACCCAGCTTATCACCCTACTAAGTTAATTTTGACTCCCGCTATTCCATTCATAGTTTTTAGTTCTCCGTTTTCGTTCCATGTTCTGTCCATCATTTCAATCTAATCATTTCAGGCAGCAGCTCCAATTGCCACATCTGATAAAAAAAGGGGCTTCATTAATGACATTCAAGTTACTTCAGCAAGGTTTTTCAAATAGGAACAGTTTATATCTGTTTCAGCTGTTTCCTTTTTTAATTTGTTTTGTCCATGTTCTAGAAAATTGCCACACTCGTATTATTTAAATTAGTTACTTAATTACTAATTGAATTATTTGCAACAAACATTTTGCTTCAGGTTCTTTCTTCATGAAACTTAAGGGGTCATAGGAGTCTTAAAAATGTGCAAAGAAGAGGTACTACAAAGCATAGTTTTCAATTTCATATAATTTTTTAACTACTCAATATATAAGTATAATTTTTCCATGTAATTCTATAAGATTTATTTATTATAAAACAAATTTTAAAATTTATGAAACTTTAGCCAAAACTAAAATAAATGATAACAAACATAAAACTATTTACAAAATTTGAAAACACTGGGATTAGGCTTGCGCGCCACATTTTGAGGTCAAAATTGTAGAAATGACCAATAAAATGACTTTATATTGTAAAAATATGTACAAACAAAGACTAATACTTAATTTCTAAGCTCAATTTTAATTAAAAAATATTTTTAAAAACATCAAATCAAAATTTTAAAATTTTTATTAATTATAGAAAAAAAAGTTCTTAAAATAATTTCTAATTAAAATTGAGCTTAGAAATAAGGACTAAAAAGGTGCACTAAAACTTTTTTTTATTATCAACTTATGGTTTGAAACTTCGGTAACATAGTGGATTAAAAAAATTCAGTTTGTTGGAAGCAAAAGAAAAACCATTTTTCAGTTTTAAATAATATTTTAATGCTTATTTGAAGATGAAGTTAATTGGTTGTCGTTATGTGCATCAGTAATTACTGAATATCTATTTTAGATTGCATTTATCTTTTTTCGATCTTTCAGAGGTTTTTTTCTTGCTACGGTACAAATGAATGATATCTACTACACTTTGCATTTTTTTAAAGTATACCTTTAGTATTTTATGTTTTTTAAAAAGTATAAATCGCAATAACCCAAAAATGTGTTCTTTTGTGCAGTTTAAGTGAACACTCAGAAACAATAAAAAATTAAAACTACATGCAATGAAACTAGAAGGAGACCACTTGTTAATTTGCTTATAGAATGACCAAAATGATCATTATAGTTTTTTTTTGGAGCGGTAGGGATGATTGACAAAACTCATTATAAATAACACTAAAACCACAAACTGAAACCTCAATCTGCCCAACTACTTTTTTTATCAAACAACATAGGTTCAGGTTTCATTTCCAGAACTGTTTTTGTCCTCGTCATCCGTACAACTAGACATCACTTTAAGGGCGATTGAGATCGACCGCGGGTCTTCAAATATTTGTCTACAAGTGCCTCTGTGTTAATCCAATAGGAAAAATAATAGTTTTTAAGCCACATTTCTCCAGCTGTTTCAAGTACGTTTTTTATGTGATAAATGTAGCTGACTTACAAGTTTCTAGCCGCCTCGGTGGCTGATTGGTTAGTGTACTAGCCTTTGGAGTTGCTGAGGTCGGGTACGAATCCCGGTCAGGCATGGATGTTTGTGGAAGCTGGAATATATATGTATCATACCATACCATACCATACCATACAAGTTTCTATAATCTCACTCTTTGAAATTTGTTCGAATATTTTTTTGATTTTCAATAAATAATTTTTGCAAAAAATATTCGAACCAATCTCGAAAACTGGAATTATAGAGACTTGTAAGTTAGTTACTTTTATCATATAAACTACAACTGTTTGTAAAAATATTCAATAAAGCCGGGAAAATGTGGCTTCCACTTGATTTACACAGATGCACTTTGATTTGAAGACCTGCAGTTCATCTAGCTCACTCGTCCTCAAACATATCCGTAATTCTATAATAATTTTTAACTTTATGTCCCTTTGGCATAACTAATGAAAAAATGTCGTTTTCATTTATTCTTATTATACTAGCAGACTGGTCCTGATATAATTGTCAAACAATATTTTAAAAAACAAAAATACTCAAACAAATTTTTAGGAACAAAACTTTGCCGAAAATTTCTTACCGTCTCCTGTCCGGGATGTTAAAGTTTTAGTTTTGTGCTTAAACTAACACGTTTTAATTAAAAATTACATTCATTTGCATTTTTAAATTGAACTAATACTATATCTTAACAAATTCCTTCTAAAAAATTTTGGCTTTTGATATCTATAATAATAAGAGAAAGAGTCTGTCTGTCTGTGTGTATGTCTGTGGATCGCAAAAGACCTAATTAGACTGTTCTAAGAAATTCGAAATTTTTAATATAGATTCCTTTAAATACCTACGTGTGCACCTGAGGCTTAGTTTTTTCATATTTGATTGTGATTTTTAATTAATATAATTAGTTTCAAGAAAACGTCATCCACGTGGGATTGCGGGACCATAACAGGGCTTGAAAATTCATGGATCGGGCCGAAACGGGGGCTTGACGCCATCCTCTATTAGTTTGATTGATTGAGTTTGGTTGAGATATGCGCTCGCCCGAAGGTTGCTTCATCCTCTATTAGTGTTTGCTTTTTTAAGTGCGCATGCGCCAACACGAATTTAATTTTGTTTTGATTTTGAGTGTACTTTCAATAGTAAACATGCCTCTAAAAGGAAGCAATGCGAAGTTAACGGGTTCCCAGTAAGGCGGGGCCATACTGCTAGTGTATAATATGGATATTTTTCTTTAAACTTTGTCCCTTTGTTTTAGTACATTCACTGATCTCATTGCTAAAAAGGTGAAGAGAGACACTGGATGGAGCTACGGTAATTCTTCAATCATGAAAACTGTATTGCAGAAAACTCACATTTCAGTTAGTAGCCGCATGTTTTTGCGCGACTTTTGCCAACAAGACTAAAAGTGCACACACAAAACTTATGATTTTGTTAGATAATTGGAATTTTTTTCTGTAAAAATTTTATGTGAGTAAAACGAGGAAAAAAATCCGTTTCGTTAAACTGGAGTTAGTTTCAACGCAAAAGAGACTGGAAAACATAATGAATTTCCTTACCAGCCTTGCCGTCCCCATAATCTAAGGATTTTTTTTTGTTACTTCGGTTTCATTGAAAATTGGTTATTTTGTAAGGCCGGTTTCTTTATAATAAATTTTAAAAAAAAACTGCAATCCCTTTTTATTTTATTTTTTTTACCAATGGGCCTTGCTGAACTTTTTTTGTAATTCTAGTTCTAGAACCCTTTGAACCCTTTTAAGCATTTTTACACACATTTAAAGGGACTTTGAAAAAATAATTTAACAAGCTTTTTATATCTGAAATTAAATATTATGTTAGAACTGCCCATATTTCGATGAAGGTAGTAGTCATAATTGAGGGTGAAAATAGCAGGTACATCATTAAATAAACTATAGATGTGTATATTATACGACTTTCAATTATCGCTCAATAAATCATTGAACACGCTTATACAAAATTTAAAACCCTATAAAGAAAGCAGCTGAGCTTTAATAATTTTAAACCTGAAATGTCCATGGAAAATGCTGTGTAACTGCAGTGCGACGATAAAACAAATCAATTCAAACCCATAGATGCTATATTTTGAGCATGCGGGATTTTTTTTTCAAACAAATTATGAGATTAAGTTTTTTTAAAGCAAATCATGTATGCGCAAAAGATAGCTGCCATAGAACTTTTTTAGTTTCAAATTTGTTGCTGAAAAATAAAACAAAAAAATCTATACACACCGTAAATGAAAGCTGCCATGGAAATTTCCAAGTTTTATAGTTATTGAAATTACCTTATAGAACATTTATTTTTAAATGTATTGAATAGTAATTGAAATTTGTGTAGTGTTTCATGCTTCTAGTTTGTGATAAAATGTTTCTGAGCAAGAATTGACAAGATAATCTCCAACTTTCATAACAATTAATATAATATATTATTTCAATTTAAAACACTTATTTGTTTCGATTAAAAAATGCAAAATAATTGTGTCCTATTAGCCACTCAAGCTTTTAAAATAATATTCATAATTGGTTCCTCAAAAATAACGAAGCTACGACATTTTTTGTTGAAAAAAGTGTGTGATGACAGAGTTGTTGTCATGGGAAAGAAGAAAAAAAAAAAAAAGAGTTGATTTGTTTTTCAAGTTGTAAAAAGATATGGCATTAGAACTGACGAATATTAATTATTTCACAACTAAGACAATTTCCAAGAAATTTTTGAAAAAAAAAAAAAGTTGATGGTAAAAAGGTTGCAGGAGTCAAAGTGCCTTTGGCTGAAGGAAAGCAACAGCAAGGGATATTTGGTACATGTAATTTATCACGAACTAATCGTACACTGTAAAAAAATATGTTAATACTACAGAAGATAAATATATGTGTGCAGAAAAATACTGTTATTTTTAACAGTTTCTGTAAATCTAAACTGTATACAGTAAAAACATTTTTTCTTTTTTAATGGCCTGAAGAGTACTAAACTGCAACCGTACAAGCATTTCAAATGTTTTTGTAAACTACTTGTGCCATATATATGAACAGAAAAATTTTGCTATTTTTTAAGTTTTTTTCTTCTTTAAAACTAAGCTGTTTAAGTAAAAACATTTTTTTAACCTCGTAATGAGTACTAGACTGCCACCGTACAAGCATTTCACCTGTTTTCTTTCATTCTTTGTTTTACATTATTCTAATTTTTTTTAATAGGGGTAGCAGGGTGTTTTGCACCTTGGACCTCTAAAAAAAGGGACTTAGGGACCTAAAGTTTAAAAAAAAGGGACACAAGGGACCACTTAAAAAAAAAAATCGACAAGTGCTTAAGACATGTTGGAAACGAGCAAATTGTTTATTAAGGCAAAAACCCTTCGTTAATTTTTAAACCAGAGTTTTTCTTTTTAAACCAGACTGAAAGAAACACAAGAAAAACAGAAGACGGTGTAAGAACATTATTGGTGTGCAGTCCTGCACAAAAGCTTAGGCACAGACACAATTCATGAAAAAAAACGTCAATGTTACTATTTTTCAGTAGTTTTTTTTAATATACAGTGTTACCTCCTCTAACGGACACCTCTAAAAAGCGGACACCTCTAAATAACGGACACTTTCTCAAGTCCCAGTCCCTTAACATAGGTTACTTACTGTAATCCCCTCTAAATAACGGACCCTCTAAATAGCGGACGCATTTTTAATTTTTTTTTTATTTAATTCGGCTATCAATCCCAATAAAACTCATTTTTGCATCCAAATATTTTTGCACCTTCATTCTCTTATTGCTAAACTACGTATTGGTGACTGTTCTATGACCTTCTAGTAACCCTTAGAATGACCACCATAGCTTTACAAAGGTTTCGACACTCCCCATGTCAATTTCCCCCATTATTCGCGAAATCTTCTCTTTCCGAGAATTGAGAGAGAGTGAATGCAATCCGCTTTCCAGGAGTTGTTGTGTCCGATTTCTAATTGCTCATAATCCAAAAAAGTCGAATTGCTAACGAGTAACGAGAGCTGATTTAGATTAAGTAAAATAATGTCTTAAAGGAGAAAAAGGTTAACGTTGAAAGAAAAAATGGATATTTTGGATGTTGCTGAAAAAGAAAAGCTAAGTGTGAGATCTACTGCATAACGTTTTAGAGTTGGAAAAACGCAGATAGGCTGTGATATTTCTTTCTGTTTTTTTTAGGCATTTATAGGATGGTTTATTTTACCGCATTTCCGGACAAGACTTAGTGCTTCTAAAACGAAAAATATAGTGGCGGCAAAATTTAAAAAGAACGTTTAATTAAAGCATGTTTATCTTGCTGAGTTGCATACATTTTAAAATTCAATCAAACATTAACTAATTGTATTACAAATCAAAGTTATTAAATTTATTTTCTTTACCTAGTTTAATTAGTAATTTTAACCTTTTGTTAAGTCATGTTTTTTTTTTCAAAATTAAAAATTTACCCCCCCCCCTCCCAATAACGGACACCTCCAAATAGCGGACAAAAGGTCCGGCACCGCGAGTGTCCGGTATTCAGAGGTTTTACTGTAGTTACATAGCTTCAGTTAATTTTAAAAGCTTAGTTGACAAAGTGGTTTTTGGTGTTCTTAGCTCAACTTAAGACGATTTCTAAAAATTAAAGTTGGATACTCATTTCCTTTTGAATTAAAACAATAAATATTTATTTTTTCCACAAAATTATTTTGTATAACTAATGAAATACTTAACAAACAGAAATGTTTAAAGAAAAACAAAAGTAATGTTCAAAGTGACTTTATTATACAGATGAATAAATCTATGAATTTTATACATGTGAATCCAAAAGTTGAGTTAATATTGTCATTTTTACGAATATTCACAAATGCAATATTACAATTCAATTCAAATTCCAAAATATATATTTTTTTTTATAAAACAATTGGTATAGAGCAATACAATTTTTGTGTCCATTTTAGAAAACCTCAACAAAAAGAAAAAAATACTTTCCAAAAACGGTTTTTATGAAAATGCTTTATATCTGATAATTTCATGTATTTACATGGCAATCATGAATTTTAACAACTTGTACGACCACTCAAATGTACATTAAAAAAACATTACTTAGCTAAAAAAAAACAATGTACTATGTAAATAATTTTTGAAAAGATAGGCATCTTTTTTAAGTATTCAAACATAACAATTAAAGTAGAAAAGAAAACGAAATGTTCAAAGAAAGAGAAAAATCGAAATAAAAAAGGATATTTTACAGAAATTACCAATTTAAAGAATAATTTTGAGAAAAAGCAAGTTAGGGCTCATTCAATAACATGTAAACAAAACAAAAAAGTAACATGGCGATACGATATTTTTATGGCATTTGTACATACACAAGTCAAATTATTGCATTTACTTATAAAAGTAAACTGCACTTTTTAAACTAAGTGAAGAGCACCAAATTTAGCACTCATTCGACAAATGTCAAAATCCTTTTAACAAATAAAATATTCATTCGTATTGTGAATTGTGCCAAAAATATTAGCTTCATTTTACATTTGGTACATGCAAGTGTTTCTTCTTAAGTCTCTCATTAAAAAATATGATTTAGAAACAACATTAAAAAAAGTTCATTGGCAACAGATATGATCATAATTTACTCTCTTTTAGATTTATGGCTCTTCTTTTTCTTATGCTTTTTGTGTTTCTTATGCTTCTTGTGCTTGGACTTCTTATGCTTCTGTTTGTTGTCAGACTCGGAACTTCTACCTTTACTCTCCTTTGGTTCATCAGAATCAGACGAATCGCTGTCACTAGCAGCTGAAGAGCTAATACTGCTAGCAACATTGGCTTTACCACTTTGCTTGACAGTTCGTTCTTCTTTGATGATCTTAGCGATTTTGGAGGCTTTTCTGGGTTCAGGTGAAGTTGCTTTTCTTTTAGCTTTAGAATCCTGCACTTTTTCTTCAACATCACTGAATTCATCATAATCAGGTTCAAATATCAACTCATCATGATAATCCCTTTTAACAGGCTTCATATAAAATGAAGTTGTACCGGGAGGTTTGATGGGAGAGTGCTTTACACGAGCGGACTCTCGCTGTTCTGGGTGCGGCTTATCACTTCTCGGCCGCATTCGGCTCTCGGCAGGTTCAGGATCCTTCAGTATAACTTTTCTTTTACTAGAGGTATGACTTATCCCTGACTCATGACTCCTGGAACGTGACCGTTTTCGTACTGATTCACGCTCTTCAGCTTTTTTACTTTGATGATGGGTAGTTGTTTCGGTGACTCTTCTCCTGTCTGACTTATCATGCGAGCGATCTTCGAATCTGTGTCTCCTCTCTTCCCGACGTTGGGAGTTATTTTCTCGCGTTTCCGGTTCCCTATCTGCTCTTCGAGTGACTTCTTTACGATCCCTTGAACTCTTACTAACATATTCTCTTGGTGGGCTACGTCTTCGTTCAACTCGTTCTATCCCTCTGTCTTTGTGAGAACGAGATCTTTCCTCTTCTCTCACAGGATAGACAGCTACCGACCTGTGACGACTTTTTTCCTCCCGATGTCTATCAGATCTTTCTCTCTTTCTTGAGGGACTTTCTTTCTTGCGACTTTCCTCCTTTCTTGTATACACAGAGCGCTTTTCTTTTGAGGTAGAAATAGTAACCTTCAAAGTGTCTGGTTTTATTGTTTCTTTATTAACTACACTCTTTAATTCTGAAGCTTCTTTTTGTCGAGCAGAACTCCTTTCGGGGGTGGAATCATCACTAGAATTCTTTGAACCGGCTTCCTTTTCAATCCTCGATTTAAACTGTTTAGAAATCAAAGCATTTTCTGCCCTTGATATTATATCAGATGAAATGGGACCTCTTTCTTCCTTTTCCTCGACTGGTAAATCTTTAGGCTCCGGCATTGAATTTGAATCATCATTTTCACTGTCTTCTCGTTCCCACTTGGAGATGCCAGGCATGTCCACTCTTAAAACATTTTCTTCTTCAATGGTTTCGTCTGCAGCTTCTTCTTCCTCCTCACTATTGCCAGACTCTGCAATTTCTTCTTCAGCCACTGCATCTTCGGTTGCATTCTCTTCAACAGCTACAGAACTAACCTCTGTTGCAGCATCTGGTTTCGCATCAACTATTTCATGTTCTGGTTCATCAGCAAAGATGTTCAATACATCAGACTCTTCAGTGGGCCTTTCTTTAGTTTCTGCATCTAGAGAATTTTCTTCCACAACATCTTGAGCTTCTGGCTCAAGTTCAGCTGGTTTATCATCGATTTGATCAACTTTTTCTTCAGAATTTGGAATTTCTTCTGGCTTATCAACTTCTGTTGCTTTGGGTTTTACTTTTTTCTTCTTAGTTTTAACCTTCACTGGTAAATCAGAATCAGTGCTAGGTACAGCACCAGCCTTTGGCTTTTTAGAAGACCTCTTTTTCTTCACCAAATGATCAGATACTTTGTGCTTTTTATGCTTGTGTTTTTTCTCTTTACCCTTTTCTATATTTTTAGCGATTTGCATTTCTTCCTCCATCTCTGCAATTTCCTCCTTTACCTTATTGCTATTTTTTGTTGATTCAACGGAAAGCTTTTCTCTACTACTAGATTTATCTTGTTTCTTGGTATCTTTGCTTTTATGATGGTGGTGGTGATGTTTCTTGTGTTTAGATACAACTTTTTCTTCCTTTCGTTTGACAGTTTCCTCTGAAGGTTGCTCTTTTGACTGCATTGCCCTCATTTCCGACTCGGGTACCTGAGGAAGCTCCCTAATTTCTTTATGTTGGTCTCTGGTATTTCTATATCTAGGTTTATAGTCCCTTGGTCGATCACCTACCCATCCAGGTATACGATGTCCAATCTCTTCCTCATGTCTTGGATATCCTAGCTTTTTATCATATCTTCCCGATTTGTGATCTCCCATGCGCTGTTCTCTGTCATACTTCTGATCTTCATAATTGGGAGGATATGCATCGTAAGCAGGATATTGATCTTCGTAAGCAGGATATTTATGTGCACGGTCCATGGGATAGGGCTCTATAGACCTGGAATGAACTTGCTGTATAGGTTGATGCATAGGTGGCAAGTGATGAGGAGGAAATACTGGCGGTCTCATAACAGGAAGTGGCAGTATAGCCTGAGGAGGACCAAAGTGGGGTTGATAAGAAGACCCACTTCCATACTGTTGCAGTGGCTGATTGTAACTATGCTTAGATGTATGTTGTCCACTTCTATGAGAACGATAACGTTTAGGAGAAAATGACCTGGAACGTGTTCTATGACGTGGCGAACGACCCCTAACTCTGGAACCTCCACGGCGCCGACCTCTTGTTTCGATTCTTGACCTTGAACGGGACCTGGATCCTGTTCTAGTGCGAGATCTGGATCTTGAATATGACCGTTTTTTAGACCATGATCTAGATCGTGAAAGTGAGAAAGATCTTGATCTAGATCGACTGGAAATAGGTGTCCTAGACCTAGAACGTGAAGTCCTAGTTGAGCTTCTTGAAAGTGACCGAGACCATGATTTTGAGGAAGAAAATGAACGTGATCGAGACAGGGATCGTGAACGATGCCTGTCTGGGCTTCGACTTCTGCTATGTGAACCTCTGGCATATTTTCTATCTCGCTTATTCAATTTCCGCTGGAACTCTTCCATGCGATCGTCAATACTCCTACAAGAGAACATTTAATAACTTTACTTCCACTCCTTATTGATTATTAAGATATTTTAACTCCTGTCTAACTCTTGAAAAAAAAATTAATCACAAAATTTTTATCTTATCACATCACTTTTTTTTATTTATTTATGAAAATTCATTTAAATTAATCAAATTTGCAAAGTATCTATATGTACCTTTCTTTGTGTTTCACTACTGCTTTTAAAGGATCCTCATTTTCATACGGGTGGCCCTTAAAGACAGCATCTGTAGGAACTGGGAGCAGAGGTCCAACACCAGGTGGCGGAGGTTGAGCAATGTTGATAGGTGATTCCCCTGTAAACAATGTAATTCATATTAATTTTCTTTTCAATGCTACCATTGCAGAATTGAATATTAGGGGCAAACCAATTCCAATGCACCTTTAAAAGAAAAAGAGTAGATGGGATACACTGTTAAAGTTATTTTTTAAGTATATTAAGAAACATTAATATTAAATGGGATTAATAGTCAGTGCCAACAACTCACTTTTAATAAAAATATTTATTTTGTGATTTGAATTTCTTTTTTTTAAAACTTTTAATTGTCAAATATAAAATAAAGGTAATGAAAATGCATTGTGAAGGATGTCGAAAATCCAAAATAGAGATTTTGTGTTTTCTACATGAGTTGGAGCATGCTGATTCTAAGGTTTTAAAGAAAAAATCTGCAAGGGGTAGCAATATAACTTTTTTGGTTTTAAAGGTATTGCTGAAAAACAAAGATATCCAGACTTCAAATTTGGTACACATGCTTCCCAGTACCTGTCAGGCATCATAATAAGGCTTTCTAAGGTGAATTACTCATGATGACGTTTGTGCAAATTTCACACATTCTGTCAAACTCCAAGTGAAATATTGCAATTAATCATGGTTGAAATAAAAATGTATAGTCTCAATGTAATTCTAGTTCAGTCGCAAAGCAACGGTTGCATAACTTTGCAGAGAACTGCTGCTTGAACTCTTCTTGTTCATTTTGTGTATGTCCACGCTTTATACTATTCGAGTTAAGCTGATAGCCAAGCCTTTATTCATTTTAAACCAAATTCTACATTAACTATTCACTGAACTTTACTTGAGGAGCACTCACCTAGAAGCGGGGTTATGTGAAAATATGATTATGGTAGAAATAAAAATTTATAGTGTTAACCCTGTTCAATTTAGTTCAGTCGCAATGCAACGGGTGCAAAAAGCTTTTTCAATTTTAGTTTATATATGTCCAGGCCTTATATTACTCATTCAACTGATAACCAAACCTTAATTCAATTTAAGCAGAACTCCTCAGTGAGCTTCACTTGAAATGCACTCACCTGGAGGGGGAGGTTGTGGTGGAAACACGGGGGGCAGCAAGTGAGGAGGGGGAATGGCAGGCACCAAAGGAGGCACATAAAGAGGCACTGATACAGGTGGAGGAGGCACCAACACTTGCCGTGGGGGCGATCGATACCGTTCTGGGTGCCGGTGTGGGGGATCTTCTTCGCGAAGTGCCACATCGAAATTGGGGCGGTCACGCTCCATATAGTCCGGTGCATTGCTGTGTACAAGAGATACCATAGTAGTCATATATAGATACATAGTTATGACATAAAAGAATTTGAGGTAGCTACTCATGGTGTACCACTTCAAAGAAGAATTACATCATCATTTTGTAACTTAATTTCTATTAAAATCCATGTAAAGGCTATTTCTGTTGTTGCAACTGTTACTAATTCTCCATGATCTACGGTAAAACCGATATTAAGTTTGCAGTACACAAATGTTCTACGAGAAAAAGGGTAAATTAGTTATCATTTTTGTTATTTCAAGACATATATTTATTATTTTTATTAGTCTAGCTTCAGTTAGAGTGCAATTTTTATTATTTTTTTCTTCGATTTTGACGTAACAGGGCGCACGAATATCAGGGTCAAAGGAGCAACCAATCAGAGCAGGCCAAATTTCGGCACCAGCAGCGTTATTTATGCTGTTTCCTCCGCGTAGTACATTTCTCTGCTGCAAACTTAAGGTCGGTTTTTGTATAGATCAAGTCCGGGAGATCGCACAACCACAAAAAGTCTATAACTTGGGACAGGATTCTAAACCAAGTCAGTCTTATCCAGCCCCAAACAAGCAAGGAGAGGCTATCTCTATTTCCTATAAATCTACACAAAGATTTATCAGTTTGAAATAAACTCAAGGCCAACCTGAGGCTCTATTTAATAACAACCACATAAAGATGCATTTCTTTTAACAAAAATTTCGTCAAAATACAACGGCTTATAATTTTTTTCAAAAATAAACACCAGTAAAAATGTAATAAGTTAAAATATAAATTCACTTGAGAAATACTATTTGGTATTAAAGTACTGGATAACTTTAAATATAAAGAGAGTGAGAGACAGATGGGTACCTCTGATGGTTTTTTACCTATTTTTATTAGTCTAGCTTCAGTTAGAGTGCAATTTTTATTATTTTTTTCTTCGATTTTGACGTAACAGGGCGCACGAATATCAGGGTCAAAGGAGCAACCAATCAGAGCAGGCCAAATTTCGGCACCAGCAGCGTTATTTATGCTGTTTCCTCCGCGTAGTACATTTCTCTGCTGCAAACTTAAGGTCGGTTTTTGTATAGATCAAGTCCGGGAGATCGCACAACCACAAAAAGTCTATAACTTGGGACAGGATTCTAAACCAAGTCAGTCTTATCCAGCCCCAAACAAGCAAGGAGAGGCTATCTCTATTTCCTATAAATCTACACAAAGATTTATCAGTTTGAAATAAACTCAAGGCCAACCTGAGGCTCTATTTAATAACAACCACATAGAGATGCATTTCTTTTAACAAAAATTTCGTCAAAATACAACGGCTTATAATTTTTTTCAAAAATAAACACCAGTAAAAATGTAATAAGTTAAAATATAAATTCACTTGAGAAATACTATTTGGTATTAAAGTACTGGATAACTTTAAATATAAAGAGAGTGAGAGACAGATGGGTACCTCTGATGGTATCGTGATTCTCGAGGTCTGTCATAGTCATTATTTCTTCTAGAACCCCGATCAGCATGCCTGCCTTCATATCGTCTATGATAATCTTCTCTATCATTTGAATAATTATCAGACCTGTTATCTGAAAAAATACAGCACAATAAGCTTCAAATAAATGTTTTTTTTGTTTAGAAAAGAATTGAAATACATTTAAATATCTTTTTTTTATATTATTTAACCATCATTTGTACAACTTTAACCAATATTAGTACTTAGTTATGTTCTTCATCTAGAATTTAGAAACTAATTAGCAAAATTTAAAAAACTATTACTTGTATCCAAAATTAAGAAATTACTAACTAAAAGACCAGTCAGTCAAAACGCTAAAAAAAGTCTTCAGTAATTTGTGCTTTTTAGCAGTTAAAGCATAAATATATGTAACACACTTTTTCATATAAAGTTAAATCAAAAACCTAACTTTTAAAACTATGCTAAGAACAGATAATATGCTAAGAAAAATATAACTTTATGCTTACCCCGACGGTTTGTCTGATTAGAGTAAGGTTGTCGAAGTGGAGGCGGTCCTTTCTATTTAAAAAAAAAGGCAAAAATTAATTTTTTCAATCATCAAAATTCAATCTTAACTATAAAACACTTATTTCAAATTGAGGGTTTGGAAAACTTTCCTGATTTAAGAGTTCTCATGACTTTCTCAATTTCAAGACTGTCCAAATTTTTCAGATTTAAGAACCTTAAAAAGTTTTTCAATTGAAAGGTAACCCGAGTTACTCGATGTAACAATTGCCCAAGCATTTTGATTCAGATATTTCCCAAGTTTCTCGATTCAAGGCTCACTCAACTTCAAAATTTTAAAAGACAATCTCACTCATTTTTTAAAATGTGATTTTACTTAGAACAAGTAGAATTTTTACAAAAAATTCACACTGAAGAATACCTGGATTCAAAATTCTGTGTTAAAATGGTGCAAAATAAGTAGAAATCTAGGCTACACCCAAAAAAAGCACCACTCTTATATATCATAGCTGTGTGTATATATGTATATATTAGTTTTAAGCTTCATTATAAATATCTACAATTGCTCTCGCAATCATCTTCAATAGGATATCCACTGACACGACACTATGTTTGCAAAAATGGACACATCAGTGAATAAGTTTAATTCAAATAACCATACAACAAACAAGGCAAAATATTAAGTACAGCAAACGGGTTGGAAAGATTTAAAAATTAGCAAATCAGGTACTTTTAGCTAGTATACAAATATTTACTAGAAAAAGTTTAATATACATACTCCAAAAAACTTTCGCATATTGGTGATAGTTCCAATCGTGCTAATGGCTTGTGGCTCAGGATTTTCATCAGAATAACGTCTCCTGTATTCATCTCGATGGCTGCGTGAGGTTTTGTGCCTGTCTTGTGTATACCTTTCTGAATGGAAATGCTCTTGACCAATGGTCTGAATTGGCAGGTGGTGGTCAATGGGCTCATCTGCTAGTGGGGTTCCAGGCTGAATGTCAGATCTGCAGAAGAGTTAACAAAATTAGACGATTGCATGGGACACTTATTACCTTTAAGCATATATGCATCAATGCAGGATGTTAATTGACTACAAATACACTATAAAAAAGATTTTCTCAAATTATAGTTACCATAAAATTAGATACAAACTATGAATTTAAGAAGTTCTATTTTTTTAAAATAATATTTTAAAGTCTTTTTTTTAAACACCAGTTACAAGATAATTTACAAAATCTAATGATCAATTTGAATGATGTTATGACACAGGACACATACAAAGCAACTAAAAATGTGTCTTTGTTCATGTTCATATTAGTGAAAGAGGTATATTTGTATTCTTCAGAAAGGTTACATTTGTAAAAATAGAAAAGAAATTCGCTTTTAAAATCTTATAGATTTATTCAAAACAGCCATCCATTTTTCACACTACTACAGACAAGCTCCAGAAACGAATACTTACTCATCCTCCGTCGTAGCTTTTGATGCAACATTCTCAGGAGTATGAGCTTCAACTGCCGAGGAATCCTCCTCCTCCTGCTTAGCAACCACCACTTCTTCTTTGACCTCAGCAGCATCCTTCTTCTCCTCCTTCGCTTTGACCTCTGGTTGAGCAGCGGTAGAGGAATCATTGTTGGACTGACTCTCAAAGGTAGAGTCGGGAGAGGGTTGGGGAGAATTCACCCGTTCGGATGGGGGCGATTTCACAAACATGGCCTTCTTTGCATGGGTGTACCCAGTTTCATTTCTGTAGTTGAGGACTGCCGTTCTCAGAAAGCGATTGGGGATCAGGGTGTTGGGGGAAACGTCAGTTTCGTGGCACACGGGGCACTCGTGGTTGTCGGAGTCTAAGAGAACTGTCCTCACACCTAGAATGCCATTAGTCACAATTTAGTTATGTTTTAAGTAACAACAGCTTTGCATGATAATTATTAGCTGTCAATGTTACTTTATAAGATAAGGTATGCCAAGATATTAAGAGCACACAAAAGTATAATATATTTCTAAACTGTACAAAAAATATGAATTTTCTAAAAAGATTTAAGCAATGGTAATTAAATGAATATTTAAACTAAGATATTGTCATTTGCATAACTAATGTCATAAACAGTTGTAATAATATTGTACTAATATATAATATGGTCAAAATAATTATAGCAAAAAAAAAAATATTTACTGATACTAGGTTTTGAATATTTAAAATTAGAAAAATATAAGACAAATTATGAAAACAACAAGAAAAATCTTTCTCGGAATTAAATCATATAGCTTACATTCATCACAGAAACTGTTTCCACAGCAAGGAATTAAAACAGCATCCTGCAGAAGGTCCTTGCATACCATGCATAGTAACTCCTCTGGTATATCTGGTTCAGGTTCAACGACTGGTTCATCTTGCGGGACAAAGGGTGGTTTTTCTTTTTTAACTTCTTTATAAGCTTGGCTAAAGAGAGAAGAAGAAATGTTTTACATTTTTTGCTGAATAATATACCGGCAGAAAAAAACTACTTCCTATTTTTTAAGTTGTATTGTCAAGGAAATGCAAATAATCCTTCCATTATTTGGATGAATTATAATAAGGTTTGGTCGAATATCAAATTTGAGCTTTTATTTAAAAAAAAATCATTTTAGATCGAACAATATAAATAAAACATAATACAAATGTTTTTATGAGTAAATTAGCAGTTAGAATACGATTTAACTCAGAAACAAACAGAAATTGAAAACATTGAACAGTACTCCAACGTACTAAAATTACATTTTTGGTTACTCTAGGCTCCGTTATGGTAAGTGGTAACTATCATTAGTATTATCAAGTTAGTTAAGGTTCATTAAGAAATAGAGCTAGAATTATTCATTTTCGTTTAATGGTCCTATTGTCTTAAAATATGATTACTGATTCTTAATAATAGGCTAAAGAGCCTAGAAAGTAATTCTGAGATGGAATGATGTTGGAAATCGAAATAAACTTACTGATCAATAAGGGGAACTGCATAGTCTCCTGAGCTCGTAAGAAGAGCACCTTTATGCTCTGGACCATCTACAGCAACCATAAAACTACGGGGAATGCCTGTACTACGTTTGATGTCTGGCTGCAGCAAAACAAAAAAATAAGTTCTAATTTCTGTTTTGATTCAAACAAACTGTCAAGTTTAGATTTTAACCAAAGGATTCTTACGTTGTTAGTTGGGCAGTTCTTAATCCAATGCCCCTGCTTTCCGCATCGGAAACATGTATAGGCAGGTGGAAGTGGTCCTGTCATACTGCGACTCTTCACGTATCTAATGTGGGTATTAAGTTTGAATTGTTTAAATATGCATCGATTTTAATGTGCTCTAAATTTGCATTGATTGGATTATTTGCTTTGCCTCAAACAAAACAACACAAATCAATTTAGAAACTACCACAAAAAAAGCTATGCACAAATTGGAAAGGTTATATTCAAATATATAAAGAACTACAAATAAGAAAAAAATATTTTGTAAAAAATCTTTTAAAAAAACAAAACTTTCATGCAAAATTAATTATTACTCACTTGGAAGGGTCATATTCCTGACTAGACTGAGTGATCATAGCTTTAACTTTGTCTTCTTCAGATGTATTTGCATTGACTAGATCAGCACTCTGTCAGATAGAAGATAAAAATCACTTTTAAAAACTGTATGAGAAACTTAATTAACTAAATACAATGAAATTATGCATAAAAACCAGCAAATAACACTTAATTTAGCATACCTTGGCGATTCTATCATATCTAATGCGGCCCAAATCATCCTGAAATACAAATGATACAATTTATAAACTATTTTATAAAACAAATTTGTAAAATAAAAACGAAAAAGATTCAATTGAAAATTATGGATACTTACGTCATCAATTGGAAGTGGAAGATCAAGCTTCTCGCTCCTACAAATAATTTTTAAATGTTATTGATAATTTAAAAGTCCTAATGCAAAATCAAATTTAATAAGATAAGTTTTAAGTCAACTCTATCATGAAAATGCATAATTTTTAACATGTCACTGTCATATAAATACGTAATATTAAAAAATATTTTTAAGAAAAATATGATGCACCATGAACGATGTGTGAACAATTCCTGTCGATTTCTTGAGAACCAACACTATTTTAATTTTCATTTAATTTTACATTGATTCAAAACTCACGAATAATTTATCTATTATAATTATGTGGAGTGCAGTTTTAGTTAGTAATCTTACCAATTCTTCTTGCTACTTCCTTGAACAGGAACTCTTGCCACAATAACAGATGTATTTTTAGGAACCAACATTTCATCATTGTCATAAACTAATTAAGAGAAAAATACAAAATTATTAATAACTATAAAATACATTCTACTTACACATTAGTGTTAATTCACCCAGGAAAGGGCGCAAGTTCCTACTAATTTTATTAAGTCTTACAAAAAATAATGCATTGTCTGATGTACAAATTATAACATGAAATTATTTAGATAAAATTTTTAAATAAAATGAAAAAAAGTTTCCACAAAGCAAAACCCTATCAAGTAGTAATCATTAAGTAAAAAAAATATTATAGATTTGTATTATTACTCAAATCTTCTTTTGAGGGGATTTTACAAAAATAGCAATTTTAAATAAATATATATAATTTCCATAAATGACTATCAACTAGAACTATTCTCATCAGTCCTGATGGTTACCAAACAATTTATTTGATAAAGAAAATACCTTGAAGCTTTCATTAAAGACAAAAGCAATCTAACGTATGCGGACTCGCGCATGCATCAATTCTGAAATAACCAGCTAACCAAAAACATTCTTTAAATATAATAAATAGTTTAGTACAACATCCAAGCTTTAGGAAGGGCTTCATCAATAGTCTTTAGGAAACATGCGTTTCACACTATGCAATGGCGAGAAGTGCCACTGTTTCTCAAAAACTTTTAACTAGTTCCTAAGAAACTAAAATCTTGTGTTTTGCGATACCAAGTTTGATTGTCTCCTGCAGCAGCACATAACATAAAAAGTTCAGAACCTAAGTAGAAGAGTATAGAACAAGGCATGTCTCTCTTCTTCGGCTTAGTCAGGAACATTTTCTTATTTGGTTTAGATTAAACCGAAAATTTTTATTGTATAGCTTAATGGGTTTTTTTCTTCGTGATTCTTAGTAATCGCTATGTATTGTGATGTTAACTTTCCTTTAAATCCTTATGGTCCTTTACTTCAGTTTAACCCAACCAATTCCCAAATGTAATAAAGGGAACTTTTATCTTTTAGGTATTCTCCTTATGCGTTTTTATAGGTTTCTAAATGTTTGAAGTAAAATAAAAAAAATAAAAAATCCTAGTGCTTCCAAACCAATGCTTCTTTGGCATGATAGCACCTTGATGATTCTGATCTTTATTCTCTAGTATTCAGAAACGGATTCAAAAACATCATAAATTTTGCAATGTTTAAAATAATGATCTACAACAGTATGTCTTCTCGTTCAAGTGTAATTGTTCTTTATTGAAATAGTAAATTCATCTTTAAAAAAATAGCTGATTCAACAAAGCTAAATTCTGGCCTAACTTTTGTCTGCTGCTTCTCAGACACATTTCCTACTTTGGCTGTTCAAAAAAAATATTTCCCTTGATTATGTATTTATTGTAAATTTATTTAATTAAATTTATTTATCGTAAGAAAGAGATGTACCTCTTCGTCCCAAAGTTACACCTATATGCCTTATTTTTTTTAAAAAAATTATTAGCTATTTAACAAAAATAATAAATTTTTCTTGCTGCATTTCCGAACCTGGATTTTGGAAGGATAACCAATAGTAAAGTTTCATATTTTCATTTAATTTTTGCCCGGATAATTTTCTTTATACTGTACATTGGCTGCATTATTAAATGTAATCTAGATGTGATCAAAAAGTTTCAGTATCCGAAGTCATTTATAAGAGAAATTATGTTTTTAATACTAGTACATAATGTCATTGAATAATATAATGAAACATGGCTCGAAATTCCCTATCACTAAATGCAAAATGCTACCATATTTTATATTTTGCGGTCTTAAAATTAATTTAGTCGCAACTAGTTTTAAGAATCGTCAATTTTCACTTTTCCCACTTTTTAAAAGAATTATAAAAAAAATCCTACTGTGAAAAAAATACTATGGAAATAACAAAACAAATCATTTATACTCTGACTCATTCTTGAGGTCAAACTGACAGTCTACTAATCTAGGCAATAAGATATTAACAGGACAAAAGAAATACATATTTTTATTTACTTCACAATTTAATACATAATTTGCTTTAAAAAAACAATTTCTAATTTACAAGTCGAACACTTTTAATCTTTCTTGATTGCAATAGTGAATTATATCTTTTCTTCGCAACATTTGTGAAGTATTAAAAAATGACATTATAAATACAAGCTAAAGAAATAAACATGCATCATAGATTTCAATCAAAAATCTTTATAAAAAGCATCATTTTTTTTCAGTACAATTTAACGAAAGAAAGATACACTTAAAATTTTGTACCTGTGCCCTTGGTAGATTAAATGCTCAAAGATAACTGTGTATGTACTAAGAATCAGACCATTCACACTTAAGTGTTTTTAAGATATTTAATCAGATTAACTCTGATATCAATTGATAGTAGCGGTAGATTTTTGTTTAATATATTCTCAATTATAGATTCCAATTGCACAAAAATATATTTTAAAAAGAAAAATTACAGAAATTCTAGTTTAACCAAAAGTTGTACAATAAGCAATAAGCTTATTAACCCAAAAAACTAAGGTACTGCAAAAATTACTTCAGAAATTGCATTGAAAAACAAAATATAAAACAAAAAAAGAAAGTTAATTAGATTTTCCTAAGAAAAATTAACAATAAGTATAAAAACTTGCACGTTTCAAATAAGAAACATACAGTGCTGGTCATAATTATAAGGACAATGGAAAAACAGCTAGATCTTTTCGACAAATCACGGTTGAGTTATGCAAATTTTATGTCTGTTAGCTAATAGTAAATTAAGCATTTTAAATAAGATTCTTTGCAAATATACATTAAATTCATAATTTTAAAATTCGTTATAAAATTTAACATACAGCGAAATTGGACAAAATTATAAGGACAATTGTATTTCTGTAAGTTTAATGCACAAATTAGCATAAAATTAGCAAAGTTTCGGCTTGTACACGTCATTCCATCGTGTTATAAAGATTTTGCGAGTGTTTGAAATTTTCATTACACTTATCTTCAACCATGCCGCTAGGTACGAAGCTTTCAGTGTTTGAAAAAGGAAAATTAATAGCTTATAGAAATTCTGGACTTACTAGACGTGAAATAGCATTGAAATAGAATAGATCAAAGACTGTAATATATAATTTTTTGAAAAATCCTGGAAATTATAGAAAACGAAAACACCCAGGTAGGCCATTTTCTGTATCTTTGAGAGATAAAAGTCGAATTATAAGTAGAGCTTGCTATAAAAAGCAAACAAAGACGGAAATAAAGCATGAACTGGACTTGAACTACAGTGCTCGAACTGTTCGCCGTGTTTTGCAAAATGCTAAACAGGTTTGATACGGAAAACTGAAGTCACGACCTCCTCTTACAAAAACCCAGAAGAGACTCAGGATGGAGTTTACAAAAAAAGTACATTTCTATGGGTGACAACTGGGATGATGTTGTCTTTTCTGATGAAAAGAAGTTTAACCTAGACGGACCTGATGGTTTTAAGTATTTTAGGTATGATCTTCGCAAAGAAAAAGAAATCTCTTCAAAGCGTTCATATGGTGGCGGCTCGGTAATGGTCAGGGCAGGTTACGCAGCCTCTGGAACTACAGAAATAGTATTTATTCAAGGGAAAATGAACTCAAATAGTTATGTTGATATGCTGGGTGACAATCTTTTGCCACAAGCACCGTTGATAACCAGTGGTGACTATTTATTCCAGCTGGACAATGCATCCATACACGTGTCCGCAGCTTCAAAATCATGATTTCACGCTAATTCTGTAAAACTATTGACTGATTGGCCACCTAAAAGTCCCGATCTGAAAACAATCGAGAATTTGTGGGGTATTTTGGCGTGTGAAGTTTACAAAAATGGCACTCAATACCATATCAAACGAGAACTGATGTCATCAATTGAAAAGGCATGGGAAAATATCCCTGTGAGCACCCTAAAGAAACTAACGAGCTCTATGACGTCAAGATTAATAAAAGTAATTGAAAATAAGGGTGAACTTATTAATTATTAATTGTTCGGACGTGAAAATTTTAAATGTCCTTATAATTTTGTCCAGTTTCCTAACAATGCAATTTTTGTTTATTATTTTTATAAGCTAAAATTTTCTAGTTTAAGTTTTTTGATTGTTCTTAAATGATTTATAGCATAAAGAAGTATTTTATGTCTAAATACATTTTCATTTAATTCAGAAATAAAAATGTTCTGGTCAATTTTCAGTTGTCCTTATAATTATGACCACCACTGTACATGCGATAGAAAGCTTATTTAAAGATTTAACATTTTTGGAATTAAATTGGTAGACAGTGAAAAAATTTGCATAAGCTATGTCTTAAAATACCCCCCCCCCCCCTTCAATTGGCTAAACAGCAAAGCAACTCTTAAATTGTCCTTAAACAGAATTTTATTTTACTTTAACATCAAAATTATGGAAACTTATTTTCCATTCATGGCAGTGCTAGTTGTGATTACATAAGAAAAAGATAAATAAAAACTGGAAATTACAAATACATACACATAGATTTAAAATATCTGGTAAAAAGCAATGTAACTACAATGAGGTCTTTTACAGTTTACTTGCTTAAGTTACCAAAATGTTTTTATTTAAAAATCAGACGGTTAAAAGGAAAGCTGAAAGTAAAGCTCTCCACACGAAACCTAAGAAGGATATGACCAACATTCCGAAAACTAACCATTGTTTGAAGTACTGGCTGATGGGAAAATATGCCAGGCCTGGCTATTTATGGCTCTTGCTAAAGTAAAACAGTAATAGAACCAAGTTTTACAACTGTCCAAAACACTCAAATTTAAAACTAGCCAAACAGAAATTCTAAAAAAAAATATATATTCTGGAAATTTGTTTACTATACAAACCCTTCAAGGGAGAAAAACTCCCTGCCCTCAGGTATATAGTTTTGGAGTTGTATAGTTCTCCGAGTCATAATCACCATTTGCTTATAAATCTCATATCTTTCTCCTTACTATGGAGAACTCTTTTTGGATGGGGGTACACAGACGACAAACATCTTCATGCCAATCAGGGCCGGATTTCTAAATAGGCTAGAGCTTAGAGCGGCAAAATTTTTAAGGCCGCAAATTTTACGACTAATTAAAGCGGCATTTGGCATAAAAAAATCTCATAAAACTACTAATATTTTTAAGAAAGATAACAACAAATTTACATTAATAAGTAAACCTTAAAGGTATATATAGTACTAATACTTCCCAGCAAACATGGTCACTGCGAAGTCAATTGCACCACCTCCTTCCGCATTTCGAAGTTGAAAGAAAAAGAGTAGAACAATAAAAAAAAACTGGGCTATTTCGCTTTCGATTTAGTGTGTAAAGGTCCTAACATAGGTGATTCTAATGTGTATATTTTAAACAGCACATACCACCCGATTTTGCCAGCTAACAATCTCCGAAGGGGGACAATCAGCAAATCAATCGTAGATTACAGGCAGCAAATCTTTATAGCCCTGATGCCAATACCATACTTACTATCTTTTTTTTATAATTATTTTCAAATTTCATTTAAAAAAAGTTAAGTAGGTGAAACTGAGTTAACTTATGTTCTCAGTTAAACTCGATGCAACAACTTTGTTTAAAACGACAACTCATTTAAGAAAAATGTTCGGTCCCTTGAATTGCCCATGAACTTACAATATATTGCTTATAATGACAATTTCTATTCAACTCCTTGGTCATAAAGCTAAAAAAAATATGTTTATATGATATCCAAAATGAATTCTTAGAGAAAAAAATAATTTTCGCTATTTAAATTTTATTTTCATTGAATGATGCGAACAAACGTCGAATTTGAAATTCATTTTCCGTTATTGACGACAAGAGAAAAAGAAATTTAACTTCTTCAAATATCAATGGTTAAAGATTATTCAATAGATGTTATTTTGTAAAATTTATTAATAATGTGAGTTTGAATGCGAGTTATTTTGCATGATTTACTACACTTAATATTCAACCTTATCTATACTGTAGTTACTTTTGTATGAAGCAATTTAAATTAGAGACCTAGATATAAGCATTAAAGATGACTCAAAACTCAAAGTACAAACTTTAAGAGAAGTCATCTCAATATTTCATAAACAAAGGTTGGTTTGAAATTGAAACTGTTGTCAACTTTCCGTTTTCCTTAGTGTCTTCTCTTCGACCAATTCAATCTAAAAGTTGACAAAGCTTAGTTTAAGGACAATGCTTAGTTTTCTTAATTTAAGATTAAATTATTGCAAAAATACCAGGATTGGATAGTATGTACTGTTTGGGAATTTTTTTTTTAATACTTCAAAATAAATTAAATTATTTTTTAGAAGAATTGACCCGAAGTAGCAATTTCATGAAGGTTACAAGTTCTAATGTGTGCGGAATTGGATAGTGGTCACGTTAATTTGTTCATGGCTTTCGTAAGAAAATCATGGATTTTGTTGAATGAACATCAAACTTGAGCTTTAAGGGGCAAGTTTTAGATTGGGTTTTTAGTTTATACGATTGAATTGCACATGTATAATTTCATAAATGTTGCTTTAAATGTTTTGATTTATAGCATCATATTTTTGAAATATTAGAACATTTAAAATTGAGATATGAAGTTTAGCAAAAGTTTGTTTATGCTGTTATACTTACAGTTGATTTTTTTTGTTGGTTAAAAAATAGATTTCTTACGGTGAAAAGGCAAATCCTCGATAGTTTCGCTACAACATATATCACTTTAACAGATCGGAGAATCGTCAAAACATAAAACAATACAACTGTCCAAGCGACTTGATGGATGTTTTTTAAAATACACCAATTTTATAAAATTTTAATTTCAATTAAGATATATTATTAAGCGCACACAATCCACTTTTTCTTTGAAGCAAGTTCAACAGTTACCAGTTGTTTCTTTTTTCTTTATACTTCTATAATAAATATAGATGGGTGGTGGGAATCGGATGTTATAGGTGAGTTTGAAAAATTAAAGTTCACTTGATAGATGTATCTAGTTTTGTGGAAGTAGAATGTTTATCTGATTTGTCAGGTTTTTAATTATGTATAACAAAACAAGGCCGGGGACAATACTATAGTTGTTTGGGGCGTTATAAACCGTACAACCATGTAACTCTGCATTCTGTTTGGTAGAAACACTTCCAGTTACTTTTAATATTCCCATGCAAAAAAATCCCACTTACTCAGATCAATAATTGTAAAACCACTGAGAGAAAATTAACTTTAAGCACTTAAGTGTATAAGTAGCTATTTTACAGTTACAGGGCTGCCACTGGTAAGTAGCATTGAAAATAGTTGCTTTAGTAGCCTCAGATGTAAAAAATAGTAGCCAAAATAGTAGCCTGGGATACAAAATAGTAACCAAAATAGTAGCCATAAGAAAGAAGATTAATCATGGGAAATGCAAAATTTTTAAGTTCAAAAGGGCTGCAATTTTATTTAACAAGAAAACAAGTTATGAAATTAATGCACAGTACAGAACTTTCCAAAATTTCAGTTGTAAAACATGGTAGAAATTAATAGTAAGGAAAAACAAATTCGAAGGATACAGTTAGAAAATATAAGTTGTGAAGAAAGACTTTACATTTAACTTTTTTGGAATTTTTGGTGATTTTTCATAGAAATCAATAAAATTTGTTTTCATTTTTGAACTATTAGGTTTATTTTTTCTGCCATCTGCTTTCTGTTCATGTTCTCGTTTCTTTTGACTCATCTGCCCCAATTGGATTGGGGCATCTCTGCGGCCAAATTGCCGAAACTCGATGCGACTTTCAGATCACCGTAGTTTCGCGACTTTCGGATCGCCGTAGTTTTGCGACTTTCGGAACGCCGTAATTTTGCAACTTTCGGATCGCCGTAGTTTCGCGACTTTCGGATCTCTATAGTTTCGCGACTCTCAAATCGCCGTAGTTTCGCGACTTTCGGATCGCCGGAGTTTCGCGACTTTCGGATCGCCGGAGTTTCGCGAATTTCGGATCGCCGGAGTTTCGCGACTTTCGGATCACCGGAGTTTCGCGACTTTCGGATCACCGGAGTTTCGCGACTTTCGGATCACCGGAGTTTCGCGACTTTCGGATCACCGGAGTTTCGCGACTTTCGGATCGCCGGAGTTTCGTGGCTTTCGGATCGCCGGAAATTCGCGACTTTCCCCGGATCCCGGATATTCGCGATTCCGAGTTCCGCAACTTCCGGATACCTTCGTAGTTTCATGACTTTCGGATCGCCGTTAGCTTTTCGACTTTCGGATCCCCAGAGTTCCTCGACTTTCGAATCCCCGGAGTACCGCTACTTTCGGATCATCGATTTTCGCGACTTTCGGATCCCCGGAGTTCTGCGACTTTCGGATGCCTATATACCTTAATATTTTAATTGTATTTTTTTAAAGACTAAATCGAACCAACATACATTATTTCCAAGTTTTTATGGATTACACATGGATTCACCGAATTTAGGTTTTTCCATCAGCCGATGAAAGACGGGAAACATCGGCCGAAATTCGCCAGTGGTCACGTGATCTCCAAGGCAACTTCTGCGCGCGCATGCCCATACAAGCTACGCGTGCGGCGCGGGAAGGCCTAAAAGTATCGAACCTGGAATGATTTTGTTTCACTCCCGCTTTTTGACACATGATTTTTTTTCAAAAATAGTCGCCGATAGTTCAAAATAGTAGAAGTATACGCTGAAATAGTCGCTTTTAACCCAAATTTTCCGAAAAAAGTCGCCATAGTCGCCTTCCCTTGAAAATAGTCGCTTTAGTCGCCTAAATAGTAGCCAGTGGCAGCCCTGCAGTTACATTCTACGTTCCTGTCGAAACTTGTTACTACATAATAAAAAATTCCACATCAAACACGAGAAAAGTTATTCTCTTAAAACTTGGCAAACTAATAAGTAACATTAGAATCATGCATTTATATCAAAAGAACGCACAGAACCTTATTTTACTTAGCAAGTATTCTTAAAGTCATAACCTTATTTTACTTAGCAGGTATTCTAAAAGTCTTAACCTAAACTCAGGTAGCAGGCTTTTAATCATTTTTAAAACACAATCGGAAGGCCCTGTACATTATTTTACAACAGCAAAAATATCTTTATTTCTCTCGCACAAATTTTCCTTTATAGAGATTATAGTCAGTTAACTAACTGAAAATTGAAGCAAGCGTGAGTCTATCTGTGTAAAAGAAGTAATTGAATGAAAAAGAAAAACTACTAAAATTTTGAAAAACTTTAATGAAATAATTATTTTAATGAATAATATTTTTACGTACTGTAATGATCTTCTTTGATTTCTAAATTTGTTAAGTCAAAAATGGCTGCACAATCTACATCTGTTAAGTTTATGGACAGTTAATATTATGCCTAATTCCAATTTTTGGCATTTTGCGACTTTTCCTATTATTTCAAACTTTTCACACTGATTCATAATAAATTAAGTTTTGTTATTTTATAAAATTTTAGGGAAGAATCTTTTGAATAGTACAGGTAGCCTCTCGATTACAAAAAAAAAATCAATGGAGTGCCCCCGAAAATTCAAAAGGATTGGGCAGTTAATTAGTG
Organism: Hylyphantes graminicola; assembly: GCA_023701765.1. Classification (NCBI taxonomy): domain Eukaryota; kingdom Metazoa; phylum Arthropoda; class Arachnida; order Araneae; family Linyphiidae; genus Hylyphantes; species Hylyphantes graminicola. The sequence continues at coordinate 60,754,847 of CM043111.1, read as the reverse complement.
TTTAGTATTTAAAATAAGCAGATTTTTTTCAATTTAAAAATACCTAAAGCTGCTCAAACTTAAAATCAACAGAATTTACTGATTCTAGAATTGATTGAGATTGTCGATTTTAAAACCTAAACACTGGAGATCTGTGTAGTTTTCGGTACTTCAAAATTACAGGATTTTCAGGTTTTAGGGACCGTTCAAACTGCAATTACAGGATTGTGTAAATTAACTTACTACTTTACAAGATAGCCAGTTTTCCTAGTGGAGACTGAAGTGACGAAAGATGGCAAATTTCCTATTTTGACAATTAATCGCCATGTGGCCTGTGGTCCAAAGCCTTACCTTAATTTTAAAAGATCATTATTGAACAGCTAAAATTTATTAAAATAAAATAGATACAGTAAACTCCCGATTATCCGCGGGTGGATTATCCGCTTTGCGGATTATCCGCGGGTCACTTTGTCCCATTTTTCAGTTCAAATATAAAAAAACCCGCGATAAATGAAATTTAATTTGTTTCAAAACTTTTTGGAAGAACTTTTGAATTCCAAGAACAACGAATTCTTTTCTAGAACGACAAATACATTTAACAAGAACAACGAATACATTATGATTATAATAAGAATGACTAGGAAAAATTGGTGTTCGGCCAGGTGCACATCACGAACACGTTTTTGTCAAAAAGCGCCACTTGTGAAATAAACTGCCCGCTATTTCAATTGAATTGCTTTATGTGATTTTGATACTAGCGAAATGCGTGAGAAACTTAAAAAAAAGTTGTCTTGACAATTCAAGACGAACTACAACTCATTAAAAAGTTAGAAAACGGATCCTCTAAAAATCAAATGTGCTTGCAGTGTGGCGTAGAAGAAACGACAGTAATAGAAATTTTGAAGTAAATTTGTACATGCTATATACGATTACTGTAATTTACTTTTTAATAAAATCCAGAAGAAATTTTGTTTATATGCAATTTCTTCATTTTTGCGGATTATCCGCGAATTCGCTTATCCGCGGAAGTCGCGCCACCCAATTCCGCGGATAATCGGGAGTTTACTGTACTAAAATTTGAAATTAAATGTCAAAAACAATCTGTAGACATACAACTGGATATGTAATAAAAAAATTGGCAAAATATTTCAAAACTGGCTTAACTGACATTCAGGCACCATATTAATTTAAAAATTGGGAATAATAGGTTCAGGTCTAGATTGTTTGATTAACATTATTACATCACTACACCCATGTATGACAACTGATTTGCATGTTAAAACAAAAAACGCATAAGAATATATACTTTTTTTTTGTTATTGAATGAATATCAACCCAATTTCAAATAGTTAAGTAGAGAACTACTTGCCACACTTGCTAAACTCAACCAGACTTTTTTTTTTTTTTTTTTTTTTTTTTTAAAGTTACAACTAGTATTAGGCTTAAACAATTAATTTTAAAGTATGATTGCAAGCAATATTTCCAATGTTAATCTATAAATTTTAAGAAAACTATAATCACCAATGTATTTTTTAATAAAATACTAATTCATATTTTTTTAAAGATAATTTAAGAAAACTGTTTCGTTGCACAAACAAAGCTTACCGTAAATGCTGTTTCACTCTTGGATAAGTATTTATAATATATTGCTGATACATAGTATGTGATCCAACGAAAGTAAAATTAAACAGCACTTACCCTTGACATCACAACTTCAAAAATATTTCGGAAAATTTTACTTGCTCCATGGAGTCACCAATAAATGAGATGGTTGCACTGATGTTCAAAAATTGTCCAGTTATTGGTAATTATTTATCAGCTTTGCAGGCTTGAGTGTTTCACAGTTTACACAATCTTTCAATAGGAGTTCATTTGTTAAAAACTTAATGTAATATCATAATTATTGAATAAGTAGATTTTTCTAAACCCTCTTTCTTTGAGAAGGGATTCTGGCTTCACCATGAAAGGTTAATTTCGTACATCTACAGATATGAAAATTCCTAACCAACTCAGGGGTAATTGGTACTACGCCATTACATCCACAGGAGGTTTATAATAGACTTTGCACATAGTCAACAAAGTTGTTAGTCGGTAGTTTCATTGGCTTCTTTATGTTGCTTCTTTTGAATTCATTTTGAAATAATGACTGGTACATTAATTTCTTGAAAAATCTAAATTATACTGAAGGGAATATCTTATTGGATTGCATTTTGTTCCATTATTTGAATAAAAATTCTTATCATCCAAACAAACCATCAATTTCAAGTCTTCCCAGTTAGTTGAATACAGATTAAATCACTCAGCTTCTGAGAGGCATCTTGAATATCTTGTATTAACTTTTCTACTTAATAAGTCTTCAAATTTGTCAATTACTTGAATCCAAGCAGAGTGAGATAAAACCAAATATTTTTAATATGCAAGAAAATATTCACAAGCATTTTTTTTTCAAATTTGGGTGCATGGATAATTTTTATTTAAAAGAACACCCGAGCCTAAATTTGAATGTAAAGATAAATGAACCATGTGTTTTGATAACCCTGTCTGCAATTTTTGGATATTAATGTCATAAAGATCTATTAATGATGGCAGAACTCTAATGTCTCTCAAATTGGCATTCATTGCTGGGCATTCAAAAATGTGGTTTGGTGTAAGCTGCGTATCTGGGCATTTGTCAGTTTCTATACAACTTCCTGCCGCCTCTGTGGCGATTGGTTCTTAGTCTGGCAATGGTTTTTGTGGTGGATCTATCTGCAGAAGCGTACAAGTTTTGTTTAGGTTTTGAAGATCGTGAAGGCTTGAGATGATTTCTTGGGCGATGGAAGAGTCCCATTTCAAGATTGCCTGCAAGGCTGCCTTTGAGTCTCAGAAGACAATGATGCCTTTTGATTGATCGGAAGTGGGAAGGGATCTTTATATTTCAAGTGCCTCCAGAATAGCCCTAAGCTCGTAGGTGATGTATGATTCTTGTACATTGTTATAATATGTAGTGACAACAGTTTGCCTCAAAATTTCTGGTAAATTATAATGCTAGTAGGCTATGTTGTTCTTCTACATTACCAATTCGTTTTTCCAAATTAGTTCAACGTCAGTAATGTCAATATACAAAAATTTCTACTTGGCAATAAAAGGAAATTGCACCATTAAACTGGATTACTATCAATGTTTTGTTACAATACTGCACTGAAACAGATTAGCTACTTCTGGAAAATAGTAGTGCTCACAAATGTTATCGAAGTATTTAATCTATTCTTCAATTTTTTCTTTCAAAATGAGACATCAAAATTCATCCTTAAGCAAGATAGATTATATTATAGCACTAAGGTCTTCAATTGGGTAATTCTAATAGTTTTAAGTTGTTTGAGTTAGCCAGCAGCAATGCACGATACCAATAGAAAAAAAAAACATGGATACCAAGCCAAATACCAACCTGAAAGCCGAAATTATTTCCAAGAGAATAAAAATATATTTTAATCTCTTGGAAATTAAGTGCACCAGCATACTCTCAATGCACAGTTATTCTGCTGTAATAAGCTATGATATTGTCAAATTGAATAAATATCACAGGTCTGATAGGTTGAGAGAGTAGTGATATTCATCTTAAATATATAAACGTTTGTTTATGTCTAAATGTACTTTAAATAATAACTATCTTCCACTTCATAAAATAATTGAGATACTAAAAAAAGATGAAGTGGAGATTGAACAGATATTTAAAAAAATATTGTCTGGACACTTAAAATGGCTTGTTAACGAAGTTAAATTATTTGAACTAATAATAATTTTTATTAAATACTTAAGTTCCCTAATGATAGAAAATGTTATTAGCTAAAAACATCAGCAAAAAGCGCTGCAGAACAAAGTCATATTTATTTTGAGATCAGAGCAAGTACATTGATGAAAAACAACTCATAAAAGGAACATTAACATTTCATTCCGGAACAATCGAAAACTTACAACATCAATGAATTGCAGATGTTAAGAGCAACATTTGATGATTACATAAGATTCTCCAAAGACGATGTTCAAAGACGTGACAGATGTGGATATATTTTTCGAAATTATTAAAATTAAAAGGCATGACTTCAAAATAATGAATAAGATAAATAATAAACAAGGAAATTTTGGTATAATAGATTAATGTTACCAGAAACATGATTGATGTCTTTTGAGGAATTAATATTGAGTTATTAATAGTTTTTACATAAATTAACAGTGCAGTTGAGTTAGTCTTGTGTTTTTAAAATATTTCAGGCATTCTGCATTTTACAAAGGGTTCAAAAGTATTACTAGCAAGTTAAATACTGTGTGAACTTCCTTTAATTTTTTTTCAGTATAAAATATAAATAACAACAAAATTTAACAACAATCTCATGAACAGAGATAACAGTTTTCATCCAACAACAATTAAAATATCACCCAGATATGACTGCTGCAATAACCATTGCATATTAAAGGAACACTTATCTCATGCTTCTACATTTACAATGATACCAATAACATAAATTTTTCATTTTTGAAATAAGTATAATGCAAATATGGAATCGAAACGAACATTTTGTCATACAAAATGACACAAGGTTAAATTTCATTAAATCATAATTCACCCAGAACAAATAACATAAAACATATAAGGGGAAACCCCTGTAAAAATATCACATTTATTCAGGGAATTAAATAATTGCTGTGTCATTTTTCAACAAATATTACACAACACTTAATATACAAACCCTCTTGTGTATAGAAATATTAGGTAAAATAGTCTTTATTCTCACCTTCCTTGGTTTGAGCATTTGTAATTTGCAGATCAAAATCGGAGCTCTTGCCGATTTTTTTCTGGTGCATTATCGATTTCTTCAAATCGGCCACAGAAATGTTCAAGCCATCAAAAGTCACTGTGTCGTGATCCAAATTGCTTTTGAATTTGTAGTGGACGGACATCTTGATCAGAACAGATGTCCTTGGTCAAAGACAGGGAAATACACTCCAAGGAATCCAAGGGCACAGGGTTCAACAGTGCCCTCCACGCAAGGCTGTACCACACCCAGAAGGAAGTATTAGATATCTCTCATGTTGGGTTTAATGACCTCCTGTCAGCCAAACCTGAAATAAAAAAATATTCTTTAAATTCATTGAAAAATGAAACTATGGCATCATAACAAATAACTTTTGACCTTATGTTATTCTTGGATTTAAAAACATTTGTGTCAATTTATTATAGGCTGTGTCTTAAACCACTAAGGGATAAGCAAATTGGATGAAATGTAAACTTGTTTTCACTGCATGAGTTAAATAAAATTTTAATTGATTTTTTTGTTTAATAAAACTTTATTTCTATAGCATATGATAATAAATGACCATACTTAAAACTTGGACATTTATTTAAATTAAACAATTAAAAAAATTCAAATTATGTGTGTTGTTGGTGGAAAACCTGACATTCAAATGACAGGTTTAAACGTTTGTATGTCTCAGAGGGTTAATAAAAGATTCTGTAACACTGGTAATAATATAACTAGTATGAGCACTATTAAGAGGGATTAAACAGATATTTTTCCATATTTGAAACGCTACATTATGAAAGTCAGGTCCGATTCACACATAATTTGTCAACCCTCCTATAGTCAGCTAGAAGGAAAGCTACCAGTGTTTTACTTTCCCTTATCTTGAATAGATGAACAAAGTTCCCTAAAATTCTCAATGAAAAATTACCAAATTTTTTTTTCTACATAGTGTCAGTTTGTGAAGCAAGGCTTTAGCTTAACATAAAATTATAAAGCAGCCCATAACATATCGCCAAAAGACAATTAGTCATATTCGAAAATAAATATAAAAATAATAGAGACAGTAAATGGACATTATCATATAACCAATTTTTTTAATACATTATACAATATTATTCAATATGCATTCTCCCAATCAATATATTATAATATTGATTTGGGAGAATGAAATCCTACCATTGGACTGGCAATTAAGTATCCTCTGCCCAATTCACAAAAAAGGGGATGTATTGAACTGTGAGAATTATAGAGGAATAAGTTTACTTCCTGTTGCTTATAAAGTGTTTTCAAATATTTTATTTAGTCGTTTGTCTCCTATCATTGATACTGTTGTTGGCGAGTATCAATGTGGCTTTAGAAAAGGAAGATCCACCACTGACCAAATCTTCACTTTGAGACAAACTTTGGAGAAATGTAAAGAATATGGAATTGACACCCATCATCTATTTGTAGACTTCAAAGCAGCTTATGACAGTATCGATAGAACTGAGCTACTAAATGCACTTTTTGAATTTAAAGTTCCTACAAAGCTAATTAGGCTCATAAAGCTCACTCTCACAAGAACTTATTCTGCGGTACGAGTCCAGGGAGAAATATCTACTCCCTTTGAGGTCTACAATGGAGTTAGGCAAGGGGATTCATTGGCTTGCCTCCTTTTTAATATAGCTCTTGAGAAAGTGATAAAAGATGCTGGCATTAATACAAGAGGCACTATATTCAATAAATCGGTACAAATTTTAGCATATGCCGATGACATTGACATAATCTCAAGATCTGAAACTGACCTGAGGGCAGCTTTTTTGGCATTAGAAGAAGCAGCTAGGAAGATGAAGCTCAGGGTAAACATGGAAAAAACAAAATATATGTTTTGTGGTAAAAAAGAACACCAGTCTGAAACTTTTGAGATCGGAACATTTCAATTTCAGTCGGTGAAGAACTTCAGCTATTTGGGCTCAGAGATTGACCACCAAAATGACATTAATCCTGAAATCAGAAGGAGGATCATTGCTGCAAATCGCTGTTTCTTTGGATTAAGACCTCTTCTGAAATCCCACCTAATCAAGAGAAGGACAAAGATTATGTTATACAAAACATTAATTAAACCAGTCTTAACATACGCCTCAGAAACATGGACCTTGACAATGAGGGAAGAGAGGACATTGGCAATTTTTGAGAGAAAGGTCCTGAGAGCTATTTTTGGTGCTGTACTGGAAAATAATACCTGGCGAAAAAGATATAACTTTGAACTGTACAAAATTTATAGAGAGGACGACATTATTAAATCGATAAAACTGTCTAGAATGAGATGGGCAGGCCACCTTCTGAGAATGAATGCAGAGAGAACACCTCTTAAGGTTTTCAACACCACTCCCTTTGGAAGTAGACCAAGAGGAAGACCAAAAAAGAGATGGAAAGACTGCCTGGAGGAAGACTTCGGTGTACTTAAAGTCAGGAACTGGAGGTCGATTTCTAAAAAGAGGGCGGAATGGCAGAGTCTTCTGAAGAAGGCCAAGGCCCACAATGGGCTGTCGTGCCAATGCTGATGATGATGATACAATATTATATTATACATTTCAATCAGATTTCGAAGGAAACGAGTAAGGATAAACGAGGAAGGGTAAAGGTAAACATCTATGATACTTCTTATTACTTTTGCATTATTATAATTTCTTTCGGTTAAATGTTAATAACACAATTAGAATTATTATGTTTAAAATTAAAACAAAGCAGAACATTCAACTTAAAATAACAAAAACAACAGCCTATAGAAAAAATATATAGGTAGAAATAAACCATATGCCAGTTTACAAAAGCTATTTCCTCATGACGCATGGTCCATACATTCTTCTAATAAAAGATAAGTAAATGAAAGATAAGACTTTGCATTAAAAATGTTTTTAAATGTTGGATTATTCAGTTTAATGGGAAATGATGGAAAGCAGCAAGCACAACAAGTGTCATTTACAATCGCATATACCTATTACAGTAAATTTGAAAAACGTTAAATACACTTACTTCGTCGAAAGCTGTTTCGAACGATTGACGACCAACCTTTTCTACTCCGTTTCTTCGGACTTCAATCGCTTGATACGATGACACCATTCAACAGTCGAGTAACCTTAAACAAGGATATGACATATATTTCTTTGGAGAGAGAAATATTTATAAATCTAAAAAAAATTCAATAAAACGCTTCAATTCTTCAACAACACAAACAACGCTACGGGGCTGATCTTGAAAAACAAGTTTTTTTTTGGACGGTTGGAGTTAATATCAAAATATGATGAAACTACATATCGATAGATCAATGACTATCGGCATAGCTTTCTAAATTTTTAAGTTTTAAAACTCGTTAAACACTATGATTAGATGAAATCATCATTAATTCAAAGTTGTATTTACATAATCGGTTATTTTAACAAAATCTTGTATAAGGTTGTTTCCGATGATGTATTCTTGTTTTCACCTTTGTATTTCCTGCGGGGGTTTCGCAAACCCTCCAATGAAGGTGGGTTTGATGTTTCATACAACGGATTCTACAGAGTACAGACAGTCATTTGGGTTAGAAATCCTGCTCCATAGATTCGATGGCTCATGTAAACGCGCCTAATGTGACAACACTTCAATCGCCGTGAAACATTTTTCCTTACGAACTGTGTATTGGCTAGTTAAAGCAACTGAAAGGTACTGGTGTAAAACGGCTATGGCAAAGAAGTTACCAGAAACACGATAAATTTTTTTAAAAACTTGAGAAAAAAAACCCTCAAAACCATAGATAAGATAAGAATTATAAGAACAAGACGGATCAAATCTTTTTTCATCAAACAGGTAAGAGCTACTAAGTTTTTATGTTCTTATTTTACGTTTGAAAAAGTGTTTCGATGAAGTCAAGTGACGTTACGTAGAGAAGTTGGCTATGAACTAATGAAAAATCTGTATTAATGCAGAAAAATTGCTGGAATTTAATTTAAGATATCCTACATGACACAATACTACTTAAAATTAAACCACTCAACATGTTTAGCATAAATATATAAAGGCAGGACCTAAAACTAGGTACCTTAGTTATCCTGAATTGGGAGTTAAAGTGGACAAAATATGTGATCTTTATTTTTGATAACTATCTTTTTGCCTAAATCGCCTACTCGGGAGGAACTCTCCCCTAGTTATCAGAAATAAGCTTTTTCTTTGTAAATGCCTTCACAGAATATGATTACATACTCATGTCCCATTCTTACATCTGGTTACAAATCAAGAATAAGATATTTTAATAGACTTCAAGACAATAGTTTCACAACCAACGACTTAAGTTTTTTTTAAGCTCCCTTGATATTTCATTATATTTGAAAATTCTTCAACATGCCTAAGCTTATAGTTTTGTATTTGTTTAGTATACAGCCAATCCTGTTTTAATATATCTCAATCCTTATGACCACATTTATCTTGTAAATATTTTTTGGCTTTGTGCTTATGTTTCCTACCACCTTAGGCAGAAGGCACCAAGCTGATACACTGGTAAACCACTGGCTGTTTTTCCATTTGCAAAATTTTTCTGTTATGGGCATGCCTAACGTTAATCTTCCTACATCTGTTCTCTTGTCTTCTAATTAATTCTTCTTGTCTCTTGAATCTTCTTTTAAGGAGTTTTTAATTGTTATTTACTTTGTTGCTGCTTTTAACACCTGAAGCCTTCTATCGCATCTGAGGTCTGCATCATCATTCATCTGTGTTGTCTCTCGTCCAATCGTCCATGAATTTTTCTTTTATCATTCATTGTGGCTATTCATCATTCTTGTCAATTTTCCAGCCATATTCATCATTTTCCAGGCTCTGCCAACCAGGACTCATAAAATGTTAATTTTGTGTGTGCTTGTAGTTTAATAGAATTTAAAATTTTATTATTATTTTTTGAATAATTCAAGTTTATTTCTGAAGATGAGATAACCCTATGGCAAAAATGCCTTTTATTATTTTTAATACTATTTGATGTTTGTCCTTAAATATATTTTTGTAGTTTTCACAATCTTTTAGAGTTTATGTATATAGTGTAAAAGGAACTAATTTTCAAACTTAATTTTAATGATTTAGGCATGATGCAAAATTGGACAGCTACTTGGATTATAGCATCAGCTTTACTCATAAGTGCAGCTGGTGTTTTAGTATGGAGGAAAAAGAAACGGTCATTTGTTCCTGTTGGAAAAATAAAAAAACTCTTCTTTTATCCTGTAAAATCCTTAAAAGCTGTTGAGGTTGAGCATGGAATTTGCACAAAATTAGGATTTGTGGTGAATGGAGTTCTTGATCGGTAAGAGTATATGCAACTTTTAATGCGAATCGAATAGCTAATGTTTCAGTCAAGTGACAAGGCCATCACCTGTAATAAGTTCATATTGGGTCAGGATGTTACCGAATTTGTGATACACTTATGCTGTAGTTTTTGTTAAAATAATCAATATTTAGTTAAAAAAAGATTAATTGCAATGAAAAAATCATAAAACTAATGGCTCATTGAATTTATGTAATTCATCAAATTTGTTTATTATAGTATTCAGCAGTTATTTATCATCAGATTATTTTATGCAATATTCAGAAGTACAGTAGAACCCCGATTATCCGAGTTAATGTGGACCGAGACTAATTCGGATAACCGAAAAATTCGGTTAAAGCAAAAAATTTAAATAAAACAATTTTGAATGTCTAAGTGTATATTTTAACAAGTACAAATGTTATACAGACTATGTGCAATTCATATGCAGGACATTGAAATAGTTCTTTCACTTAAAGTCTTTAATTATTTTTTGTTTTATGTTATTTTGGAGTTTCTCGGCAGCAATGTAAGAAAAGTAAAGGGGGAATTATTGTTGGATTTCTTTTCCTGAAGGTTTGTGAGATCGTGTTCTGTTCAGAATTTTTTTCGGTAGTCGCCGGAAAAATCCTAGAAATTTTTCAAAGCTTGGATAAAGCGGATAATCGGGGCTCGGATAATTGGGACTGTACTGTATTTATATTTGGAATAAAAGTGTTTTCCAAAATATGCATGGGTTGCTGGTTACCTCAACGTAATTGTGTCCATATTTATATCCAGATCTGAAGCAATTTAATTACAAAATGATAACTTTAATATTAACAACTATTCAATTTCTCGTTACTTTTGTCAGTATGCGGTGACAAAAAAGTTAAGTTAAAATAATAGGTGGTGGTGGTTCCACACTAAATGTGGTAACTGTGTCAGAAGGGGTTAACACTATTCCTGTTGTACAATAATTAGGACTTTCTGAAACGATTTTTATCTTAAATTTGGTGCTATATTGATCCTCTACTATCTGTAAATATTCTTATTTTAGATCATTTATGGTAGTTGATGGCAATGGAAAACTTGTTTCCCAACGTGAAGCTCCTATACTAGTGCTTTTAACACCAAAAATAAATGGAAAAAGTCTGTCAATAACTACTCCAACTGGTCAGGAGCTGGTAGTTGAAATTAAAGATTCAACGACTGAAAAAGACAAAATTATTCACTGTTTGTAAGTATAAAGATTTTTAGTGTTATATGTTATTCCAAAGTGAGATTAATTAAGCTTTAATTTCAAATGTTTGATTTTTCTCTCTCTAAACTTAAAGAGTAAAGTAGGTCTTATGAACATTTCTGAATGTAAAATTTGTCAAGCTTTTATAATCTTTAAAATTCGTTATTAAAATTATACTTCACTTTGTGAATGGCAACAGCTCCAACGGTCTTGTAAATTTTTTTTTTCCTGGAATTAATTTTGTTTTGGTATTCCAAAATGAGTTTTCTAAGAATATTTTACTCATTAAATTTTTAAAGTGCCAACTTCTTTCTGTGCTGTTGCAGGGTTCCCACGCCCCCTTGAAAGTCCTTAAGAAGTCCTTGATTTTGATTTTCGTTTTCAAGGACCCCTTTATACTCCTTGATTTTGACCAAAAATCATTGAAAAGTCCTTGATTTTTATTTTTGATTTCAAGGACACTCTAAATACCCCTTAATTTTCATCAACAATCATCGAGAGTCCTTGATTTGTTTTTCTTCCGCGACGGCGCGCAACCGTTCAAAATACGGGAACTCATTTTCTAAAACATTGCCAACGCAGTGATAAATGGCGCGTCTAGCACTTCCGCAAACAAAACGTCATTAGACAGAGGAACCGGTAGGGTAGTATTTTCGCCAAATCCTTTTCCCGCTGATATGGTTGCTATATAACATCTGGCGTTGGCGATATTTCGAAAGATTTTGTTTTAATGTTACAACTGCTGACGCGGGTTTATTTTTCTTTTGTTATTCATATATCTTTGGAACATCTGAATAAAATTATGTTAAGTAGTTAAGTAGAGTTTCTTTTCTTCTTCTTGGGGTTGGGGAGCCCAGTCGGTTAAGGCGTTCGCCTTGCATACGGAAGGTCCCAGGTTCGGGTCGGGCATCACCAAAATAACTGCCGACCTATAAACGGCCTATGCAGCCAAACGAATAATACCACGTGTAGAGGGAGTGCACGTTAAATATGCTCCAAAGTCCCGACGCTGCGTACAATGTCACACTTAATGATTGCATTGGGTGCCTATTCAGGTGTCGGCTCGTCACTTGACTGAGGTTCTAAATTATGACGCCTGTCACCGATAGCCCTAATAATTTTTACAGTTGGTTATTCAATGCATAACTGCCAACTACTACTATGGATAGTCCGTAGTTTATACGGGCGTGGTTATCGAACTACATAGTTAGGAAAATGCATTCAAAATCTACGAATAAGCTTCAAATATATATTTTTTAATTTATTTATTAGACTTAACTTTTTTTTTTTGCCTTGGTATAGCGTCCTACGTCAATTTCAAAGAAAAAAATCGGTTCTTCAGCTTTGAAAAACGATTTAGATATTTTTGCTTAAAAAAATCCTAACTTTTTTATATTTTATTTTCTGAAATTAAAGGTTCAAATTAGATGATTGCGGATCACATTTTTAAAAAAATATTTGGTGCAGAAAATAAAGTCGACTCAATCACATTATGTTAGTCAGTGGTCTTTTTTAAAATTACTAGGTCTGATTAATTGGTCAGCCAGCTTCAGGTGCCCTTTGAAATATTTGCTAGTTAGCGACTTAATCCTGATAGGATCTTGTTTTTAGTTAAGTTTTCGTTTTGAAAAAAATCATTTAATTAAACCACAACTCCTCGTAATAATCGCTAATTTGCAGCGTTATCGCTTTCATGATCGCCGTAGGATCAGGGTCTCATTTCTTTCATAGTATTAGTTCATGACAGACTAGTCAACCAAACATTATTTGTTTTGTTACTTTAAATATTTACGATGACCCTTGACATTGTGACGTCATTTCCCGTTATTTAGGATCTTGTGTATGTGTGTTTTTTGTTGGAGAGTTAATTTAGGTTGTTTTATTGTGCTTAAAAATTTAAACTAACGACAACGTTGTTTTTTAAAAAATTCTGTTTATATTAGTTATTTTTTAAATTTTGTTTTATTTGTTAAAATGGCGTCATATGATTAAGGGTCCTTGAAATTTTTTGTGGGGTCCTTGAAAAGTCCTTGATTTTTATTTTGAAAGAAGAGTGGGAACCCTGTGTTGGTTGTTTAAATCGTTTGTTAAAGAGAGCTTGCATAGAAAGTTTCTTTTCATATCTGACAACCATTTTGAGAGAGAAACCGAAGCAACCAATGAAATCAAGTACGGATAAAAATGAAAACAAGAACGTTCATCATCTGAAACATTCCCATTATGTATGCAAAGTTCCATCATGCTTAAATGTTTAAAAACATTTAGGTAATTTTTTTTAAATTTTATATCTTGATTTTTGACTTTATCTGAATATTTATTTCAGTGGTTTTCCCTTAAAATAAAACAATCCTTTAATCACAGTTTTAAAAACTTCACTAAAAAGAATGACGAAAATTTGATTCTGAATATTAATCTGTATGTTACACAGGGTGGCGCAAATAAAAGTGGCCACGTCGTTGGTATAAGAATGCATTGAGATGCTTGTTGACAAAATCTATTGAAGCTGTATGCAGTATGAAAGCTTTTTATAAGTCAAAATAAAGGATTATTCAATCGTGCAATGTATTCTCTTGGCAAACCTGTTTTTGCATTGGTTGAATTGGAATATCATCCCATTAAAGTTACTCGTAGACTATTGGTGAGCTCAGATCGTAGTGCTTATTATATGAAGATGACTGGTACTCATGCAAATTTTGTGTCTTGCAATCAATTTAGAATGTTTTATATTAGAAACAAAAAGGTCCGATTCTTTAGGATAAATAATGGCCAAAATAATCACTGGTGGGAACTTTTTTTGTACAGCTGTACAAACCTTCAGTTTATGTTGCATTCAAACTAGCTTGTCAAATCCTAACATAGTTGCCGGCAAATAATTCACCAAGTGTTTGCTTGGGCTTAATATTGAGGCAATGAGTAGCTTCACTTAGAAAACCTGTTTTTGCATTGTTTTTTGACTCAGCAACAATTCTAACTTATTCCTATCTCCATGGAGGATCCACTTTTATTTGCACCACACTGTATTAAGGCCTAGTTTTAAGCAAAAAATTCAAATGTTCACCGTTATATTTTAATTAAAAAAAAATCTTAAAAATGTTTTATATTTCAAACAAAAACTAAGGGTTCATGGTGACAGCATTGATGGCATCGATTGTGGAGATGAAGCTGCTCTCTTCTTTCAATCCTATCTTCAGCTACCTGATTTACGGATGGTTCAGCACGTGCCTACTTTGCCCGAGAGAAAATACTTGAAAAATCATCCTTTTTACAAAAGAATGAAAAAGGAACATCCAGTATGTATATGCTTGCTGTAAAAAGTATTTTTTATTGATTTAAGTTTAAAAGTTTTAACACCAAAGACCGCTTAGTCAAGTATATATTATTACTGCCAGTAAATGATAAAGTTTTGAGCTGTGCAAAGTTTTTTTTTTATCTCAACTAAAAAATAGTGGAGAAGTGGATTTAAGAGTTTTTTTTTGTAAGGTGCCTTTTCTTTAAATAGATATAAAGTATGTACTACTTTTGTGTGATAAATTTTTATTTTGATAAAATAATAATTTTGAGGTTTATTCTTACTAATATTATTATCAATTCAATTTTAATATTTTTGTTGGGATCTTTTGGCATTAAGCCCATTCAGATACAGATGCTCCAGTTTCTCAGCAACACGCACAATTTAAAAATTTTTGAAGAAATTATATTTTCTGTTAAAATATTAAATACTAATCTGATGCAGTGAAAACATTTTTACACTTCAGCTAATCTGTGTATCCATCACAGGGTTATATTCAAATACTATAATAATTAAAAAAAAAAAAACGATGTCTGCAAAAACTTTTATTCACATTCAAAAATATATGCATGTATTCTTTTCGCTGAAATATGTTTTGCATTTAAGATATTTTTTTCACAATTTCGAAAAAAAACTTGCAGTTTAAAAGAACATTAATTTTCTGCCTCCTCTTGTGACATAAAATGTCCTTTAATGCTTGTTCTTTAAACTGCTTCAATCAGAAATAAAAACTTAAGGCTGTGTACTTTTGGTTCTTGGAAGACAAATCCAATTTCTAGAATTAAAAGATTTAATACTAACACTATGTTTAATTTGCATGGTGCTTTATTTTAATTAAATTTCAGTCATATACACCATTATTATACCACTGCTTTTAGTGCCAAAAGTATTTAATGTAATAGTATTAATTTTTTATAACAGGTTGGGTATCAAGATCTTGTAGCCATTCATCTTGTTTCTCAAGCATCAGTTGACGATGTAAACTCCCATCTTGCAGATATTCAAGTTTCTGAACTGAATTTTCGGCCAAATGTTTTTGTTGAAGCTTGCCAGCCATTTGACGAAGTAAGTTTTAATTGATTTGTTACACATAAAAAATTAAAAACTCTAAGAAATAATAATAAAAAAAAACATATGCTTTTCGTTATGTATTTAGCACCTTTATGACACCACTGCCAATGCCCATGATGGCAAATACTACTTTCACAAAAAATTTATCCTATTTATTTATAACAGAATTTTTTTTAATTCAAAGTTTGTTAGTTAGTAAATTTCCTTTCTTATAAATAGTTTTATTTTGAAAGAAATTGTTTTATATTAAAAGTATGCCCTGTTTCTTATTAAAATGTTTATTTAAATAAATATTTATAATCACTGTTCATTTTCTAGGATTCATGGAACTATGTTAAGTTCCAGAGTGAAGCTGAACTGCAACAAATGCAACCAACTACAAGGTTATATACTTTTTTTTAAAAACTTGTGATAAAATCTTTAATTTTAATAGTAATTTTTCAATGTATTGGTTTTCAATTCTTTAAGATATAACTAATTTGTTAAAAAAATTCCAACCAAATCTTAAACTATGACTTGGTTTTGAGTGAATTAAAATCTCACTACATCTACAAAATGGCGATTGGCCACAAGTAATATGATTATAAATATTGATATGGTCAATGTTAAAGTGAAGGGTTTTGTCTTAATTGAATAAAAATAATTGTAGTTAGGAACTATAGAGTAATATTTGTTCTAAACTTGTTTTTTTTTTGTTTGACAAGTGAAATGTCAATCGGAAAATTTAAAAACCTTTTTTGTAGTGTGAATAAAGATAAAAACCACATATTGGACAAAAGTGTTAAGCTATATAGACAAAATTTGCAAGTACAGGAAAAAACCTGAACAACAAATTAAAGTTATTTTTTGTGTGTTTTAGATGCATCTTGACAACAAATGATCCTCATACTGGAATAATAACCAAAAAAGAACCATTAGTAGCTATGAGAAAGTAAGAAATTAATATTAAATATTAACAATACTTTTATTAACAATTTTCAAAAACAAGTTTTTTGGAGCATATTTTTTTACAATCACTCTTGTGTCTTAAAAAAGATTTTTAATAAACCTTTGATTTGATACTGTATTACTTAAAAAAAAGTACTCTTAAATTTAAATAATGAAAGATAATGTGAATTAATACTTTAATTGACGATTTGAGACAGATTTTATTTATTCAAGGTTATGCTTTAGTAACTTTTGTGTGTTGAGTAGCCACTTTTTAAATGACAATTAACAATTTTTGCAAGCGTCTTAATTGGCACCAAACTTGAAATAGGTTATTCCAAAAATACTGTTATAATGTTCATCAAGTTAGTGATACTCTAACTGTAATGAAATGAAATACATTAACTTAGAATACTTGATTTCTTTATTTGGTAATATTTATCACAAAGAACCAATATTTGTATGATATCAGGTTTAAATTTTTTTTGTCACACAGGAAAGAATGTAATTATTGTCGTCTTGGTTAAACCAATAGTCCAACCAAACTGTGGATGATTAAAAAAATTGGATAGAAGTTTTTATATTTTGAAGTTTGTGTGGGATGGTCCCCGTACTATTTCTCCATGTTTTGTTACCAAATTTTTTTACTGGAACATATCACCATCTCAAAAACCACACAAAAATTTCCAACTTCCCCTCTTAATAACGCCCTAACTATGCATTTTAATTACAATACGTGTTGAACCAAATATCTCGTTGAATTTGGATGATTTTTTTTGTTTTAGCACTATATCAATTAAAAATACTGCAAATGTGGAACAAAATTATATATTCTTATTTTCAAAAAACTATTTTAACCCATTAGCGACGACTTTGTGAATACCTTTTATTCGTAAAGGAAGTTAATTTGTTTTATATAAATTGTTCAGGGTTATGGGCATTATTTGTCTGATTTTGTCGTGTAGCAAATATTCTTGCAAACTGTCGATATGGGCTAATAAAGTATTCATGACGGTACATAATTTAAGACATCACACCTAATGGGTGAAAAGAAAACTTCTCATTCATTTAAATGATTTTTAAGTAGTTTAAAATGGTATAGCAGGCAATTTTTTTCAAAATTATACATTAGGGGTAATTTGAGCATTGTAGTTAAAACAAAAACGGCTGCTTCCATTTTTAATCACAGAATAAAATCTTTTGTGCTTCACACTTATGGATCTATTTAACTGTGCTATCCCACTTCCCTCTTAATTAGATATTTTTTTTTTTTTATCTTTTCCACTTTTTTTATACTGGTCACACACCAACTTCTTTAAATAGCAAAAAATAACATTCATGGTTTGAAGTTCTTTTAATTTGACATGAATTGGTTTAATAGAGAAACATGGAAAGTTGTGGATATTATTGTTTTGCACAGTTATGCCCAGCACAGTGCTACCCCCCATACCCACCCCCTCAGAGCCTATGAATATTTAAGGTGTTGTTGAGGACATTTGCTAGATTCATAATCTCCCCCCCCCACAAATTTAATTTAAAGTATTGTATCTCAGAAACTGCTTCCAAAAAGGACTCTACAAGGTACTATATGTTAGTTGTTTATTTAATTGGCTTAACTAAAATGCAACTTTATTATAAAAGTGCAGAGTTTGGGAGTTATTCAGAGAAAACTTGAAAAAGTCCATAATGTTTTGCTTTTTTTTTCAAGATGGTGGAATGTTCCAGGACGACACTTGGGAAATAGGCAGGGGACCATCCTACACAACATTAAAATATACCTTTGACCCTAAGTTTTGTTTCTAACTATATTTTTTTGTGATAATTTCACTGGTCTATAACAGAAATAAATTCTCTTTTATAATTCTATTTTAATAGATTATAAAGCAATTAGGCTGCTTACAATTTGCCTAATTATAAGGATAAGTATTGAATTGTATATTTCAGCTTTCATATATATTCAATTTAGCATGAAGGAACAGAAACATTAATAACATTTTCACCTTTTCCCATTCATTAGAAAAATTTAATTAAGGGTACTACTAAAGCTGTACAGATTTTGTTGAGCTTTGTAAGTCTTTAGACTTTTAATGACCCTGTATATTTTTTTCTCAGATTTCGAATACCTAAAAGTCCAGATATGGTGAAAAACATTGGTTCTCTACCTTGTATGGGAGTGGGTTTTGCTGTTCTTAAACCAGGACCGATTTTTATTGGTGAAGATATATATGCAGATGTTGGCCAGAAACATGAAATGATCAAGAAATGAAAAATATATATGGAAATTAAATGTTCAATATTTTGAAATGAATTTCTATTTTTTTTAAATGCAAATGTTTACTTTGTTAAATATTAAAATATTGTTAAACTAATGTTATTTTATTTCTTAGTACAAAAAACTACAGAAATTGCTATACTGCTCAACTTGGACTCTTACAAAGCTTAATTACATTCAAATGCAGATTTTTTTCAAATATCATTTGTAAACTATTAGTTGAAATACTAATGCTTCACGATTTTAAGTAGTTTTGAACTCAGGATAACTTAGTGGAGAAGCCTGAAAGTCAGAACTAATTTTGGCTAACTAAAGAAAAAAGTAATTATGGTATTCTAGTTGGTTCGAAATGTAGTATGGTATAATCTATTGCTGCATGAGGGCTTTAAGTGACAATTTAAAGAAGGACATTATCAGACTTTATACAGTCATCGGTTTTTATAATAAACTATAATTGGCCACCAAATTTTTCTCATTCAAAACAAGTTGAAACAGCCATAAACCATTTCCAATTATAACAAGTTCTATGATGTGAGCTTCTTATTCTTAAGCATTTTTGAAATATTTAGCAATAACAAAAGTTGAAACTCCAAATTGCATTAATAAATAAAAGTAAATTAAAACTAACCAGCTTTTAAATGAGACCAGAATAAAAATGGAATGCCTTGCTGTTTTAGTACGTAAACAAAAAAAGAACAATCAAAGTTTAAAATTGTGATACATTTTGTGATGATTCAAACTCATTATTTATATGAAAAAAAAATACTTTAATATTAACTTGACATCTCCAGCATGTCAATACATGCATTTCCATTTTTTAAAATAGAATTGAAAGAAAAGTAAGCTAAAAATTTCAAATAAAAAAAAGCCAAGTTTATTTCAATTCAAGCATTTTATTGCATACATTTGTAATATCTATGAAATATTTAAATTCTGTCGGCATATTTAAGATTTCGCTTCATAATTGTGAATTAAATGGGATAACATGCCTGCGATGTACAATAAATTATTGCAATATCCAAGAAATTATTGTAAGATCAACACAAGATTAAATTACTTTATACTATTTCATTTCCAAATGCTTCAAAGTGTATAAATATTAGCATTTTATACAAAATATCATCTAAAAACCATACATTTCTCAATCAAAGTAAAAGTTAAGAATTTTGGTTTAAAAATTACGAATGAATAAAATTTATAAAACAAATGTTAATTTGTAAAAACTACCTTATGACATAAAATTACAAGTTCAGAATAATATATTGTCAAAGCGTTTAATTTTAATAGTTGCAGATTGAAGAATCTTGCATACTTACTCTATAATTAAAAGGTATTTCTGAAACAACTTTACAAAGCATCCAATATAATATACATTTGTGAGCAAATGGCTGAAATCTGGTGAATGCAAACAATTACCAGTGAATATCATAAATAATTTTTAGTTAGCATTGAAAATAAATGCATGGGCATTTTTGTAGCATAGATCCTTAAAGGGTATTTGTAAAAAAAAAAAAAATGAAAATGAGGATTAATTATCAAAAGCATTTTTAGAGATTTAGTGACAATCAAGTTTTTAAAATTATGTACCATATTAGAAAGGATGGCAATTTAGATAACAAACAAGTGCAGTAAACTAAGATAAATAATGCCCAAATCATTTTAAAATTTATAGGGTTACATAATTGGACTTGAATATCTTATTTTATTAATATTTAATAAACAAGCAACTTCAAATATATGATTTACTATCCTTACTTAGGTGCAAATAGTTAAAATGACTATTGTGTTATGTTTAAAAGAGTTATAATTTATCAAATCCAGTCATTTACACAAGCCTATGTTCAGGTAATTCAGTTATTAAATATATATTTTTTAAATATTAATTATGTTTGATTTTATGTCCTAAATATACAAAAATTCCAAAAGCTACTATAATAAATAAAAGGAACTATTTAAAATCTCTAGAAAACCGCACATCACCACAACCAAAGAACAGACTAGTGGAAAAAAAACCAATAGCATATTAGTAGTAAAAGGACTCTGTTGTGTAATCAAATAACAATGAACAACAGCCTTTTTACTACTGGAGTATATATATTTCCCTTTTAAAATTAAAAAAAAAAAAACAGCAGTGCAAAATATAAAAAATCAGCTTTTTTTATTGTAATGCAATGGGTATTAGAGACACACACAGTAAATTTTAAATAGTCTTTGAACTAGAAATTTAATCATTTTATTTAAGTCACCTATTGATAAAAACTTAGCAACTAAAACTGATTATTTTTTTAGAAACACTTTCATATTTAAAAAATAAAATTTACGATTTTACCCTAGTTGAACTATGTATTTAGATTAGGTAATGTACAAAAAATAGATGGCTACTTTATAAGTGTGAAAACAATTACAAATGCATATTTACACAGATATTTTACAAGTACCAGTACCCGAGTTCCATTCTACCAAACAATTTGTGAATTTAGGGTTGTAGAAATTTTTCCGTATTTTCCACAGAAAACAATATATACATTACAACACACAGTTTCAAAATAGAGAATAATAGCTTTATTTAAAACAGATTGCAATCTAAATGTTTAAGGTATGATTTTTATGTTAGTGAAAAATTGCATAGAGTTTATAAGCATCACATACAGAATTCAATCTATTACTAAATATAAATATTAAACAAAGAACACCCTATAAAAATAAATCCAAATATAACCAAAACAAAAAGTCATCATATGATCAGTAGTAAATAATACTCAATTCTTTTTGCATATAGTAGACCAACTCTTTTTTTTGCATAGGCCAGTAAAGCACGAAGTGTAATGTAAAAGGCAGTTTAGACTATTAGTCTTTGCATAGTGTAACCTATCCAGAGGTTGAAATCCGTGGACTTTTTTGCCAAACCCTTTATTTAATTTGAGATGACACATGAGAAATTTTCAAAGGTGAAAAGTGCAATGAAAGACATCCAATTTCCCTGAAAAAGAAATATTTATGGCAGACAATGAATGAATGAATAACAATGAATAACTTTAATTTTTATCACCGATTATTATTTAAATTATTAATAAAGTCAAAATTTGTAAGAGTTTGTTAATTTTACATAATTTTTTGCTTTATAAAAAGATTCACACACTTTTTTTTAAAAAAATGTGAAGGCGGTTAAAATAATGTTTTTTCTTGGAAGCCCAAAACATTAAAATGCAAGCTCTAAACACAAGATTACCTTCAGCAGCTGATTATTGACATGAACCTGCACCTGCCGAAGTTTTAAATATAAGGTTAATAAAATAGTTGCAATTGAAAAAATTATAACGTTTACTGACCATTGAGTAATACTGTAAAATACACTTATTTTCCTGAGTCCATAGTAATCTCAAAAAAATGTACAAGTCACAAAATATTTCCAACACCCCAAATATTAAAAAAAAATAATCTAAAGCGATTTTTTAATATAAAATAATACAATCTACTAGAAAGTAGCTTACTTGCTTGAAATATTTATACCTGCTTCTAATAATTAAAACAAAGAATTTTATATTTGGTCACAACTCTCAATATTGTTAAACATGTGGGAGACAAGTGCATTTGTTTTAGTTGCGAAACATTCAATAGTTGATATAATCGTTTTCCTGAAAAAATTGAAGAGTTTGAACTTTTTTTATTATACAATAGGGCTTCTTTATTGGCGGCTAAGCCTTTGCAGACTCTGCATTTCTCCAGAACCAAAAGACTTTTTTGTGCACCATCTAGGCGACTCTCGCTACCAATTTTGATGCTCAGATTTCAATGAATTTAAGCTTTTGTGGATGTTAAAGTACGCCAATATTTAATTTTTCCTGAGAGAACCCAAAGCCAAATGGGTACTCATGCGATCTTTTACATGTCACATAATCATATGACATGTCGGCCCACAAGTTTCCCATCCAGAAAATCTGACAACTCAGCCGGGGCTCGAACCTACAAACTTGAGCTTATGAGAAAGTCATGCAATACCTCTCGGTCACTGAGTCGCTATTTAGTTAGAACTTAGAATATACTATTGTTTCATCAATACTACCAAATTTTCCATTGTAAGGCTTATTTTAAATGCATGAAATCATTATTTTGCTGCAAAAATTAGCGTATATACATTAGCAGAAAAGTTACAAGTTGTTGTCTAATAACATGGTTTTTAAAGCCATCTTGGATATCAATAAATGCTTAACGATGACAAATTGCCATTTCTTGATATCATTGAAGAGCCATAACCAGAAAACACTAATAGATTGACTCTATTCCTAATTTTTCTTTATTTCGGTTTTGATAACCAGATAATGTATTTACTGGTTAAAACAGTGATTGCAGGTAAAACATACTGTATTACTCCAAAAAATTCATAAAAGCTTGGTTCAGAAGTCCATTAATCATGTGATGGGAATTTGTTTTTGTTTTTAATCTTCCGACAGTTAATAGTAGATGCGTTTTAGGGTTTTGATAAAAAACTTACCTACTGTAAATGGTATCACAATTCATCTTTTAACAAAGTGTATCTGTTTCTTGATGGCGCTAGTTTTCTAAATGTTGATTCTGGTGGGGTGGTTGAAATGGTATTCTTGAAAAAGGGAGAAAAGTTAATGTTATATGCAGAAAAAACCCACAGGTTTAATTTTGATATTTTGAATATGTTTATCACTTTGGAGAGAAAAATCTATGAAAAATAAATTACAAACAAATGCTTACAGTATTTGTGACTGGATCTGGACCATAATGAAATTCCCTATGCAACTTTCCAGAGAATAAATCCAAGACAAATGCTTTTAGTTTTCCTGGCACACTAAATAAAAAAAACAACAATTATTAAAATGGCCTATTAAGCATTTGTATTAATACTTTACTGCTGATAAAATAGCATAACAATTCAAATAATTATTGATTAAGAATATTATCAACAGTTTAGTGATCTGTTTAAGAATTTTTAAAATAACACTAATGCTACAAATTCACGAGAATTCAAAAATAACAAATTTCATACAAGATAATGGACATCTCCCACATTTTTGTTATTATTATTTTATTCGACGTAAATAGGTGAGACAAAATAAGGGCCGAAAAAATTTTTGCTCTCCGATGCGTAGTTATTTTTTTATTTGATTTTAAAGTTAGGGTTTTTAAAAGCGCGCGAAAAACAGTACGTTCCGCGAGGAATCGACTGTGACGTACATGTACACCACACGTGACCAAATCTCCTCAGTTGCGTATAGCGTTAGGCGGGATATTTCACAAATCGTTTCGCAAAACTTTATATTTTCGTTTTCTTTAATGCAGTAAGTTTGTATTTAATATTTAATAATGGCATATTGCTACTGCTTAGTTCCCTAGTGTCGAATATGACTACAGAAAAGATAAAAGATATATTTTAACTTGCCAACAGAATCAGTACAGCGAGAACGATGGTTTTCAGCCATGCGACGCAGGGGTGAAAGTGGCCAAAATCAAAAAAGAGGAAGTCACGCGAGTAACAATATAGGGTTTCTGCCAAAACGGACAGTCCCTAATTCATAACTTTTCGTGTCGAAGTTAACAGTTTTTCATGACTATATAAATAGCATCTCAAATAAAAAAAATAAATAATTCAAATTGAAACAACTCGAAAGTTGACAACACAAACATAGTAAACAATTTATAGTGTTTGTGTAGACAATTTTCATGTTTAATGGGCAAGTGCACAAATTTATTTTAGAAATAAATTATTGCACCATAAAATGATTTCAAAATGTAATTAGATAAATAAAGTGAAAAAAATCTTCTTTCTTTAATGTGAACTTAACCTTTTAAATACTGATAGTACAACATGTGTACCAGCAACAAGTAGGCCATAGACTAAGAATCCTTTAGACCAGCAAAAATCTATCTGATACCTAGCGCTCTAAAAGTGTCGAAACGAACTAATAC
Organism: Hylyphantes graminicola; assembly: GCA_023701765.1. Classification (NCBI taxonomy): domain Eukaryota; kingdom Metazoa; phylum Arthropoda; class Arachnida; order Araneae; family Linyphiidae; genus Hylyphantes; species Hylyphantes graminicola. The sequence goes on along the minus strand of CM043111.1, from coordinate 60,730,064 downwards.
ACTATTAACGATCAATTTGCTGATTGGTATAATTGCACTTTCCGATTGCAGTGCTGCTGTTCAGTTTTTCCTAGGTAGGTAGGTTAGAAATGTCGTCGCATTAGAGCTACACAGGTTTTCTCTAGAAAAAGACAGCCAATACATTAGTTCCCTTCGACACAATTGGGGGCACTAGTGTTTATCTCAATCTAATCCAATCCGAGTTTCAGATCTAGAGTGTATTTAATCTATGCAGCTGTCAACAGTACCAGTACAGTCGGCAAAAGGTTAATAGAGAAGTAATGCTTTATATGTATTAAATTTTTCTTTGGTTAATTATTTCAGGAATTTCTTTGTTCTCTTATAAGTGTGTAGTGCAATTGCATTCCTCCTTCTAATAAGGGTTGCGCTTGCATTAAAAAAACACTATAAATCACCAGTTAAATCAAAATTACAGAAAAGCCTACTGGCAAAACTATTGGCATAATTTTATTTTTTTAATAATAGTTTAAATTTAGGATACATCTCTTACTCTCTACCACCGGAATTTTCATCGAATTTAAAATCAATGACTTTTTTCTAATATTAATAATTGCGGCGATCTGAAAATCTCGCAAACTTTGCCTATCAGAACATCTAAAAACTCCTTTCATCTGAAAATTGAAAAAAAAACCTCCGAAAGTAGCAAAACTCCAGCGATCCGAAAGTAGCGGAAATCCGGCGATCCGAAATTCACGAAACTCCGGATTTTCCAAAAGACACTAAGACTTTCCGAAAATCGAGAAAGTCGCGGAATTCCAGTGATCCGAAATTTACGAAATTCCGGGGATCCGAAATTTACGAAACTCCCGGCGATCCGAAATCAATAAACTTCGCCGTTCCGTATGTCGCGGAGCTCCGGCGATCCGAAATTCGCGGAACTCCGGCGTTCCGAAAGACACTTAACTCCGGTGTTCTGAAAGTCGCGGAACTCTAGCGATCCGTAAGTCGCCGAAGTCCAGCGTTCCGAAAGTCCGACGATCCGAAACTCACGAAACTCCAGTGATCCGAAACTCACGAAACTCCAATGATCCGAAATTCACGAAACTCCGGCGTTCTGAAAGTCGCGGAACTCTAGCGTTCCGAAAGTCCGGCGGTCCGGAAGACACGTAACACGAAAGTCGCGGAAATCTAGCGATCCGTAAGTCGCGGAAGTCCAGCGTTCTGAAAGTCCGACGATCCAAACTCCAGTGATCCTAAAGACAAGAAACCTTAGCGATCCGAAAGTCGCGGAACACGAGCGATCCGTAAGTCGCGGAACTCCAGCGTTCCAAAGGTCGCTAAAGTCCGGCGGATCCGGAAGTCACGAAACTCCAGCTTTGCAAAAGACATGAAACTCCGGCGATCCGAAAGACAAGAAACTAAAGCGATCCGAAAAAGTCGCATTTTTTTTACTTTCGGACGTTTCTTTGCTGAAATACATGACTTTTGGTCGTTTTTTTCGCTCAAATTCAATACTTATGACAAAATTAACCCAATTTCCAAACTCTTGACTTTTCATATGCGCGGAAACCCTGTTAATACGATTTTTTTTTTTTTTTGAAAACTTAGAAAATCTAAAAGTTTTTCGTAATTTTTTGAAAATCTTGATTCAGCGGATTTTTCTGAAAAATTCGGAAAAAGCGGAATTTTTTTGAAAAATAGGAAAAAAGAGGAATTCCGCCGTTCGGCGGAAGTCTGGCACCCCTGGCGACGTGATCCAAAAAAAGGAACCAGTTTTTAATAGGATTTTGGATAGACTTAACTATTCTTTAAAAATATAAATTTACATGTAAAACATGGTAAAGAAAAAATGCAGAGCCACAAACGCACAAAATTAAATTAGTTGATAGGGTTTTTTTTTAAAGTATATCTACGGATAACATGTCAAATGTAGCAACTTAGGATATCTAAAAACATTGTTAATAATGTTACCTTACAGACTTCTACGTTAATAGTATTAATATTTTTGAAAAGTTCAATATTTCTTTTCCAATTTTTCCTTTATTCCGATGGTTAAAACTAAAAGTTATGCAAACAAAATATGTCACGCTTTTTACACGTTCAGACGAAACTAAGCAATTTTCTGAAAATTCAGGATGGCGACTTTTTGCTTTCTACAGTAGTACCTTTATTCATATTATTTTAATGTATGACTTGAATTAAAAGAGTAATACTAAAATCCGACGAATAAATTATGATATTTTATCAGACAAGGAAAATTGTGTTTTGTAAAAACGGTAATTTTGTTATGAATGATCTGTGTTTAATTAGAACATTTTAACAGCACAAAATACTATTAAAACTTTATCAATAATAACACAATTCTATAGGTAAAACAAGAAAGAAATAACCTTTCAGAAAAACAATAAAAAAAAACCGAGTAAACTATCCAGGACACCTTTAAAACAATGAGCTTCTTGTGTGAAAAAAAAAAAACTTGGAAAAAACAATTGTACCGCGAAAAGGGATTTGAACCCGGGACCTAATGAACACGAATCGCTTACGCTACCACTAAGCTACGTTGCCCGTGATATATGAGGCTTAGATTGCTATAAAAGTTCAATGGAGTTACTTTCAAAATTGAAAAAACAGTAAAGTTTAAAAAGAAATTCAAAATTTTGACCTAAAGAAATGAAAACAACTTGTAAATATATGTTTTTATTGCTTTAAAATGATTATTTAGGGTAAACACTATACATAAAAACACTATAATTTACAATTTTATGTTATTATTACTAAAATGTTTGCGGTACCGTATCCCTTTAAAATATATCTCTTAAATTATTTTTTTAATCAACTTATGATTAAATAAATATTAAAAGAAAATAAACAAGAATAGAAAATTAAGGCAAAAGAAAGTTATAAAGCAAAAATGAACCTTAAAAAAGCATGGGAGAATCGAAAAATCGCAATGACTGAAGTAGCTAACGAGCCCTACGTGGTGTACATGTACGTCACAATCGCTTAGCCAATAGCAGAACGTTTCAAACAAGAACTAAAAATTGACGATTTTTAACATTGAATATTTAATAACACAATTTTTTTTGTACATTTTAATCTAGATATTTGAAATCAGCGTTGTTTATTTAATCGAAAAAATGTATTTTTAGTAGTTTTTAAAAAATATGGGAATTGTCCATTGAAGAGCTCAGTGGAAGAATGTGCTAAGTGACAAAAAGGTGAAAACGTGAAAATGAACTAAGTTTTTGTGTTTGCATTCAGATCTGCGTTCAGGTCTATTGAAAACGGCACTTAAAAACCATACAAAAATTACTAAATTTTAAGTTTAGGAGCAAGGAGAAACTTGTTATCTTTAAGGATGGTATAATGTGTTCATTGTCATAAAAATCTCAATTTTTCCAAAAATGTCACTTAGCACTTTCTTCCACTAAGCTCTTCAATTCCATTATAACGAAAAAAAATTCAAGTATTAATTAAAATACTCACTGTATGTCCTCAAACTTGGGAAATAAGTACATATGACGGAAGCTATCTATTGCTATCAGTGGCAGATCAGCTTGCGTTTTGCCAAGGTGGTGCAAGGGATGAGCAAATTTAACACCGTCAGCAACAAGAAAATTAACAAGTGCTAAAAATATAAAAATAAAGAATATTGCAGTATTCTCTCACAAAAATTAATTTAAGAAAACCAAATTTACATGTCATGATATGCAGAACTCTTTCACAAAATATCGAAAAGAAAAGAATCACAATATATAAAAAAAAGTAAAATTAGTAATAACAATACCTCCTTGGCTTAAAATATCTGAAATGTTGTAATAAAAATTATATTAGTCAACTATAATAATGTTTCATTAAGGTAAAACATAGTTTATAAAATAGTTTCTAAAAATTTATAAGTGGGTCATACTCAAACTTTTAATGAGATGCAAATACTTCTCCAAACCAAGTGGAGACAAACCGAGTGAAAATTTTTACCCATAAGTACAAACCAAATGTTGGGTTCGCAGGCAATTTTTAATCATGAAATTCAAGAGTATTAAGGAGTTAATTTAGGAGTACAGTATCAAAAATTCAGGAGATAGCAAACACAAATTTATTTTATATCCTCAAATTAAGTACTTAAGCTAAAATAAAAGCCATTTTTAAAATCTATGTCACTAACCACAGAAATTAAATAAACCTTGTAGATCAATAAAAATCAGCAAAATTGCGACAAAACATAATATCAAAAACTTTAATATCAAATAATTTGCCAACAGCAATAAAATTTAATTCCACAAATTTGTAAAAAACTCTTTTCTATTATAATTATATAATTTTTCGGGAGATATATCTATGCATGTTTTTGTGTATGTAAACAAATTTATTTGGAACAAAAGTTGAAATTGCCCTGTACTCACTTCTATCATCTAGTAAATAATTTGTGACTGCTTGTTCAAATGTGGCTTTACTTGCGGTATCATCCGGGTGATGGAACAATATCAAGAAAGGGATGCCTTCTTCTGTTAATTCCTATAACAATAAAGTTTCAACTTGTAAGTTTTGAAAGAAGTAAAACAGCTTAATTTCCTGTCACTTTAATTCTCACAGAAATTCTTATACTTCACCAGAATTTTGTTTCACTGTACTATAAGAGTCAAGGACAATAAATATATGAGAGGTAGCCGTAGCCGATATTGTATATTTTAAATATAATTAAATCTGCCATTAACATGGAAGGTGGAAGAGGTACAAAAGGACAGACATCTGTACTATGTCAATACTACCTCCACTTTATAAAAAAAATCTTCCGAAATAAAAAAAATTGACTAAAAATCAAGAACCGATTTACAATTTACATTACATAGTTGAAAAATAAATTAGTGGTATCGTATCAATGTATAACTCAAAGGGTTCCTAAGGTTACTGGGAAAATTGCAGAATTTTCCCCAGGATAATTAAAACATTTGTCAAGGGATAAAAAAATAGCATTTCATAAAATTAAGACAAATACGAGTTTTGGTAACATAAGTCATTGATTAATGAAATATTGCTGCATTTCTTGACTTAAAATATCACTTTAAAGCTTCTTGAAATGCTGCAAGCTGAATCAGGATTATAACACTGTAGCTTTTAATAAAAAATTAATATGTTATTTTGGGGGTATAAAATGAGAATTTGGGGTAATTATAACTGAATTTATGATATTTACCAAGAGTTTCAATTAATTTCTATGAGTTTTCATTATTTCGAGGAAAAAAATATAGTTTGGGTAAGACAGGCATGAGTTTGGCAAAATTAAAAAAAAGCTGAAACTAAAATGCGTAATTGTACACGTAAAAAACATTTTAAGCAGTATACTTAATTCGCGAAATAAGCTGTCACATTATACATGTATTTTTATATTAGTGTTTTTTAAGCTTTAGACGTGAATATAAATGCTGATCGAAGTATTCATGGCATCAGATGTCAAAATCAGAGTTGCTTTTGAGAATTGAAGCTAATTATTACATTTCTTTAAAAAAAAACCCAGCTAATATGAAAGTGAACATATTAGCTTGGCCCCCTATTCTAAAAAACTTCAAAATATCAAAAATATTAGCTATACACTGATACTGGACAAGTTTAAAAAAAAAAAAAAAAAGGTGAAAGTTAGGAAAATCCCAAATACTGACGACTTTTTTTTCTAAAGGGGAGGGTATAAATCGCACACTTGGCAACCAACTTCAAAACTTCTTCAATATTTTATTTTTTTAAGAAGTTTTTTGTTACGACATCTTAAAATTTTTTATTTCTGCATCCAGTAGATATTTGAATACCTAGCTCTAAAAATCATTTTTATGTTAAGCCCATAAATCTAGCAACTGATATAGCTTATAATGAAAAGAAAATACAGCACTAAACCGCTTATCGGGACACCCATAATGTATTATAGTGTTAATATGAATGTTTTATAACTCGGACACCCGAAATTTCGAAAAATGTTTCAAACGTATATAAAATACATCTTGTAAAATCAAGTTGTCATTGTGATCACAAGGTCACAACTTACGAGCAAATGATCAAAAGAAAATGTTTTGGAGCAAATGATCAAAAGAAAATGTTTTGGTCGATCCGATTGGCTTGAACCGGAGCTACAGAAGTAACGAGCCCGTGATCGGAAGATCACGAAGTGGCAAAAAAAAAAATCATTTTGAAGAAATGCAAAATCATCGGAGGTTAGGTTTTTAAATTATCGTCGCACTAGAGCGACACGAAATCATCGGAGGATTTCGTAAGAATTACCAGGTGGCAAAAAAAAAAAAAAAAAAACTCAATCCGATATAAGGAATTCTTTAAAAATTGGATAGTTAATCAATATTCCGGAAAAGCTTAAGTCAAGTGATGTCCAGTTTAAAGATCTGTTGACACTGTGAGTCGGACACTTGATCAAAAAAATATTATGGTTGTCAGACTTGGATTGAACTGGAGCTACAAAAGAAACACGGTACTCTTGCGATCACGCAGAGGTAGAGAACTATCACTCATTCCGATACAATGTGACGTCATCGATAGACTTTGAGAAAATTACTAGGCCGTAAAATAAGTAAATCCGGAAGCATTATTGGACTCCTAATGAGAGATTGCCAAGATTTGAAGACATCTTAGTGTAAACTAATCTTAATTCATCTTCCTATTTTGATTAAAATTTTTATCTTCGTTATTAAAATCAGTCATTTGAACTTGTTATTTATTGAAATTTTAGTTTAATTTCACCGAATTAAGGTACGAAAAAATTAAACAATAGCTTTAAAAAAACTGCATCGTAGTTGTAGCGAATAATCTTTCATCAGGTAACTGACAACCGATTTTAACGGTGATTAAATTTATAAATTTGTTAATAACGTAAACGAATTAGGATTTCAAGATGACCATCTAGACAATTTTAGAGGTTTTGGCACACTTAAAAAAATATATTGAAGTTAGGAAATTTTGGTAAAAAAATGCTCATTCATTGTTTCGTCAATTTTGCGAATTGGAAGTCGTTTTCCACGATCATAATTTTGTGAAAAATGCGACAGGGTCGTCTTAATTTTGTGAAGGGGCCGCCATACGGCCACAAATTAGCTCTGTATGGACCGCAGTATTGTGGAAGGTTTTTTTGTGTGAGGAATTAAAACAAGCGAAAAACAGAATTTTTAGCCAAAATTAGAAAAAGCTTAACTTTTTTCTAAAAAACGGATTTCTTTTTTTCCTAAAAAATTAAAAAGCGGAATTCCGCTTAAAAGCGAAAAAACTCATCTCTGGTAAGAATTCTGATGTATTTTAAAATAAACCTTTTTTTAAAAATTATGAAAAAAAATATTTTAGCAGCTTTTAGGAGACAATGATTCTCAACACCTTGAAGTTTTGAATATATTTTAAATTACTATAGGATTACTCTGAAAACTGCAAGACATATAAGCAGAAAAAAAATAAAAATAATAAAACTTCAATAAAGAATTTTTGTCTTCAAAATTTTATGAAAGAAAATCAATTACCTCAGCATTTTCAAAGGTGATTTCTCTCACTAATGGAATGCAACGATTAGTTGTCCAGGCACTTAACTCATCATAGCTAAGCAACTCTCCCATGTATCTTTCAATACCAGGTTCTATCTAAAATGCACAAAATATTAAATGTTTTAAACCTGCACAATAGAAACTTTCCTCTCCTAAAGGAGATAATAACAATCTTAAATATTCAAACTAGAGCTACTTCTCTCTAACTTAAAAAACAAACTAATAAATAACTATGCAGAACAATACAGTTTTATTATTACCAACAAAGCAACTTAGAAATCATTTGAAGGCTACACAAGTTATTTTTATCTTTAGAAATCTTTTTTCTTTGCTTTACATATTTGTAAAAAACATAAAAGAACTTGTAAGAAAGAAGTTAATTAAAAGTTTTTCGGTGTTTTCAAAACCTTGGTAGACATCAGGCCCTTTAATAAATACATGGGACCGAATTTAACTTTGTAAATTATTATTCCAGATACGTCATTTAAACATAGTTTTATCTTTTCATAAACATAGTTTTGACAGTGAATTTGATAGCAAACTAATAAACTAAAGATTTCTTTTCAAACCGATTTCAAATCCTTACCTTACTCTTTGAAGGACTAAATGCTATTTCTGCTTTTTGTTCTGGCTTAAGATGCTCTTCTGCCAATTGGCTGAAATATAAAAAAAGTATAATAAAATAAATTTCATATAATTAAAAAAAAAATAATGTGTTACTTTTTAAAGAAAAAAAAAACATACATTTGATGTAATCTATTTAGGAAAAATGAATTTTTTTACTAATTTATGCATAAGTATTTTAATTCTTAATCATAGTGTAGTATAGACATTCAAAATTATATACCCTTTGATAACATAAAATGTGCAGTCATCTCGTAGGTCCATGGCAACTTTCAAGAATACTGTATAAATAGGAGATGCCTTGTCTTTAATATATATAACTGTCTTCCTTTTATTGTTCTAAGGATACAATGCAAAAAAATTTCCTTATTTAAATATAAAATACAATAGTGACTAACTTTTAAACTGTTTTGTACAAATCAATAGTATAAACCAGTTTCTTGTAACAATCAATGTAAAAAACTTGAAATAAAAAAATTAATCCATTAAAATTTAATCGGTTACTTGTAATATAAACATTACTACAAAGTAGGTCTAAAAATTTTTATAAATCCCTAAAATTTACTTAAAAAACTAAGATAATAAATAGAGCATACATCAAAATATGTACCATTTTGAAATTGTTTGATATGTCAATACATTAAAATTAACCATACATGTAAAACATTAAAAATCAAAAAAGAAAAACACACAAAACAATGAATTAGAACACTCACATCAACATTTTCTACTTCTTCTACTGAATTTAATTCTTTGACAGGATCTTTCAAAAGATCTCTGACATGTTCAACCAGTCCTTCCAATGACCTTTGGCCTCTATATTCTTTCTTCATCAGTTTCCCATTTCTTATAAGTTTTAGAGTTGGATACTTGGAGATTTTAAATCGTTGTGCAAGGTTTGCTAAAAAAAGAAGTTGAATAAATTAGTTAATCTTTAATACTAATTTTTTATAAAGATTGTTTGAACAGAAATTAGATTATACCTAAAATAGATGTTGTATACAAACATATTTCAAATGCATACAAAGCAATTAAATGACTCAAATAATTTTACATAAAAAGGTCTACTTGTTCGAGAAACTTCTGTGAGACGCAAAAATGCTTATAGGTCTTTAAACTTACTATAACTTCAAGTAGATTCTTTTAAGATAAATAATTTGAATCATGAAAGTGGTTGAAGATTTAAATTTACAATAATTAAAAAAAAACTACATAAAGAAATAGAATAAAGTTTTAACATTAATATTAAATGTATGTTAACATCAGTGCTGTATTTGTAAAATTTGCACATATACTGGAGCTTGATAAAAAAAAAGATAGGGTAAACTCTTAATACGAGTTGGTACTTGGTAATAAAATTTACAAAAAATGCATAAACTGTTATTCAAGATGTAGAAATAAAACTTGGTTCAAGCTGCATATAAAATAAACTTATCTTTCTCGCCCTCTTACTGCTTTTGATTGGACATCAGTCGCTGCCCAATGGTTTACCAACCTCCCAACCATGATCTCCCATACCTCTTTGGTACAAACAGATCAAGTGGTAGTCCATTAGCATTAATGACATTAAACTTAACATTAGAAACCAGTAGTACGATACCCTCAAATCATTTATTATGATGTTCATTAAACTGAAGCCCCGTTCACACTCTATAGTTGAGCAGGGCAGAGTTGATATTGTCATTAGCAGAGAATTTTAGATCGTCTGGCAAAGATTTTGGATTTTCAGAGAAATTTTGCAAGCTGTGGATTGCTTGCCCCTCATGATGAGGTTTATGATTTTTTTGAAAATTAAAATAAAGTGTCACATTTATTAAAAAAAATAAAGATCATATGCTAATTTAGAAAATAATCACAGGGTATACTCTATTTTTTCAAATAAACCACAGGGTATACTCCGTATACCCCCCCAATACAGCACTGGTTACCATTTAAACTCGCATTGAAAAAAATAAAAATTTAATAGCATACTTTCTGAAACTGAATCAACTTTTCCAAAAAGAACTTTTCCAGGGGCCTAAGGAGAGAAAAGGAGCAGTAAAATCAATTATCTTCACATTTACCTAATACACATATTAAGAAAAAGGATGAACTCAATTGAATTTTACTGATAGATAATAATAAAAATAAAATATTAAATTACTGTTAGATATCCATTTTTAATCTAAAGTAGTATTAAAATATTAGGGATATAACTAGCTATTTTGATTGAATTGTTTTTCTTAAAAATTATACTTATTAATAGCCTCTTTCTGACATGTGGCTCTCTTATATGGCAGTAGATGAAGAATAACTTAAATAAATAATCGACAAATTAACGGTTGAGTAAAACTTTAATTAAAAAAATCTTCTTAAAACATATTGGAGACAAACAGTAGAAAAAACAAAACAGTCTTACTTAATTTGAAGAAATAAAACTATGAAGAACGTTTAAGATTGAGCGAGTTTAGTTTAAATAAATAATAAAGTTCATTGTGAACTTCAAATACCGGTCACCGCGGTCGGAAGAGCAAAAAGAGAGACAGAGTTGTAACTCCCACACGACACGAAGTCAAAACAACGTGGTCACGTGACCGACTTCTGCGGAGCTGTTGTTATCTCCGAGACTGTCCGTGACGTCACGGCTTAAACGCCGATCCTAATATTGGACGTCACATACCGTCACCGGCGGCACAAATTGCGTGATAACTTAACAATTGGCCCGCCTCACACAATTTTGCCAAATCTCAAAAGTTTAATTTTTAAAATCCAAAAATTTAAGTTAAAGTTAAATTTCTCACTCAATCTAAAAATACAAAAATTTATAGAAAAATTCAAATATCATTAAATCCTAATTCTTCCTTACTTTTGAAAAATTTAGCAAAAAATATAAGCACAATAACAATTTCAAGTATGAAAAACTTGATTTTCATTTAAACATCTAAAAAGTTCTCAAACAAACTTGACTTAACTAGTCAGTCCAAAAAGTCATGAAAAAATGTCCTTGACAAATTTCTTCAATTTTTCTTTGCTTTGAGGTTTTGTAAAAAGATCGGCTGGATTATTCTTTGTATTAACATACCTAAGATCAAACAATTCTTCCAAAACTAAATTTCTTAAAAAGTGATATCTTACATGAATGTGTTTCGTTCTGTGATTTTCGATCGATGATTTCGAAAAATTAATTGCAGATTCATTATCACAGAAAAGAGTAGGTATGAATTCGTTACAAATAATTTTGTTATCTAGACACTCATTTAGAATACGAATAATCCAGACGAGCTCTTTACTGGCTTCAGTTAGTGCCATGAACTCCGATTCCATCGTTGATAAGGCAACACTCTTCTGTTTACTGGTCTGCCACAGAATTGGAGCACGGTCGACGAATAGGATGTAGCCTCCCAGAGATATCCTATCATCTCTGTTGGCGGCGAAGTCCGCGTCGGCATAGCACTGGATGTTGAGATTCTGCACTCCTGATAGGTCGAGCATCAGATCTTGGCTCTGTTGTACGTAGCCAAGAAGCTTGATCAAAGCGTTCCAATGAGGTATTCCAGGATTGCTTTGGAACTGCGACAGGATGTTGACTGCGTGGGTTATGTCCGGACGCGTTCGGCTGGCAATGAACGCTAAGCATCCCAGGACATTCCGGTATGGCAAATTGGCCATCTCCTTCTGCTCGTCATCAGTCTGAGGACACTGAGACTTGGAAAGAACTGTCCCTTGGGCTATTGGCAGAGAACAAATTGGCAAATTATATTCTTTATAGATATTGCAGACTTTTTGTATGTACGATCTTTGATGCATAAATAAAGATTGGTTAGTTTCTTCGAATTCAACTCCTAACAATTTCTTTGTTCTTCCCAAAACTTTCACATCAAACTTACTTTCTATTTTTAAAATTGCAATATTTATATCTTCTTGTGTTCTTCCAAACAAGACAATATCGTCGACATACAAAAGAAATAGTAATTTGTCCTCAAAAATGTAAACACAGTTCGCCCAATCTAATTTCTTAAAATTGAATGTTTCCAAGGTTTTATGGATCTCGCCAAACCACTCACGTCCACTCTGGTGAAGTCCGTACAAGGCTTTGTTTAGACGGCAAACGTGATTTGGTTTTTCTTTATCTTCAAATCCTTGAGGCTGTCGCATAAAGATGGTTTCTGATATCGGGGCATAGAGGTAGGCGCACTTCACATCAAGTTGACAATGACTCCAACCATAGAAAGAAACTAAAATTGAAAAGAATAGTCTTATGACTGCAAAATTTACCACGGGGCTGAAGACTTCATCGTAGTGTATTCCCTTGAGCTGATCGAAACCTTTCGCTACTAGTCGGGCTTTGAAACGTACTACTTGATTATTTTCATTACATTTAGTAGTAAATACCCAACGATTGCCTAAAATTTTATCGTGATCAGGCTTCTCTACAAGGTCAAATACATCTCGATCTTTCATAATTTTGATCTCTTCTTTCATTGCTTCTTGCCATTCATTCGATTGTGGCGTCTTCAAAGCGGATTCATATCCCTGTGGTATCTTTACGTCTTCTAGTCAGATATTGTCGATATTCGGTCCTTCTGAATCGATGCTCACAACACCGGAAGATGCATCCTTTCCGCTAAAATTGAAAATTTCGGGGTGATACTTTATATTGTTTTCTTGGCAGTATCTTTCAACTTCGTTATGCGATCGTAACCTTGCCTTTTCATCTTCTTTAACTCTGTAGTAGATGTCTACCCGCGATTTGTCCCTTCTCATGACAGGTTCTCTCATCCACGTTACGTCTTTTAATTTCGTGGTTTCAGGAGTAGTAGAAGTTGGTAGAATTTCTTCAGCCTTTACGTCTTCTATTTTCACAACCTCGACTTCTTCCTCTTCACTTTCTGTATCTTCTTCAGAATAATACGGATTCATAAAAGTGACCGGTTTCTGAGATGATTCGTTTCGGTTTTTCTCTTCAAAAGTTACATTTATTGTTTCGATGATTTTTCTTTCTTCAGGAATCCAGATTCGGTATCCCCTTGTTTTCATGGCATACCCTACCATGGTTCCACGCTTGGCTCTCATATTCAGCTTTTTCCTTAGCTGCTTCGGGATTCCGACGTATACTGGTGTTCCGAAGACCTTGAGATGTCTGACAGAGGGCTTTCTTCCTCCAAACAGCTCGAAAGGTGTCTTCACCTGGTTTCCGTGACAAAGTCGATTCCACGAATATGCGAAATAGAGAAGTGCTTCAGACCAGAACTTGTCTTCGAGACCACTGTCCCTTAGGTTGGTTCTGATAGCATCAACAGCAGTGTAATTGAATCTTTCTGCAACTCCATTCTGCTCAGGACTGTAGGTGTTGGTGCGTTCTGCTCGGATCCCTTGATCTTCGAAGAGGATGTTAAATTCGGCATTGCAGAACTCCAGTCCATTGTCAGTTCTGACGTTTAAGATCTTCTGACCCGTAAATCTTTCAGCCCGCTTCTGGAATCTGATGAAACAGTTCAAAACTTCAGTTTTGTCACGAAGAGGATAGACGGTGACTTTTCTGGAGAAATCGTCGATAATAGACAGAAAATATCGATGACCTTCAACTGACTGAGTTTGAAGAGGTCCACACAAATCCATGTGCAAAAGTTCCAAAGGCTTCTGCGATCTAATCTTTCCAATAGGTTTGAAAGATTTTCTTCTTGTTTTCCCTAATTTACAAGACTCGCAATTTATGAAGTTGTCTTTAAATTCGGGCATTCCCACGACGCTCTCCTTTGACTTCAGGATATACTTTGTGTTTATATGGCTGAATTTCTTATGCCAATCCATTAGATTTTCTTTCGTTGTTGCTGGCTTTGCGCTTTCCGATTTTTGTGATGTGGCAAATCCTTCCAATTTATCGGGATACGTGGGGTAACAGAAATAAAGGCCGTTTTTCTTATTGGCGGTGAAAACTGGTTTTCCTCCTTTACCGAAGATTTTCATTCTTCCTTTTTCACCGACGAAACGTCCACCTGCTTTGTCTATCAACGGGCCCGCCATCAAATTGCGCCTTAGCTTTGATGAAAACATTACATTATTTAGATTAACTACTTCATCTTTAAATTGTAGCTTAATCTTTCCAACACCCTCGATAGGACAAGACACGCCTTCTACTGCCACAAACATATTTGCATTGCTCACCGGATGCAATTCTGAAAATAACTCTTTATTCCCACAAAAATGTGCACTGGCAGCTGTATCCACTATCCACGCCTTTGAGTCGACGTTCTCATTAAAATTTGCTTCAACAACGAAACTCTGCTCTCTATTAAAATTCTTCTGAAACTTCGTACGGCATTCCGCGGCTTTATGACCGATTTTTCCACACTTAAAACACTTGATTTTTGAATTTTTATCATTCTTGTTAAACTTATTTGGCTTACGTGCAGCAGGGTTAAAAACTTCTTTTGTACTCTGCAATGCAACTAGTTGCTGTTCCCCATGTGCTTGCTTTAATCTAGATTCTTCAGCTAGCAATTCATCCAGTACTTTATCAAACACAAAATCGGCATCTTTAAACCGATATAAAGTCTGGACTATACTATTGTATTCAGCAGGAAGATAACATATAAGTTGAACACTTTTCAACCACTCATCAAGTTTCAGGTTCACGTCAGCTAGTTGGATGATAGTGTTCCGTAACCTAGCGGCATACAACCCAATCGGTTCCCCGTCATTGATTCTGCAACTAAAGAATTCGTCAGTCAGACCCATGGCTCTCGCTCGGGATTCTGGACGGAAGTGTTTTTCCAAAGTGTCCCAGGCTTTCTTAGGATCTTCATCACTACCCGTTATCAAAATCCGATATTCACGTTCTATATTCAAATATATTATAGTATAGGCACGGTCTGATCTCAGTTGAAAGTCTTTAGCTTCTTTAGCATCAGCAGCGGGTTTGGGTTCTTGACCGGACACAATGCGATAAGCATTTTTCTCCATTAGTAAAACTTTAATATCTTCCACCCAAGTGCCATAGTTATTACGATTTAATTTCTCAATTATATTATTGCCCGTATTTTCAGCCATTTTTAAGTTTAAGTAAACAACAAACGAAAAATTCTTTAAAAGATTTTAAAATTCCGAAATTTTTCAAATATTCTCGCTCAAAACGCTTTTAAAAAGCTTCTTTATGACTATTTATTCATTCATAAACACTCTGTTCTATTAAAACTTAATTTCAATATAACATTCTTCAAAACGTTTTCAAAAATACTAAGTTTCCAAAAATAAACTTAACTTCAAATTTCTATTAAATCTTCAGACTGTTTACATTTCAAAAACTCTGCTTATATTCTACTCAAATCGGGTTATTCTTCTAAGGGCAACTGGGCCCATAACCCATTAATAGCCTCTTTCTGACATGTGGCTCTCTTATATGGCAGTAGATGAAGAATAACTTAAATAAATAATCGACAAATTAACGGTTGAGTAAAACTTTAATTAAAAAAATCTTCTTAAAACATATTGGAGACAAACAGTAGAAAAAACAAAACAGTCTTACTTAATTTGAAGAAATAAAACTATGAAGAACGTTTAAGATTGAGCGAGTTTAGTTTAAATAAATAATAAAGTTCATTGTGAACTTCAAATACCGGTCACCGCGGTCGGAAGAGCAAAAAGAGAGACAGAGTTGTAACTCCCACACGACACGAAGTCAAAACAACGTGGTCACGTGACCGACTTCTGCGGAGCTGTTGTTATCTCCGAGACTGTCCGTGACGTCACGGCTTAAACGCCGATCCTAATATTGGACGTCACATACCGTCACCGGCGGCACAAATTGCGTGATAACTTAACACTTATTATGGATTAATCAATTATGAAACATTTCCAGCAAGTTTCTTCAAGTTAATGAAGTTTGACTTTACATGCCCAATATAAAAATTCTTTGGCATTTGTTATAGTTTTGAAAAATTATAAATGTCTAAGCACAGAATTATTTTAAATACTTTAAAGAAAAAGGGAACTTACAGCTTCCTTTTCTATTGTTTCTGCAGCTTCATCAAAAATAGGACCTAATATTTGACTAAATCTACACCAGTCTGCATAGAAGTTGAGGAACACTAGTTCGTTGTTTGCTACAAGACAAGAAAATCAAATTAATGTAGACATGAAGTGAAAAATAAAACTTTTAATAATTTCTTCATATCAATCACTGGCTTAACGCACCTAGGTAGTTAGATGAAGGAAAAATCAAATTCTCCAAATTACAATTAGGATATAGCGCGCGTCCCATTCATTTGCAACTTTGTTTAATTGAATCATCAAAAGTTGAAAATGAACAGACTTCATAGTTATACTTTTGAGAATGCAAGTTTTGCAACTACCGTACCCTTCAAATGATGTTTTTATACATTGTTTTAAGAACTTAGTAGGATAAATTTTTAAATGATTTTTTTCCCTCTATAATACCTTAATATGTTGCTTCTAGTAAAATTACTTAAATAAATAGTATTAACATGGATGTTTAAGAGGATTCATGAAATTATTATTATTGTGTAAATCAATAAGACTTGCTCTAAAAAATATCTGGAATTGTTACATATACCAACTAACAATGTGAAAAATGATGAATTAAAGATATGCTGAAAATTAATTGAAATTTTATTCATATGGACGATCTCAAGAGATTTGAAAAATCCTAAAAAAATTGGCTGCCTTTTTGAAGGTATGTTTCATGTTTCTGCTCAAATATTAAATTTATAACTAGTTAAATTGAAACATCGTAGATGGGCTATAAAGTAACTAGATAGGTACCTGAAGTCTAAACAAACAAAGGTTAATCATAAACTGATAAGGAATACAAGGAATTTTCGATCGGTTGAAATTTCTTGGAATTCAAAAGATCTGCACGTCAGAGGCTAGAATTAGGTAGTCCAAAAACTCATCTTAATAATTTTTATCTTTATTATTCATGATCACATTGTTATTTCGAACATAAATATTGTACAATCCAGAAGTAGAAATTGTTTGGTTTGTATAACAATGTGTCTCTTGGCGAGTCTTGGGTTAGGTTGGGTTTGAATTATCGTGGCACTAGAGCAGTGGTTCCCAACCTGGGGGCGATCGCCCCCAAGTGGGCGATTTGTGTTATCAAGGGGGCAATAAATAGTTTGGGGGCGATGAGTATTCAAAGGGGGGAAATTAAAATATACTGTACTTATAGTACAGTAAAACCATTCCAATTTTTTTTATTACCATGACAATTTCAAACTGACATTCTTACAAGATTTGAGGATTTGACCAAGTTAAAAATTCCTGATTCTAATTCCAAGTCAAAAACTCATGATTCTAATTCCAAATTGAAAATTCCTGATTTGTTGATCCATTCCCTTTTGTATCTGTGGGTTGTGGATAATCTTGACAACTTTTTGTAGATGGAGTTTGTAGATCTGAAGTATGACTGTGAGGCTAAACTCATTTCAAGTAGAAAGGTTATGAGTTAGCCTGCGTGAAAGTTATTTACACTGATTCTAAACTGTGGTAAAAAAAACTGAACAACCTCTCATCTCGTTCGGTCAATATAGTTAGTTAAAAAAGGGTTAGTTCTGTTATCTAGCTCCTCACTAAACAAATAAATCAATTGGACATTTGCTTCAAAGTCTTGCGCACGAACTTGAAGATAGAATAAAAAAGTTTTCAACATTCAATTTTTTTCTTTAATTTTTTATTGTCAACTCCCTTAAATTTTCCAGAACTGAGTTTAAAGATCTTGGATAATTATTTAATTTTTATTCATTGAAAAAATAAAAATATAAAAGATAAAACATATTTTTTTCGATTTTATTTAAGAGTAACCGGATAAAGCTGCTTTGGTTGTTTCTATATATGGTAGTAAGTGTTTGACATTATAAAATTGTTTTATTAGTTACACTTTAACTCAAATTATAATTGGACAAATTATAAAAATTAAGGGAGAGGGGGGGCGATATGTGTTAGTCAACTTAAAGAAGGGGCGATGTTACAGAAAAGGTTGGGAACCACTGCACTAGAGCTACATGAGTTGGCGAGTTCAGGATTTGTCTCAATTGACTAATTTTCTACCCTCCAAACAATCCACAATTAAAAAACAAATTATTTTACAATAACGAGTTGCCAATCAGTACAATTCGATTTCATTTTTGTTTGGCACACACTCCTTTTGGCCAATGTTACAATATGGCAAACGATGCAGAAAGAAATTACTTTAACATAAATCTTTGGAATAGTCCAATCAATAAACTAGAAAAATTAATATCTTTCGAGATAAATATATAATATACATGAGGAAAATAGATGTAAGTATAAGTATAATTAAACACTCACCAACATATTGATCAAAATTGCTATCTGTCAAGGCAACTGCTTTAGCTTCTATTTGTTGATAACATATCTAAAATTATAATAGAGACAGTTATATTCATAGCAATCTTAACAAACAGAGTTGATAAAACACATTAAAACAAAAATAAATATTTAGTTTAAGGCAAATTTCTTCACACGCTTAGTGACATATGTTTAATATTTCCAAACCTTTAAAACCTTCTACAAGTACATTGAGAAACGATCAAGTAGTAAAAAGTTACGCAAGTAATAATGTGTGTATTCAGAAACTGCTGCGTGGTTGGTACAACTGCATGTTTAGGAGATTTACGAAGTAGCTACTATTTTACAATGTCATGAATTTGAGGTATTGATCTGTTTCAAATAAATCTAAACAAAATGAAGGTGTCACTCATGTTAAGTGAGAAACTTACCGAATAAATAATACTATGTAAGGCAACGGTAATTACAAATCGAATCATGCCTATATGATAGAAAAGGTGTTGATAATATATTACAAAACAACAATAGGCAATATCGGCATATTATTTAAATTTATAACTAAGAAACGTGTAAACCGAATAGAAAAACCGACTCTCCCATAAACTCCAAAAAACCACACGTAAATTTTTGTCTGCAAGTTGCAGCCAAAACGCCACAAAAAACAAACAAATATGTCGTCTTTAAAAAAAAAGGTATTATTCAATATTTCTTTTAGAGGATTTCCTATTGTTACATTTTGGAAGAATCGCTAATTATTTGCGTTTGAAAAATAAATATTTTTTAAATTTTTTTTGCCCCTTTATTTTTGTTGATTCAAGTTATTTTATTTTTCAACTCGATGTTTTTCAAATACGGGAAAATTTGTACGTTGCAATGCGCTCATTGGTTATTTCGTTACTCATTAAAATGTCAGTCCAATCACAAGCAACTTACTCCAGAAATTTGCCGTAATCGAAACTTCGTGAATTTCTTTCCGAAAAAAATAAATGAAATTGAACGGAGAGCGAAGATCTTCTCTTCGTTTTTCATGTTATTATTTTATTTTTATCCACATGGCAATTGGGGATTGTAGAATCTGTAATTGAAAATCGCAATAAACAACTTTTGAAGATTTCCGTTGCTTCATAATCATACCATCATATTATTATTTGCATTATTTATTTAATCGCCGCCTAAAGTACATTATTTAGATATCCTCGATATGCCACCAAAGGCCAAACCTAGTAAAAAAGCTGAAATTAAAAAACAGGAGAGAGTCATAGAAGTAAGTTTAAACTGGAATTGATTTCTAATATTTTGCTTGTGAAGTTTTTTTTTTTAAATTGGTTTTTAAATTACGGTATTAAACATTAAAGATAGACACGTTGACGTTGCGAGGAATCAGTTTTTGAAGTTTACATTGTTAACCTTTTTAATGAGTAAAATATGACGGAGGACTTTTTTGTGAGGGAATGTTTAAAAACTTATTTGGTGTGAGGATTTCAGGAACGTTTGATCAGACACTTTAGAGATAAGTTGAAGAAACGTTTTGTTTACCTTTGCTAAGGGGGATCACTGAATTTGCTTAGGGTAACTCTTTGATTTCAAAGATTTTGAAAATGTTTGTATTATTATAAGTAGTTTTGAATTGGGTGTGAAGTCAGGGTTCATAAAATGAAGACAAGGTTGGTTTGGGAACTAAATAATACGGGCTTGCCTTTGGTAGAGTCTGTCAAACTAAGTGAAATGCTTTTCTTTTATGAACTTTACTTTTATGTTCCTTTTATGCATCCCATTAGCTCCTTTATAAGCTATCACTGCACAAATATTGGGGATTTTTAAATATAAAGTTGTCTCGTGTGCCTCAGTGATTTAAATTGACTCCTCAAATCTTGTACTGCATGGAACCAAGTGGATTAGGTGCTTGCCATGCATGCAAAAGGTCTCAGGTTCAGGCCCAGTATTGCCAAAATATCTGCCAACCTATAAGGTGTGTGCAACTAATAAAGTCCAACAAATAATACCAGTAGAGGGAGTGCATGTTTAATATTCTTCAAAGTTCCAATGTTGAATTCAATGTTGCCCTGAAAAGTTGCATTGGGTGCCACTTGACTGAGGTGCTGTTTTGACACTGTGTAGATCTAGAGCAACATTAATGCAACTCTTGTCCCATATAATGTTAATCCCTGACCAGGACATATGTTTTTGAAACCTTGAGGAGAGCTGAAATGGGAACAGATGGGGTTAGCTCACTATGGGATAGTGTGATAGAGTAACACATCGTCACTTAAGTTCCCACACATGCTATCTCACTTTGTACAATGGTAGAAATTTAATGAACGGTAACCCTTGGCGAACTTTCAAAAATCACTCCAAAAGTCGGCCGAAAACCCAACCGAAATGAGCAAATAACGGTCAGGTAGGTTTCCAGGAAAACATCATCGTTGCTATGTCAAAAAATTTTAATCATCAGCCGAAGTCAGACGGTTGACACAAAAAATTATTTATTGCCAAATCTTAAAAAATTGGGCCAAGGGTTACCATACAGTAAATCTGATCCCTGCACAACAATGAGATACCTCATTTGGGAACTTAAGTGATGACATATTATCATAACACAGATCTTTGGGAGGTCTTTAAATCAGGATATTTGCTTTTAATATTTGGTTATGCTTAAAATGAAGTTTTCTTTTTCCAAGTGTTTAAAATATGTTTATATTTTAGGATAAAACATTTGGACTCAAGAATAAAAAAGGAGCCAAAAATCAAAAATTTATTCAGCAAGTTCAACATCAAGTTAAAACAGGTGGTCAAAGTGCAAGAAAGGTATTTAGACTTTAGGATTTTTAAGCTTCTTGCTTCATTTTAAAACCAGTTTAAATTATTTGTTTAGTGTTTTTTGAGATGGAGTTTGTAAAACATTTGAATTTAAAACTTTATGTATCTTTTTCTGCATTAAAATTTATTATATATGTTTTTTTATATGATCAAAATTAGTTTAAGAAGAACAACTAGTTTTTTTATCTCTTTGTCAAGTACAATTTAACTCTTGCAGGGATGGGAATTCTGCAGCAATTGCTCTATAGAGTGCCGAATTTGATAACCTGCAACCAAACCAAATTATGATATAAAATGTATGATGTATACCTATAAAATTTTGCTGCTTTCAAAGTTGCTTCGAACTGCAAGAGCGATTAATGTCCATCTCTTTCTTACAACTACCAAAAGAAATTTATGTTATGCTATTGCAATGTTAACTTTTCCTCTTTAGTGATACCTAATATTATAATTATCAAAAAAATAACTTATCACAAATAAGTACTGGTAGAAATTAGAATTATTTTAAACGATTTTACTGATGTTTTATCTTATATGTTGTAGTTAGAGTTGGCAAAAGGACCGGAGAAAAAGAAAGATGAAAAGAAGGAAATTGATGAACTTGCCCTCTTCCGACCAGTTACTGTTCAAAAAATCGAAAAAGGTATCTTTTATTACCGTTTTACGAAAAATCAATTTTCTGAAATCCTAAAACTATAACATATTCTTAGCTTTTTGAATTTTTTTAATGAATCTTTGATTTGATTAGCATAGGGTCCTTCTTAAAAACTTTATAATTTTTAAAAACTTAGTCTCATTAATTGAAAAAATATGTTGCCTCTTTGCGGTTTTTGATTTGATGAGTACCGTCAGTGCGGGTAACTTTGGCCAAAATCATAGTTTTTTTTACAAAAGAAGAAAAATTTAACTACAAAAACGATTTAAACACTTTAAAATCATTATGCATTCTAAGTATTGTACTTTTAGGAATAATTTTCAGGCATTTTTGTTAAATTTTATAAATTAATAAATAATTGGTATTAATTTTAAAAAATTAGGACACCGTTAGGAGCCGGGCGGGTAACTTTGGCCACCCATGAAATACATGAAAAAACATACTTTTTAACATCCTTAATGGCTGTATTAACGAATTAAATAGCAATATTATAACATTTAACTTAAAATAACAAAGTTATGCGACATATAGTTATCAAAAATTGTATATAGCTTAACGTTTACATTGCAGTGCATCGTGGAATGGCATTACACTACGAATACTAGTACTGTTTGTCGCTTAAAAGAAAAATAAACTTCTATTTTAATAATGGAAAAAGAACTTTTTTTGAAGCAAGATGTAATAACAATTATATTTATAAAAAGCAAACGATTTTATTATGAAAAGGGAAAAAATAATCTATTCATAATTAGGAATCTGAAAATGTTTACCTTTCGACATTTACGATTTTGAATGGTATACGTTTCTTGCGTTCTATCTTCATCTTTCTAATGCTCAAAACTGTGATATTTTTTTAAAAAAATATCTAAAAAATGGGTAATCGTAAAAGTAAGAATTTTTCAAAAGTAGTTAAATAGAATACACTTTTACATGCATTTTTTAAAGCGCAAAGTTCCATAAAGAAATATTTACATCTGTGGCCAAAGTTACCCGCTTTCATCGGCAAAAGCTTCCCAATTACAAATATTTAAATACAGCACAAAAAGTATTCAATTTAGAATAAAACAAATGGTGTAATATTCTTCCCCATAAATAAAAGAATCGAATGGAGTGTTTTATTTAAATATTTTCAATATTTTTTTAAGTGTTCCAGACAAAAGTTGGAAGAGATAGATTTTTGTCATTTTATGCTCGTAAGAATGAAAACAGCATTTGTAGTATTGCCAGAATTAGAATGAGATTTTTTTTTTTACATGAGATGAAAGGAGATGTTTCCACCTTTCCAAAAATGTCAAACAATTTAAGATGAGATCATTTTATGAAGAGAAATTAAGAAACGAATCTTTTTCCGACGCGTGGCCAAAGTTACCCTCCGTGGCCAAAGTTACCCGCTTTGACGGTACATGGGAAAAACCAGATTTTGTAGAGAAGTTTCCTTAGCAGGCCACTTTGGCGATGATAGCGAGTGATCGCCTAAACTTGTGTAAGGAAACCAGTTCCTACCACAGAGATCATATTTAAAGTAATAGAGTGGCAGATCACATGACCTCCAGTGCTAACGATGGGACACGCAAGGAGCTCCCAGAAGAGCCCCATTGAAGCCAGTGTTGTAGGTCATGTGAGCGTCCGCCTAATAAATCAATCGGTTCTTCCCATGTACTTTTCATTTGTGGATTTTCCACATTTCTGCTGTTTGTTGATCCATTACAGAAAGATGCTCTAAGTGTACTTAATTTTACAAAAGAATTTTTTAAGTCAGTGTTTAGTTCTTAATCCAAAACTTAAAAATGCAAGCATTTCAATTTCATAGAAATATTTGTGATAATTCTGTTTTATAGTTATTTCTTAGGTAAAGCACAAGTTCATATACTTTGTAACACTAAAATGTACGTTTAAAAAGGCACATTCTAAAAATCTTATCTCTTGGTAGTTACAAGATTTTTGAAACATTCACACTTCAAAAAATTCCTAGTTAAAGTCATTAACAAACAAAGATGCCAAAGAAGTAAAGCATTTACAAAGTCAACTATGTCTAATTCCTAAGTTTAGATATACTTCTCAAAAGAAGAGGTATGGCTTATGCTTGTGTAAGATTGTTAAAAGTGGCAGATCTTGAACATTATTCCAATGTGGTCTATTACCATAGAGATCTTAATAAAAGTATTAGAGTGGAGATCACGTGACCTATCTATGCTAACGACGGGACGAGCCTGGGGGCCGCCATCTTGAGTCCGAGACCAACTTTTTAAAGTCGAAATTGCTTAGAAAAAAATAAATCTAATTCTAAAATATTAAAAAATACCATAAAAGTACTAGCTGCATTTTGGAATATTTTTAGTGACTTTAAAATAACTTTTAACTCTTTTTCTAGTATTTTTATAATATTTATTTTGTAATTTTAGAATTAAATTTTATTTTTCACGTATTCTTCTTCTTAATGTGACGGCGATGGCTGCAAGTTGCCAGTGTCGCCATCACATAAAGAAAAAGAATGCTAGGCAAAAAGTAAGATTTAATTCTAAAATTACAAAATAAATATCATGAAAATACTAGAAAAGCGTTAAAAGTTCTTTTAAAGTCACTAAAAATATTCCAAAATGCAGCTAGTATTTATATGGTATTTTTTTTTTAATATTTTAGAATTTAATTTGTTTTTTTCTAAGCGTTTTCCACTTAAAAAAGTTGGTCTCGGACTCAAGATAGCGGCCCCCAGGCTCGTCCCGTCGTTAGCATAGATAGGTCACGTGATCTCCACTCTAATACTTTTATTAAGATCTCTATGTCTATTACGGTCTCGATTTTATGATACCATAGACCTAGTTCATTTTCTGGCCAATTTGTTGTATCCTCTGTACATGGGTAGCAAAGGTATCAATGAAAAGGACTAAGTTCTTAGATTTTGTGGCACTGAGAGTAGGATTTAGTCCCCTCGTAGTATTTCGGGCATTTCAAGTGGCTGCTGTCATGACTTGAGGAATTCGATTTCTTTTTGGCTGTATCTTTTGGATTTTTTTTCTTATGTCCTTTAAAACAAAGAATTATCCAGATATCCTATTTAATATTTATAGACATTTTATTTACATTAAACTGAATGGGTTGTTTCACAGAGAATGTCTAAAGCTCTGCGGTCTTGTTTTCCTTTCTCTCGAATTACTTTTGTTTTGGTTAGGTTGGTTGGTAGACAAAAAGTCAGATTAGTGTGCTCAGTCAGCACACAAACCTGATTATCTCTACCAACCAACCAAAACAGAAGTAATTTGAAAGAAAGGAAAACAAGACCGTAGAGCTATTGTCAGATCCTCCATGAAATAACCCCATTAAAATGTGTTATTAACATTTAGAAGTAATTTCTTTGGATTAAAAAACAATTTAGTAAATTACTTTTTTTTTAAATTTTAGGTGCAGATCCAAAGTCTGTACTATGTGCTTTCTTCAAGCAAGGAAACTGTGGTAAAGGTGATAAATGTAAATTCTCACATGACTTGTCCATTGAAAGAAAAGGAGAAAAAAGAAATGTCTATGTTGATATGAGGGACAATGCTGACGGTAATCTTGTTAAGTTTATATATTTAAAATAATAGTTTCAAATCTTTTGTAAATTAAAATAGTTAGGATCAAAATAAATTTTTTAATTTAATAAAGTTAAGCTTCTAACTACTAGTACGTTTGGTAAATAATTAAAAAAAATATTTTACCTGATGAAAGCTTTAAGTAAAAACTATTTTTTTAAAGGAAATTATTAAATTGTTTTAGCATTTGGGATTATGGGATGGTAAAAATATGGCATATATTTTATGATCTTTATATCTAAATATTACCATTTACACCTTATTTTAAATTATGTGCCATTAGTGTTTTTTGTATTCTTTTATGTTATTCTGTTGAAAAATTGGGTTAATTTGTACTTGAAATGGCTAAGGGTATAAATTATTTTAAAAAATGCTGACTAATGTTGTGTAGTAAAATTATATAACTATGCATTTTTCAGTAAATCAACCTTTTTTTAAGCAAAAGTATTAAATGTCCCAGATTTTAATATTTTATTTTGTTTTGTAGATTTGATGGAAGACTGGGATGAAGCTAAATTGCAAGAAGTTGTAGAAAAGAAACACGGTGAATTGGAACGTAAACAACCAAAAACTGACATAGTACGTTTTCAAAACTATTTGATGCTGTTCAAGTGATAGATTGAAATCTTGGTATCAATTAGTAAATTCGTGAATATCTAGGGTATTGGTTTTGCTAGAAATTTGCTGCTTTCATGGTTATGATTTGTCCATGAATTATCAAATATTGCATAAACTACCAATTTTTTTCTCTTCAGACATATCGATATTTTATAACTGCCCAATGCAGATGCAAAATTTATGGGTTTATAATACTGCTCTGACATGCCTAACTGTTATTACTTCCAATGCTATACTGAAGTGGAATTAATTTTAAACTCTGGCAGTTCTGACTATTATCTTTTTGCTTCTTCTAATGATTTTAGAACAGTGCAAGTCAACATTTAAAAGGGAAACCTAGATTTCTTTTTTTGTATGAGAAAATTGGTAAAGTTAGGGAAGTTTGAAATGGTTTTTGAGTCAGCAAACTGATTAAATAACTTTTATTTTTTTCTACCATTTTTGGGTTACATTTTACTTCATTAGTCCCCTTTTAAGAATAAGTGCAACAATGTCTGTTGAAAATCTACTGTATACTATGATCTAGAAGGTAATGAGGCCTTAATCGTATGGTATATTGAATCGGATGGTATACTAAAAAGAAAAGTAAGCTCACTGAGCATATTAATTGTTATTTCCCTATGTTATGTATTGAGCATAAAAATTTTGATACAGTTGTATGTAATTTTACAGTAATATAAAATATTTATTAAGCTGTAAATTTTTAACTTTTTAAACAAATAAAAAAAATTCAAACAATGTAATTTAGAAAGTCAATTTTAAGTTTTTGATTGGTATATAAACTACTTAATTTTAATGAAAAATCTGTATTCGGACACTGATTTAGGTACACACAATAAAAATTAAAAAGCAAAAATAACCGACTTTGCATTTTATTTCTTTTTTCTGAAGTTATTAAGTGTTTTTTAATCAGAACAAGTTTTCTTTTAGGCTTATGGTGTTTTCTTTAATTTCAGATTTGTAAATTTTTCATTGAAGCCTTAGAAAATAATAAATATGGTTGGTTCTGGGAATGTCCAAATGGTGGTGTAAAATGTCATTACAGGCATGCCTTGCCCCCTGGATTTCAATTGAAGAAAGATAAAAAGAAAGAGGACAAAGCAGATGAAATTTCTATAGAAGATTTAGTTGAAACTCAGGTGCATAAGGTTTTTTTATAGTATTCATTTTACTTTTGATTTAGTACTTATTATTAAAGAACAATACCTGCTGCATGATTTTGTGTTGTTATATGCTATATTAAGAACTAAGAATTTTCCCCTTCATTCACATTTAGAATTTTCCCCCTTCATTCTCATTTAGATTTCCCCCCTTCATTCACTTTCCTCTAACATTTAGAATTAGTATAATAAATCAAATATTGGGTTATTTGGGTTAAAGCAATGAGTTGTCTATTAAAAAATATCAAATGTGTAGTTTTGTATTAATCATCAATATTTCTTTCAGAGAGCACAATTAGGTTACAACCTAACTCGAGTCACATATGAATCCTTCCAGCTTTGGAAGAAGAAAAAGGTATCAACTTAATCTCGTTTTTAGTTGGCTATATTTCTAGTTTTATTTCTTACTAAATTTATGTTCCTAAATGCTTAATTTTTCTCCTTTTTAACCTCTGACTGAAGGTTTTTTTTGTAAATATTCTAGCTAAAAGAAAAGCAAGATAGCATGCGAAAAGAAGATGATAGGAAAAGAGCAGAGTTCAAGGCTGGACGTAATGTTGGGGTAATTATTAGTTTGATTGTTATGTTTCAGAGTTAATTGATTGCAATTGTTTATGTATTATTTATAATTATTTCATACTAGTTTTCTTTGAATTTTTTTGTTAAAAAACTTTTTTTCCTTGCTCCAATAAATTACTATAATATATTGTCTTGTCAAATATATTTTGTGTCCAAAAGGCAAAAGATTTCAGAAATATTGCATTATGTAATTTCCTTAATCTAATTGCTCCTAAGTGGTTCCTATTATATTTGTTTTTCAATTTAGCTTAGCGGTCGAGATATGTTTACTTACAACCCAGATATGGCAGCTGAAGATGAGACAGAAGAAGGAGAAGCTGCCTTTGACATTGCAAGGGAAGAAGATGAAGTATGAATTATATCTGTTTTTTTGTTCAGTCCTAATGATGTGTTTAAGGCTTCTTCTGAAAAATGAAATTTATGACATTTTTTGTAGTATATAGTTGCTAGCTATACTTAGGTGGTCCAGTAGTTAATTAATAGCTCTTTGCACAATCTTGCCATAGACACAGGGCTCAAGTTCTGTATGTTTTATTAAGGTTAAGTTTACCATGTACTTAGTGTAATGCTATTTAACCAGTTTATCCCTCATTAGAATTATTAAGAGATTTCACTTATATCCACTAATTCTATACAAAATGTTGGGCCTGCAATGTTGATATAACTCAACATTTTTTAGTTCCAGCAATTTTTATACTTAAGCTGTTCTATAAATATAAATGTTTTATCAGTGTTTCCCATGGAAAATCGATATACCTACTTCAAAACAACCAAGAATGAATTTCAATCATGTGCATCTCAAAATGTTCAGTTTTACTTTGAATGTCCTTTCTTAAAACTGCCACCATAGTTCATAAATATTTATAGCTAGCTTTAGATCCTGGCATTGCTTGTTAATCAATAGAAATAAGACTATGCATAAAATTTAAATGGTTGCTGCCAAAGCATGTTTTTACAGTTAAAAACTAAAAAACATTTGAATTAAAAAAAAATGTCGAATTTAAAAAAAATCAAAAACATGTTTTATCGTAACAGCGCAACATAAACTATCTTTGCAATTAAAAAAAACTTTGGTTACTTAGTTTATAAAAATATATATAAAAATGAACTATGTTTTGTTTATACAAAAGATTTTATGACTATTGCATCAAGTTCAATAACATTAAAAATCAAAAAGGTTTTGGAACTTCTGGTTTAAAGCTATGCGGCTAAATTTCTTGAATAAATGAAATTATCTTTGTTGGGGATTATCTATTTAACATATTTTAATCACTCCAAATTTTTTTAAAAAAATTAAAATTGTTTATCTTATTTTAATACTTATTATCTTCTATTGTAGAATGAACCTTGTAAAGAAATTTCCACTGATTTCTTGGCAACTGAGCTCAAAGATATTTCTGGAGGAACGGTTGCTTCAAGCAGGCACTGGGAAGCAAAAACTGGTAATATATATTTTTTGTAGCACAAGTATATGTTTCATCATAAAAAGTCAGTGGTGACATCAGAGATTTTGTTTTAACAAGTAGTGTAGCGAACCCAATAAGCTCATGTGTCCCAGAATATTTACATTGAATGCTGATTGGCCAATAAATGGTTAATGGGTAATTGTGAAATGGAATATGTGTCCTATGTTGGAGGCAATGACTAGAATACAGAAATGTCTCCCAAGAAATAATGAATTCTTGATCTTAGGTTTCCCATGTGCTTTAAACTAACTCTAAGGACTCCTAAATTTGAAAAGGGTCCTTTAGTAACTAAATATCTCCTTAGAACACCAAAAAGGCTCTAAAAATTCAACTTGCTTTTGGGGTTGTAGAAATACGCCCCTCTAGTCACTTTTAATTTCAGAATTGAAATTAAGTATTCGGAAGATGGATTATTTTGTTAGGCTAAGTTAAGGAAATTGTGATAATCTAATCAGAATATTTAGCTGCTGGAAACATACTTAAATTTTTACACTCTATAAAATTCTTGAATTATGCCTGAAGACTCAAGAATTATAAACCCATTATGCATGGCCTTAGAAGTTATTAATAGGATTCTTAAATACTCACTACCTTTTTCTACAAACTTGAGTAGAAATCCTGATGGAATATTGTAAACTAAAACTAGCTTACAACGGCCTTGTTTATACCAACTGTTTTATAAAGCCACACATGTTTAGTCCTTTGAATTGCCCATATAGCCCAGTAGAGATAGAATTTTGGCTTGCAAAAGGTGGGGTAGTTTTTATTTTCTGGTATGTTAGATGTGTTGACCCCCTTATAAAAAATCCAAGTTTTTGACCTCCTACCCCTTGTGCGTTTTCCGCCATCTTGAAAAAACCGCCAAAAAACCGCACTTTTTTCGATTTTTCTTCAATAACTCGTTTCCAGCGTCTCTTAGGCAAAAAAGTCAAATACAACTTTTAAAGAGCGTTAAATTTCCATCAACTTTTATGTACAACATGTTCAAAAATTATGAATAGGTTCCGAGATACAAAGTTGTGAATATCTGCAAAAATTTCAAAAAAACGTAAAAAATCAGAGAAGCTGTTTGTTTTTTCCAAATAACTTTTTTTATGTACAATTAAGAGCAAAATGCTGATAGACAATTATGTAGAAAATTAAATTTCCTACCAGATGCATGTAACATAGTATTTAATACCTTTATCAGATGCCAAGAAGAGTTAAAATTAAAAAATGTGATAATTTAAAGTTTTTTTTTAATTTTTCAGTTTTTTGTCAATAACTTGATTACTAAGCATTTTAGGCAAAAAATGTCAACTACAATTTTAAAGTACATTAAATTTACTTTAAGTGTAATGCTTAACATGTTTAAAAATCATGAATAGGTTCTGAGATATAAAGATTTGAATGCCAACAAAAATTTCAAAAATCCTGCAAAAGTCAGGTATGTCGTTGGTTTTACACAAATAACTTTTTTTGTGTGCTGTTTAGGGCAAAATGCTTTCTTACAATATTGTAGAGTATCAAATTTTATACACTATTCATAAAACATATTACTAATTACGTCTATTAGTTGCGAAAATTGTTCAAGTAAAAAATTGTGAATTTTCCGGTGTTTTTCAATGATTTTCTAAAAATGCATCTAAGGCACCCAAAAAAATTAAATTAGCAGTTTTAATTTACTTCAAGTTTCATACATAATAAGACCGAATTAAATTTTTTTGTGTGCAGTTTACTGCAAAATACATATAAACTTTACTAAACTTTAAACAGGCAATATGGAATTCCATTTTTTTCCAATCTCTGCCTTGCCTACAAAGTCCCGTCAACTTTTTTAAAAAAATTCATTATAACCTTGCTTTTCTTTAACTGGTACATAAAATAACTTCTAAAACTAAACTACAGTAAAGCACATTAAGTTTGCAGTATACAAATGCTCTACGAGAAAAAGGGTAAGTAGTTCTCATTTTCGAGTGCGACAATAAATAAAAAATGGTTTTGCACATTCAATAAACCAATTTATTCGTTATTTCAAGACATATTTAATTATTGTTATTAGTTTTTGTTTCAGTTACAGTGTTACATTAATTATTTTTAACTTCAATTTTGACGTAACAGGGCGCACGAATATCATAGTAAACTAGCGGCCAATACGAGCACACAAAATTTTTTTCACCGTTGCCTGGCGACAGCGTTCCTCCGCTGTAGAAAATTTAAATTCTCAAAATGGCTATTGGCTTGATGTCTTGAAAATATGCGTGCTTTAAAATGTTCCTGCTGTTTTGAAGTCTAAATAGCATTTTTACCAAAATAATGAATTTCCAACATAACACGTTCCTTTGTGTTTGCTCGATTTCTGTTGTCATCTGAACTGAAGCACAGAATGTCGGATTCTCATGGAGCTGAGTGTTTCATCTGTGATGAAAGTTTGAATGAAGGTGAAACGTTGATAGTGAAAGAGCGAGGTGTAAATAGATTACGCGAGTCCAGTGCAAAGCGTAAACTTACAGCTCATTCTGCTTTTCTGAATAATGTGAAAGAAGTCAGGGTTCATACTTCCTGCCAAGTAAGCTATAATAATGACAAACTGATTGCAGCTTATCTAAGAAAGGCAGCTTCTGGAACTGTTCCTGGACCATCTCGTCGATCTTTAAGTGGATGTCTTTTTACTTTCAAAGATCACTGCTTCCTTTGTGGCAATGGATTACCTAAGGATTTTGAGGAGAACCAGAAAAAACGCCCTTTGGATCGACGTAATCAAGTATATTTGTGTACTCAACTGTCCATGAAAGAAAAAATTCTGAGCATTGTCAATGCACGTGGGGATCAATGGGCACAGGAAATACTTCAACGCATTTCCACTCTACCCGAAGGAACTGACCTAGTAGCAGCTGATGCAGCATACCATCTCTCATGTTACAGAAAATTGTACAATAGAGTACCTACTGGTATGAAAAGAGGATACCGCCCCGCAAGTAATGTCGATGAAGCCATGGAATACATTTTCTCGTACTTAGAAGATAATTCTGAAGAGTGCCAGTTTTCACTTGAAGACTTGGTTAACCAGATTGAGGGCGAGTTTCGTCCAGATATGAGAACTATAAAAGCCAGACTTCGAAAACAATATGGAGATGATATTTTGATTACTGACTCACATCACCAAACATCAGTACTATCTTTCAAAAGGACTGGATACAAAATTCTTAGTGATAACTGGTATAACGAAAGAAGAAAAGATTTGGAAGAAGAACGTTTACGTATCCTCAAGGCTGCAGCTGACATTATCGTAGAAGACATCCGTTCTCACGTTTATGACAACAGTGTGTATGCACCTTCAGTTGACTATCTACGTGATGTGGAGTCTGCAATACCACCATCTTTACTTTATTTCATGGAGAGTGTAGTACTGAAACACAAGAAAGGTCGGCTGGATGGATGGAAGAAAAAGTGTGTTGCATTGTCGCATTCAGTAATATCCGCAGTAAGACCACGATCATTTGTGTCATCACTTCTCACTGGAGTAGGTACTTATTTGTACAAGAAATTTGGATCTAGACTGCTTGTAAATGTATTATCATCCCTTGGCTTTTCCTCCAGTTACGATGAAGTTTCTAGATTTGAGCTGTCTGCTGTACTTCATCCAGACGCATCCCTCAAGAAGAATGCATTCTGTCAATTCATTTTTGATAATGCTGACTTCAACGTTAACACACTGAATGGAGAGGGTACATTTCATGCAATGGGAGGGATATTTTCTATTACTCCAAGCACCTCTGTCGTCCTAGACCAAAACATTAATCGTGTTATAAAATGTTCGTCTGAACAATACTTGAGCCAAATTGCTCCTGTTGAGATGCAAGCATTTCACAAAAGGAAGAACTGTGGACTGGAAACAATAAAGGTTCAGGACATTGCACAATTGCATCCACTACCTAACAAAACTGTCCTTTCACCTTCTGATTTCTTGTGGCTTTATGGAAAGTGGTCTGACTGTGTATCGCTGCCTGGGTGGAATGGCTTCATGGAAAAGGTGACTGATGATCGAAATTTTGAAGTCTCTAAAGTTATATGTATGCCATTCATAAATTCTCCTCCAAGTAATTATGATACAGTGCTTACATCTCTACTTCAGGCTGTGGAAAAATGTGCAGCTGTTGAACAGAAAAGTTGTGTGGTCACGTTTGACCAACCTTTATATTTGAAAGCACGTGATATAGTGTGTAGTGGTCAAGAGCCGATATTGAAGGAAGTCATTGTTCGTCTCGGAGGGTTTCACACATTAATGTCCTACATGGGAGCAGTTGGCTTCATTATGGCTGGCAGCGGCCTGAAAGAACTTCTGTCAAATGTTTATGCGGAAAACAGCCTTGAAAAGATGATGTCTGGTCATGCTTATGCTCGAGCTTTGAGAGCTCATATTTTAGTTCATCGAGCTTTATCCAAGTTAATATTCGATGCCATTCAAATTACCTCTGATGAAAGTGCTGTATTAAATAACATGATTTATGATAATAGTGTTATCTTATCCGCTCCAGACAATCCACATTTCCTCAGTGCCAGTTCAAAGTTTAATGAAGAATTAGAAAGATTAGAGAAATCTGGTAGCACAACTAAACTATGGGTTCAATATTTTCGGATGATTACATTGATGAAACAGTTTGTTGAAGCAGAAAGAATGGGAAATTGGCAGTTGCATCTTGACACTGTTCAGAAAATGATTCCTTATTTTCATGCGAGTGGTCACTTCCACTACGCCAAATGTGCTCACCTATATCTACAAGATATGTTAGCCCTTAAAGATAAAATGGAACCCATTGAGTTTCAAAAATTCACTACTGAGGGATACTTTACAATCAGACGCTCAGATAAATTTTGGTCCGGAATATGGTCAGACATGACTATTGAGCAAACACTCATGAAAAATATGAAGAGCTCTGGTGGGTTGACTCGTGGACGAGGTATTACGGACAGTCTTCTCACTCGCTGGACTATGGGATCGGCTGCTTTGCAGAATGTGTGTGATGAAGTAGAAAACTACTGTAGCTGTTTATCAGCTACAACGGATCAACACGTCGATATGAGACGTTCCCGTATCCGTAGGGATGACAGTGATGCCACAAAACTAACTGAGTGGTTTTCCAATCACAATCCTTTTCCCGACAGTCCCCATTTAATGTCAATAAGTTCTGGATTGATTGGAGGAGAAGACGTCAACTGCCACCTGTCGTGGGAGATTGGTTCTAGAGAAATATATAAAATTGTGGATAAAAATTTTGGAGATGTACATTTTAAACGTAAAAATGCAGTGATTTCTCTGGCAACCATTACCAACCACATCAACACAAATAAAGGAAAAGTTATTGTGGATCCCCTCATGCTTTTTCACAGGATGATTATCTCAAAGCAGTCTGACATTGACTTGAAACAGTACTTCGAGTACGAACTTGCTCCATTTCCATTATCACTTTTCTCGGAGGAAGGCATTCGGAAAGGGACAAAATCAACATTTTACTCTGCCTTCACGCCCTTGCCAAACGACACAGAAATGGGAGAGAGCAAGGTTGATGTGATAGACGGGGGCTACCTCTTGCACAAAGTGCACTGGAATAGCAGCGAATCTTTTTCTGAAATTTTTAAAAAGTATGTGACTTACGTGAAGCGGCATCATGGTGAAAATGCTGTGATAGTCTTTGATGGTTACCCCACTGAAGACAATAAAAGAAGCACAAAAGGCGCTGAAAGAGCTCGTCGTTCCAGGCTACAAAGTTGTGCCGACATTCTTTTTGATGATACAATGTTTCCGCAAATGGCAAAAGAGAAATTGTTATCTAATGAAAGAAACAAATCCCGCTTCATTTTATTGCTTCAGAAGGAGTTTGAAAAAGCACAGATAGTAACCAAACAGGCTACGGAAGATGCAGATTTGCTAATTGTACAAACTGCCATTTCGTTATCTTCTGAATACGATTCTGTTGTTGTGATTGGAGAGGATATTGATCTTCTAGTTTTAGTGACAGCCTTAGCACCAGAAAATGTATATTTTTGCAAATCTGGAAAAGGTAGCAAGGCTGATGCTTTGTATTCTAAGAAATCCTTCAACTATAAAGATATTGCAGAAAACATTCTTTTTCTTCATGCAATAAGTGGCTGTGATACCACCTCCGCTCCATTTGGTCAGGGAAAATTGAAGTTTTGTACAATACTTAAAAAAAATCCATCCCTCAACGAAAGTATTTCCATTTTCAAAGATCCATTTGCAGAAAAAAAAAAGATCACGCAAGCCACAGCAACTTTTTTTGTGACCCTTTATGGCGGTGACTTCAACACCTCTACCAATGAGCTACGCTATCTTCGCTTTGCTAAAGCGGCAACTAACAAGAAATTCAATTTGGCGCGACTACCTCCAACTGTGGATGCTGTTCAATATCACGCATACAGGACTTATCTACAAGTTCAAACGTGGATGGGGTATGAAAAAGATCCCCTTAACTGGGGCTGGAAGAAAGAAATTGGCGGCCTAACACCAGTCCCAATGCATAACGAAGCAGCTCCGCAGATATTGTTAAAAATGATATCATGCCAATGCAAAAAGGCTTGCGTTGGCAGCAAATGCAGCTGTAAAAAAGCAGGACTTCGATGTTCCGTTTTATGCTTACAGTGCGGATTCGAGTCCTGTGGTAATGCACCAAAAGTTGAATACGCGGAGGAAGACGAATTAGACGACCTGCTGTCTCCTGGTCTAAGGGATGAACTAATTTCTTCAACTATACCTGAGCCAAAACAACGAAAACTAACGCAGTTTTAAAATTAAATTCAATATTTTTCATTATTTTTAGTTTGCTTAATGTTGAATATAGGTATTTGAGAATGCATTGCAAATTAGTGTTTCTCATTGTATTTTTTATTATTCCTCCAATATTTGCAGGAATTTAATATATTACATTTAAATTTATGCACTTTATGTTCTATACTTATAATTTATATAAATAATTTATATAAATAATGTGTTAAATAAAAATTATATTCAAGATTACTAATTTCAGTTTCAAGCTCACTTTTACTTTTCGTCGATATTTTTTATTAGCACAATTCTCTGCAACTAATAGACGTAATTAGTAATATGTTTTATGAATAGTGTATAAAATTTGATACTCTACAATATTGTAAGCAAGCATTTTGCCCTAAACAGCACACAAAAAAAGTTATTTGTGTAAAACCAACGACATACCTGACTTTTGCAGGATTTTTGAAATTTTTGTTGGCATTCAAATCTTTATATCTCAGAACCTATTCATGATTTTTAAACATGTTAAGCATTACACTTAAAGTAAATTTAATGTACTTTAAAATTGTAGTTGACATTTTTTGCCTAAAATGCTTAGTAATCAAGTTATTGACAAAAAACTGAAAAATTAAAAAAAACTTTAAATTATCACATTTTTTAATTTTAACTCTTCTTGGCATCTGATAAAGGTATTAAATACTATGTTACATGCATCTGGTAGGAAATTTAATTTTCTACATAATTGTCTATCAGCATTTTGCTCTTAATTGTACATAAAAAAAGTTATTTGGAAAAAACAAACAGCTTCTCTGATTTTTTACGTTTTTTTGAAATTTTTGCAGATATTCACAACTTTGTATCTCGGAACCTATTCATAATTTTTGAACATGTTGTACATAAAAGTTGATGGAAATTTAACGCTCTTTAAAAGTTGTATTCGACTTTTTTGCCTAAGAGACGCTGGAAACGAGGTATTGAAGAAAAATCGAAAAAAGTGCGGTTTTTTGGCGGTTTTTTCAAGATGGCGGAAAACGCACAAGGGATAGGAGGTCAAAAACTTGGATTTTTCATAAGAGGGTCAACACATCCAACATACCTGAAAATAAAAACTACCCCACCTTTTGCAAGCCAACCCCATTTTTTTAGCTAACTCTACTGGGCTAATAGTTTTTAATGTTATAATACCTCGTTTACGACGTTGCTAATTTTTTTTTTAACCAACTCTTCAATACAAGCAATGTTAATATAGTATCAAAAATGCCTTCATGAATGAATTTTAAAAAAAGTTTTTACTATTTAACTTTTCTTTTCTTCGTCAAATGATTAAAAAGTCTTCAAAATTGAAAATTATTTCCTGCCTAAAAATTATTGATCAGGGAAGGAGAAATAAAACTTCTACTGTATCTGATACACATTTTACATAATTTTTATTTATTTAATATTCAATCAGATTTATGTTAGAAACATTGTGGTTTCTTGAATGACGCTATAACTGAGTAATACTCTTTTTCTTGCAGCTGAGCTGGCAACAGCAGCGGCTGCGGCAGCTCCTAGCACAGACGAAACCCCTGCAGATGCAGTTCCAATCGATGAAAACCTTTTTGACGAGGATCTAGATGACCTGGAAGAAGAGTTGGATGCTCTGGATGTCGAGTGATGTCTGTTCAAAGAAGCGTCATGTTCTAATGGCCTTTAGTAAAATTTGTACAGGAATGGAAGTTATGTGGTTTTTATTTATGACAGTCAGAAATAAAACATTTTTGTTTTTGTGTGATACTTACAGCAATAATTTATTTTTACCAGCCTCCAAATGAGTAAAACGCCAAGGAAGTACTTTTGTTTTTAATTGTATTAGTGTTATTAAATGCAAATTTTCCCCAAGTTTCTGGAAATCAGTGTATCATAAGTAAACTTATAAAAAAAATAATAACATACATAGATATTTTTCTTAACTGAATATATATTTTGAAGAATTTGGCTAAAATGAATTTATTTAAATGAATAATATTCAGTTTCTTAGCTTTTTAATGTGCAAAATAATTACTTAAAAACTATTTAAACGTTTGGATACAATGCTTAGTATTTTTGTGTTGCAAATTTATACAAAATATTAAAATAAGTACTTTGAATTTCTTTTCATGGAAATTTACAAATTTTCTCTTTTACTTTTTCACTAAAAATTTCTTGCCTTGTATTGTTATGAGTTTATTTGAAATAAGTTTCAAAAATACCAAAAGAAATGTATTTAAATGCAAGTCTATTTTAAAAGTTGTGAAAATATTTTTTAAAAATGCAAGCCCAGCAAGTAATTAGTAATATTTATC
Source organism: Hylyphantes graminicola (assembly GCA_023701765.1). Taxonomy (NCBI): domain Eukaryota; kingdom Metazoa; phylum Arthropoda; class Arachnida; order Araneae; family Linyphiidae; genus Hylyphantes; species Hylyphantes graminicola. The sequence continues at coordinate 60,691,694 of CM043111.1, read as the reverse complement.
AAAATAATTTTTACTACATTTATATTTTGTCTGTAAATTTATATTATATCGAATATGTTTTATAGTTTTGTCCTAAATATACTTTTATGATATTAAAATAAAAAAGAACCTAGCTTGCTACATCATATACGAATGAATATTTTTTTCTCTTTATATCTCTAACGAAGTGAAGGATTCTGAAATAAATAAATAATTACTGTTTGAATGTCACTGATGAATGTTATGAAATGTATTTGTTTGAATGGAGTTAATTCTTTGAAGAAAATAAAACCTAATAAAATTAATGTTGATTGAATGTTTAACAATACCTTTTTTCTTTGATATTTACATTTAACCTCACTGCGTAGTTCATATTCACAATGCCACTGAAAATAATTACTGTTTAGCAACTCATTTGGAAAAGACTGCTTCAACATCCCAAAGAGAAAAAAACTGTCCAAAGTAACTGTTAATTCCTGGCAAAGCCTCTCTTATGCATGAAATTTAATGTTTTCAGTAATTTTACTTATTTTTTTAATCATTTGTCATTTTTGATATTCTGAGAGAATTAAGACTTAAAAAATGGTATCTACTATGAAAATATACTTTTGTCCTAAATTGTGATTTTTTTTTTGACATTTAGAATAGTAAATTTTTTTTTGCCCCTATTGCTTTTCCAGCCATCTTAAAAAAAATATATATGTCCTTTTTTCAGGTGTTTGCATGTAACTTTTATCTTCTCTTGTAAATTTTTTCAACATCACTGCAATGGGCAAAATTATAAACTTTATGATATAATGTGGTTTCTTTGATTAATGGTAATGGATCTGTGAAACATCAAAAATACAAGTAGCGGCATTGCAGGGTTTGCAAAAACTTTGTTTTTTCTGTTAATTTAAGAAAAAAAAAATGCTTTTAATTTATTGGTAATGTTGTAAAAGGAATATTTGATACAACATTTATTCTCCTATGAAGGTTATTTATTCGGTTTCACTCTCAAAATAACCATCATAGATATGAAAAGAAATTTTTCTATGCAAGCTGTCTTTAACAAATTATTTGGACAACTAAGAGCACAGTAAGAAGTTACCATTTAAAAAATTTGATATGTAAAATATTCTTAGAAAACTCATTTTTGAATATGCCAAATCAAAAGTAATTTCAAACAATAAATGAAAGCAAGACCGTTGGAGCTGTTGCCATTCATTACGTGAAACAACCCCATAATGATGTAATTTTTTGCTTTAAAAATAAAAGCGTAACTTTTCATAACATTTAACTATTTTTAAATATAAAAATAACCCGATTTTTGTGAGAAAAAGAAAATTCTCTGTCGCTTTTTTAATAAATTAATTTTAGTCGCCATAAAGGGAATATTCCTTATGATGTCACACTCTCCATTCTTTGACAAAGTGTTGAAAGTAGCCCATTGTTTATTTGTATTAATTTTCTATTCAAATTCTCTTTTTATTCTTTATTGTTTTCTAGACTAATTCGCAGTTCAAAGAATACATTAGTTAGTTAATTAGTCATGTAACTCTGTCACCTGAAAGTATGGTGGAGCATGCGTCAAATCCGGTAGTTTGTATTTGTCATATTTTTCGAACTTCGCAATTGTTTGCAATTCCGTCGTTTCGAATGAATTTTGACTCAAATTATACTATCGAAGCCCTGTACTTTTATGATGGGTTGTTAAAAAAAGATACACAGAACAATGAGTATAACAATAGTTAATAAGCTCATTTACAAGGAAATTAATATTTAAACTCAAAAAATTAAAATAATTTAACTCTCTTGGAAGAGCCCGATTGAGACTCATTCATATCTGGATCGACGTATTAGAATTTCATATCCCCATGTTGTATTAAATGAATTTTGGCCCAATTAGTCCAGTCAAAATAGACATTTCAATTAACAAAAATTCGCACCCAGCTAAATTTTGGTAAAAATCTTTGGTACACCATTATAAGTAAAATATCAAAAGTCCCCACCGATCCCATGCCTGCGTTTTCCGCCATCTTGAAAAAACGTTCGAAATTTCGCCCATTTTCCAGTGTTTGTATCATAACTTTTTTCCTAAACATTTTTGAATGTAACTTTTTGACACAAAGTTGTAGAAAACAAAATTTTCTTCAAAATAGGTATGAAAAGTTTTTGTGTACGGCAATTGGTTAAGGAGCTACGAAGCAGCAAAAATTGTGTAAAATCGAGTGTTTCGAAAAAATATGACGTTCTAACGACTTTCTATCGCCATAACTCACATAAAACTTCATTTTATCAATAAACAATGATTTTACAAGTCGTAGAAAATTTAATTTCCTATAAAATACACTTATCAAAAATAAGTTTCTTACATTTTCCAAGAAGAAAGGTTAAATTTACAGAAACCCAAAAAAGGTTCTATTTTCACCCGACCATACACTGTTTTATTTTTTTGAAGGTAGCTCTTTCCCATTTTATTTTTTACTATTTTTGTGAATGAAAAACTTGTAGAAAATAATTTTTTTCTATAAAATGGTTCTGTTTTGTGTTCCATACGATAAAATGTAATGGAGGTACGGTGTTCGAAAAATGGCGTAAAATCTTGAATTTCGCCAAAAGAGTTCTTTACCATTTCAAATCCCAATAATTAAAACAAAAAACTTCATTTTAGTGGAACATAATTATTGTGGAACTTGAAGACATCACTATTTATTATATTGGTACGGTCTTAAAAGTTATTTAAGATTCAATACCAAAGAATTTTGGTATATTTTTCGAAAAACATGAGTAGAAGCCGTTATATGTTTTGCCAAAGACACAGACTAAAGAAGGGAAATATTAGCCCCAAAGATCTTACGATATCGATGCTTTTTATAAAAAAAATATATTTTAGATATCGTTGCATAGTTGTTATTGATTTTGGATATCTACTCCACAAAATGCTGTGGAGTCGAAACTTGACGTTTTCTGAAATTTACACTGATTATCGGAAGTACATTCTCAGGCATTATGGCTCTACGATAACTATTGCATTTGATGGCTACCACGTCCGGTCAAAATAGACATTTTAATTTTAAAAAAATCGCATACAGCTAAATTTTGGTATAGGTCATTGGTACACTATTATAGCGTAAAAAAAAGTCCTCACGTATCACATGTCTGGTAAAAAAATTTATTCTAGGTCAAAGTTCACAAATACAGTCTAACCTCGATAAATCGACTTTCTATAAGTCGAATAATCCATTAAGGTGGCCAATCACCTCACAGCAAGTTTCTGAAAATTCTATTCCAACCATATCGTTAGGCGATATTATTATTAGTTATGAATATAAACATAGTTTTGAGAAAGTAAATCATTTAAAAAAAAATTGTATTTGTGGAAAATTATAATAAAATATGCTTCACAAATCACGTTTACGCAAAACATGATATCTTTACAAAAAAAATTTTCATCGTTTAAATTTAAATATGTTCAACAAACACTAATATACACTCTTAAGACAAACGAACGATTTTAACTCAGTCTGAGCTAATTTTCACACCTCCAGTCTTGAAAATGCACTTTCCCGAAAGGAGTGGATCCTTTGTGTGTTAAACCTCCGACAGGATCACTCCAAACGAGTGATTTTAACTCAGTCTGAGTTAATATTCACTCTTTTCCAGTGTCGAAAATGCATTTCTTCTGGAGTGGATTTCACTCTTGTTTTAAGAGTGTAGGTCATGAACTAAATCCATTAAGATATCAGCGCCCAAATTTTTTATAGGCAAAAGTTTGAAGCATTACATCGAAAACACATAGAAACAAGAGAGTAACAAGCATATAAATAGTTTTAAAATATCCAATTCTTAATAATTTTACACGATTCTAGTCCAAAATCTTCTTCATACTGTTACAAAACTACTGTAAAAATTTGGAAGCAATTGATAATAAAGAACTTCAGTGTTTTTGTTTTGCGTAATGCGTTTTGTAAAAAAATTCCAAAAAAAGCTTTAAAGTGCTATAACTTCGGTTCTATTAGGAACTAGAAAAACTAGAAACTAAAATGAAACAGATTTAGAAAGCTAAACGTTTATTTTATATTAAAATGCAAAAAACAAATGTTTGATATTTAGTCGATTTTTGCTGAAAAAATGTCACCGGATACCTTAACTCGAACTTTTAGTCGAGTCTCGAATCATTTCGATACTTTTCTTTAAAAAAACTGTCTTGATTAGAATATAGCCAAAATGACTTACAGAGCAGGAATATATCAACTGAATCATCTGCAATCAACTGAACCCAGAAGACTAGGGTTGGAAAATAGTAAATGATATTTTGGAGCCAATTCAAACTTTACAGTCCCACCTGCTCCAGAAAAACTGCTTAATATACTCTATTTTGTAATTGCAAAAAGGGTTGTAGTGCAAACTGTGGCTGTAAAAAAGTCGGATTATATTGTTCTTTAGTATGTACCAATTGCCATGGAAAATCTTGTTTAAATGTTGATTCAAATGCAACATATGGGGATTCATATATGGGAGATAACCGACGCATCTTTACGTGAACTGTTCCTAGATCTTCAGCAAGAGGAAGAAGACATTATTGTTGAAGAAGGATTTGAAGATTATTTGTCAGATTAAAATTTTCCCGAAATTAAAAAAAAATCTTTTTAGTTCATTTATAACTAATTGTACCATTTTTATTGAATAATTATCTAATAAAACTTATAGAAAATACTACTGAATGCACGAACTCCATTTGATAAGACTGTTTATTTTTTGAAACCTAGTAATTCTTATGAATAATCAAAAGTACATTCATCGAAGAATTTATCTGCTTATCCAAAATGTCAAAATCATATCTTTTCATTACATGTGCAATAACTGGCTGCGATACTAAGTCAGCATTCAGCAATGTACAGAAGGGGTAAAACATCAATATTTAAATTGGTTAAAATACGTAATGAATGTAACGTAATGCAGTGTACAATAGAAAATTAATCATTTTTTATTATACACTTAACCATATATTTTTCATAGTTCAATTAGTAGATGTTCCTTAAACTAAAAGTATTTTTTATTCAAACTATTTGTTGAAATGAAAATGAAATCTTTTATCAAAATCACATGTATTTTGCCATTTGAATAAATAAACATCTTCGTTTTTTTTTTTAAATATACCAAAATTCTTTGGTATTGAATCTAAAATAACTTTTAAGACCGTACCAATATAATAAATGATGATGTCTTCAAGTTCCACAATAATTATGTTCCATTAAAATGAAGTTTTTTGTTTTAATTATTGGGATTTGAAGTGGTAAAGAACTCTTTTGGCGAAATTCAAGATTTTACGCCATTTTTCGAACACCGTAGCTCCGTTACATTTTATCGTATGGAACACAAAACAGAACCATTTTATAGAAAAAATTATTTTCTACAAGTTTTGCATTCACAAAAATAGTAAAAAATACAATGGGAAAGAGCTATCTTCAAAAACATAAAACAGTGTATGGTCGGGTGAAAATAGAACCTTTTTTGGGTTTCTGTAAATTTAACCTTTCTTCTTGGAATATATAAGAAACTTATTTTTAATAAGTGTATTTTATAGGAAATGAAATTTTCTATGACTTGTAAAATCATTGTTTATTGATAAAATGAAGTTTTATGTGAGTTATGGCGATAGAAAGTCGTTAGAACGTCATATTTTTTCGAAACACTCGATTTTACACCCTTTTTGATGCTTCGTAGCTCCTTAACCAATTGTCGTACATAAAAACTTTTCATACCTATTTTGAAGAAAATGTTGTTTTCTACAACTTTGTGTCAAAAAGTTTTATTCAAAACTGCTTAGGAAAAAAGTTATGATACAAACACTGGAAAATGGGCGAAATTTCGAACGTTTTTTCAAGATGGCGTAAAACGCAGACATGGGACCGGTGGGGACTTTTGATATTTTACTTATAATAGTGTTCCAAAGATATATACCAAAATTCAGCTTGGTGCGAATTTTTGCAAACCTACCCCTATTTTTTGGTCTATTTTGACCGGACTAAATACTTTCCTAGATTAAGGGGACGAGGTACCAAAAATTATCAAAAATAGCTTTTTTTTAGCGTAGTTTGTTCACTTTGTAAACATTGATGACAAGTTTCATAATGGTATCTTAATTATAAAAAAAGTTATAAGGTATTTTCTGGGTTATTCTTTACTATTGGTAGTCCCTTACCAAGGATGACTTGTTGGTGTTGGTACAAGAAGTCATCAAAATTAAGAAAATAAATAAGGGTAAATAATTCGTATTTACGTAACAATGGGAGCAGTATAAATTAAATATGCGATAGAAAATGAATAAAAATGATTAATTTTGGAGTTTAAAAAATTAAATTAGAACTAAATGGCCGTGTTTGGCGATTTTCTTTTCAAGATGTATAAATTCTTATTTACATTTTATTATAGATAATAAAATGTAAAATTTTGTTTAAAATGTTCTAAGTAACAGTTACTATTACAAAATCCTTCCTGTTAACATTAAAAATGTAGCGTGGAAGCAAAAAAAAAAAAAGAAATATAATTAATTTAAAAAATCATAGCGTATTTTGGTAAAGAGTACTTTTTTTCATTAAAATTAATTCATTTGAGTTGGTATCCTAATGGATAGGGTTGTTAAAAAAAAATCAAACCCTTAGCCCTTGAAAGCGAGCCTGGCAAACTACTAGTCTGCCAGTTTGCACATTATTAATACAACAACAGAAATCATAGACGAATGTTTCGTATCAGTTTAAATTTCTCAGATTCTCTTTGCAAAATAGTTATTTAAATTACCAAACATATTTTTAAAATGATTTAAGGATCTTTTTTTGAGAAGGAGCATTAAAGAACCTTAACTAGCCGGATCCCGGCAACCATAAATGTAATCTTAATAAAACCGCAGATTACACGACAAAAACTTACTTTTTGAAAGAACCTTTAATTGAGGGATCGTCATATTTGAGAACTTAATCCTGTCCACAGTAAAGCCAGACATCGCGACCATTTTTGACTAAGTTAAAACAGCCCTTTTAAAAGAAAATCTCCGAAAAAGTTTCCCCCAAACTACAGTAGCTTTATCAGGTAATCCCGGAAAAATGTTTCTTTTTCTTCTAAAATTTTTCTAAATCCAACCACTGAAGGATTATCCCCTCCCCCTTCTTTCGCCTTCTATTTAGAGACGTCGAATCCCAAAAATAGAAACGGTAAAGAAATATCGCCACGTACTTTGGGCACCAGTTTTAAGCTTCTACACTACGTTTATAACTTAAAAAGAGGAAGTTATTATTATCGTTCAGTCTGTCTGTTCGCCTGTCCGTCCGTCTGTTTGTCACCCCCTTTCATAGCCCAAACTACAAATGCTACAGGCAAATGTAATACGTCAAAAAATTCAGCGCATCGAAATTAGATGGCATTGAAAATCTCAGAAAAAAATCGAATTCGAAGTCCGTTAATTATCTATAATAATAAAAATGAAGTTTTGTGTGTATGTGTGTGTATGTCTCTCCGAAACTCACAAACTAGACATTTGTTTGACTCGTAACTTGGCACAAATGCGTAGTTAATACTTGAGTAACAAAATAAGAACTTTCAGAGCTCGAAATGTTCTACTTTTAGAGAAAATTCGAATTTTCTGAAAAAAATACACCACTTTGGCTCAAATCCGATGAAAATTTTTCTTTCGAGTTGCCATTCAGCAGAAGAAATTAAAATAAACTTTTCGAAAATAGTTAAAATATAAAAAAGAAAATACTTTATTCTTAAAAACTTACAAATATATTCATTTTAAAGATTTAGTTTACTATCATTTTAATTATTAAACTTTCATTTTATATTATTCTTTAATTTATATCAAGGCAACTTTTAATTTTTAACTTGATGTTTTAATCTATAATAATAAAAATGAAGTTTAAAATGTTTTTTTTGTGTTGCCATTACTTTCAGAAACTAAAATCATCATTTGAAAATAATTGATATGTTTCAAGTGACGTATTTCTTACCAGTTTTCATACGACGATATATTGTGGGTTTAGTTGATGATTTCTTCATTGATGGTTTTGTTGGTTGCAAATATGCAGCAATAAATGTATAGCTAAGCAATTACAGAAATGCGATGGTTAATAACGAAATTGCACTAGAGCTGCGTATAAGCGTTTTATGTCTTTATTGTTTCGCCAAATATGTTACCAATCTCGCCAAATTATTAATTAAAACTCGCCAAATGGGCAAAATGTTTGTTAGCTATTACTGAACTATGATGGTTAATAAAGGCCATCGCATTACAGCTGCATATTAGGATTTTATGTCTTTATTTTTTCGCCAAATATGTTGCCAATCTCGCCAAATTATTTATTAAAACTCGCCAAATGGGCAAAATGTTTGTTAAGCTATTACTGAACTATGATGGTTAATAAAGGCCATCGCATTACAGCTGCATATTAGGATTTTATGTCTTTATTTTTTCGCCAAATACGTTGCCAATCTCGCCAAATGGGCACAATGTTTGTTAAGCTATTACTGAACTATGATGGTTAATAAAGGCCATCGCACTACAGCTGCATATCAGGGTTTTATTCTTTATTTTTTTCGCCATATATGTTGCCAATCTCGCCAAATTATGTATTAAAATTCGCCCAATGGCCAAAATGTTTTTTAAAACTAATTTATAAGCTGGTTGGTTGTGCTAAGGTCATTGTGTTAGAGCTGTATAATGGTGTGTTTGTAGCTATATCTATTTTCTCGCCAAATTATTTCCCAAAACGCGCCAAAAGAGTTAAAAGGTTTTATTTATTTATGGGTTTTTTGGTTTTGGTTTGAATTAACGTCGCTCTAGAGCTGCACGAGGGCTATTGGCGAAGGGCATCGTATTTTAGAACCACAGTCAGGTGACGATATTTATTTATGAGGGAATTGTGATGCTATTTATGAGTGCATTTTACACCGTATTTTTGATTTTGGAATTTTAAAACAATGAAACGTGATTTCATACTCGAAAACGAGCGGGAAGAATAACTTAAGTTTATTATTGTATTCCTTTCCTTGCGGAAGCGCCCAAAAACGCCCGAACAACTAAGGATTCGATAATGTTATTCTTTTCAAATACTACGAGGAAGCAAATATCCTTCGTAGCGAAAGGGTTAAAACAGGTTATATAGTACACATACTTGGATCGATTTGATTTTTTTTTAATCCGTGCGAAGTACGGGTATAAATTTGCTAGTTTAAAAAAAAGTCGAAATTTAATGCTCATTTGTGAAAATTTTCTTCAAATGAGTCATTCAGCACGTTCTTCCACTGAAGGAAGAGAATGCTAATAATCCTTAGCACGTTCTTCCATCGAAAAAGTGACGAAAACGCGTGCACCTATACCAGCTTCAGACTCGAAAAAAAATACAAAATCGAATATTTTTTGAGAAATTGAAAGGTGTTATTTTTAAAGGAGGTAATATCATAATCATTGACACAAAAATATCATTTTTTTTTTTCAAAAATGTCATTTAGCATGTTCTTCCACTAAGCTCTTCTTATTATGTGTTTATTTATAAAATTTAGATTAGGTAATTTGAATTTTTAAATATACAATTCAAATAAGTATTTTATACTAAAAAGCATTCTTGAATCAAGTACCTGTTAATATATAATCCTGTTTTTCAAATAAAATTACCATTTAATTTTTTTATCCTTCAGATTCGGCTTAAAAACGGCCTTGCGAAGAAGTTAAAAAAAAAAAAAAACTGAAGTACTAGTACTTTTTCTTCAAATAATACGCAAAAGGAGACTATTTCATCTTTTAAAAGAACCAGTTTTACTTCACCGAAAAAGGGATTACCACTTTTTCGGCACGCTTTTTAGTGCAGTGTATTTTGTAAATCGAATCAGTCTAAGGATTTGTTAAAAGGCCCAAGAGAGGTTTTCCCAGAAAAAAAAGTTTAGAAAGAAAATGACAGGGGTTACCCTCTACTTCATATATTTTGTCACATACATTTTATTTTTTTGTTTTATCAAGAAAGTCTATTTTAGGTGCGTCAACGGAAGATTGACAAAATTTTCTTGTTAAAAAGTGTATTTATATTAAATAACAGTCATTTTGACATTTATGAAAATAGCAAAAATTTCTAAAAGAACTAAAATTGTCTATGTTCCTATTACTTAAATACTTATCAAAAAGCAAGTTTTGTTACAGTAATGGTCGCTTAAAACAGCTTCCACATACAATTTATACACATTTGAAAAAAAAAAAAAAATCTATACACAGTAAACAGTTGTAATTTAAACTTTTAAAAAGCCAAAATTAGCTATTTTCATTGATGTCCGCTCGTAAAATAAATTAATATTCTTTATCGGTTGCTACATTTATTTGCTGTTCAAAGAATAATTGTTTAAAAAATCGATTTTGTGAAATAGCCGTTCAGGTGACATTTGGCGCATTTGGAAACTGTAACCGAACTTAAATTCTTAAAAAGTATCAAAATAAAAATCCTGTGAGAACTTGATATTTTTTAAATATTAAAACGGACATATGACGAAACATGGAACAACTACAAATTGTATTGATAAATAAAGAAATACAAAGAAAAGTAACCAGCTTTTTATGCAAAATAGCAAAAATTTCTATATAATATAAAATTGTAATTGTCGGACGCCTGAAAGCCACGTGACTTACGCGGCTTCAGCCAATCAGAAACGTTAGAAGCGCTGAAAGTAAGCTTAAGAGTTTGACGTCATCGCATCGACCAATCAAATCGTTTTTCACCGATGATGTATAATTTCTGTTTACTTTTAAGGCAACAGAGCGCTCGAACTTTTTAAATGTTTTGAGTTTTGAGACGTAATTCCATTTATTACATTCCAAGAGCGATATAACGAAGGATTTACTGCACTTAATAAAAATTTGCATATTTTTAGTGACATTGAAAATATAATGAAGGTTTGCTATACTTATCGAGTTGTATGAAATATGAAGTGGAATATTTTGCATATTTGTGCATTTTCGCTATTTGGCACCGAAATTTAAAACTCCAAATCAAGACCAGCCGTTATATTATAGGTATTCCTAACTACGAAAGAATAAAGTAACAAAGAGGTAAAGTAAACAAAGAGGAATTGCGTAGCAATTCTCAGGGGTTGGTGAACGGTAGCGAGCAGGGGGCTTTGCCCCCTAGTAATTAATAATAACGATAGAACGCATTGCTGCTTTCTTAGTAAAAAAGAATTAACAATAAAAGAATTACATTACGCTACATTTTAAGGAGTCGTTGTGAACTTATTTATGTGACAAAAATAAATTTTCGGTCACATTAATTTTAAATACATAAAATTTATCATTCTATTGTTGACACAACAATAGTAATTTAACTGACTAAAAATTAAATATCAATGCTAAGTAAATGGGTAGTTCGTCGACACGACAGACGGGTGATCATATGTCCACAAGGACGTACACACAGACGGACAAAAAGTATGAAAGATAGGTCTTTGATATCATACATTTATAAAAAAAATAATAAAACAGGTTTATAAGATCCGACGGATAGAACTAATTTTGGAAGGGTCGTAAGGACAGACTGACTACTTCAGTACCGATTAAAATACCTAATTTTTCACTTGAAAAACCTCTTTCTGATTAAAAAAGAAAGTAAGCTAAAAATAAAACGGCCTACCACAAGGACTCTTGAACTAGACGCCTTTAATGTCGCACATTAGCACAATTGTGTGGTTGATACTTACGTTACAATTTTTGAACTTTTAGAGCTTAAAATTTTATATTTTTGGAGAAAATTCGAAACATTTGAAAAAACTAGAGCACTTCTGCGATTTTTTATTCTTTCGTAATGCCATTAGTTGACGAAATTAAATTAAACACTTACAAAACTAATTATTATTAATCATTTTTATTTTATTTTGTGGCCATTTAAACGCAGAACCCTCCTTTATTATTTGGAAAAGAATTGTAAATAATGTCTCACTTAGAGTAGTTCTGTCCAGCTTTCAATCTAGAATTTTGTTGATGGCTTAGCTTTAGGTAATGAATTTCTGTTTGCGACAAATAGCACTTGCGTACACTCTCAGAAAAATCCGTCTTTATACACTAAACCTTCCGTCTATTTTCACAGTAATTTTTCCGTTTTATAAAAAACAGAACAATTCCGTTTTCTTTGAACCGCGCATGCGCATCGCGATATTATTGTTGGTTAGTAGAAGAGGCCGATATTAATTTCTATCGACATCACGACTTTTTGCAGCAGTAACTCCTATAATAATATTTTGAAGAGATGTGTCACAATGGTCGAGTGGTTAAAGCATCCGCCTCAGGATTCAGCCTTCTCAGGGGTGCGGGGGTTCGAATCCCACCAACTGCCAATCATCCTATAAATCGGATATGTGTACTGGGAAGTTTAGGGCCCGAGGGCAGACGTGCTCTCGTTAAATCTGTGGAGTTTAAAGTCCCGACGGCGCACAGTGGGGTATTTGACCGATCTAGCTGGACAAAAACATTTTCTTCACTTCAGGTAGTAATGTATGAAATCTTAAGTTATGTTCGGGTATTATAAGTACAATACAACATTTTACCTAGCTTTATAAACCCGGCGTTCCACGGGTGCACCCTTAATAACGGTGATTGTTTTCTATGTAAACTATTATTTTATGCCAATTGATGAGTCCCATTCTAATATGAGGGCTTGTCCGATTATATCCAGGGCCTTCCAGGAGTTAGAAGACTTTCTCATAGACCCTGTCGCCTTGCATGCGGAAGGTCCCAGGTTCGTGTCCTTGCATTGCCAACACAATTGCCGTCCTACAAACGGTTCGTGAAGCCCCGAAAAATGCCCGACGAATTATATCCTGTGTGGAGGGCGTTTACGTCAAATATCCTGCAAAATCCCGAAGCTACGTATGATCAAGCTCTTCGATTTGCGTTGGGTGTCCACTCAGGTGTCCGCTCCTATAGGAGAGTGAACTCCAGTAGGATAAGTGCATTTTCGACACTGGAAAAAAAGTGAATATTAACTCAGACTGAGTTAAAATCCCTCGTTTGGTGTGATACTGTCGCAGGTTTGACATACAAAGGACCCACTCCTAATGGGGAAGTGCATTTTCTACACTGGAGACATGAAAACTAAATCAGCCTAAGTTAAAATCGCTTGTTTGTTTTAAGAAAGCAACTACCTCTATAGTTCGATGATAATTCAAACTAACCCATTCTTATTGGACGACAATATCGTGATGAAAATTGTATTGGATTCTGTCATATGATTGAATTATTTACACAACAAGATAGTTAAATGGGAACGATAGAACTTTTGAAAGATATGTGCATTGGTATGTGAATCATCTTCAAAGGTTTTCGTTTATTGTACTTGTTGAGCAGCATCGCAACACTATTTGGATATTAGCAGTGTTTTTAGTACTCTATAGAGAAGCATCTCTTTCCCACTTTCTTTTAAACTTGGTTTGTGTAGCAAAAGTTAACACTTCCAAATCGGTATTTTTTCGTAATTCTTTAGTTTTTCTCCCTTTACTCCGATCACGAGTTAGTGAAATGTCGTCAGATATCTACCTTGTCCTTTCACAATTTTTGGAACTAAAAATAGACTTTCAAGCCAATCTTTGTTTTCTAGCAAAAATATCTTCTTTTCTTTGAGACTTATGACAACGAAATTTAATTTATATTTGAACCCTCTTTATTTCGCACGTGAGCTCATCGGAAAACTTATCTAAGTTTAAAAGGTAATTTTCTGTGAACTTCAATTTTTCATTTATGTTATCAAATGTTGTTACTGCATAATAGCAAACAAATTCTTTCCTAGTCATGATTATAACTTTTGATGATCCTAAAACAAAAATTAACGTCTTGAGAGCAGGTTGAAACTTGCGTACTTTGTTAGATCACATGCCTAACGATGCTACAAAATTACTTTTATATCGCAATATTTCAAAAACCTGCAAGAAATTTTACCAGATTCTTAAAGTTCAGATTCTAAGCTTTCGTTTAAGCTAAAACTCGAAGCGGCATTTTGCGGCATTATATAACTAATTGTCTAAAATGTAAATCAAATCGAAGAAAATTGATGATGAAAAATAGAACATTTTCAAAACGGTAATATGCTTAAAATAAAACATTAAAAATAATTAAAACTGGTGGAAAGTATACATTCTTACTTGCTGTATTAGATTCAATAACTCAAAAATCCATTTTCGCTGTTTTAATCAGGATAAAAAATAATTTCAGCTCCGTCTGTTTACGAACGTCAGAAAAAGAAAAACGAACACTACTGAACAACGAACTTTAAACCAGCATTACGAATGTAAAAAGTCGTCTGCAATTAAAAAAAAGTGTTGTTCGACATGCACTAATTATTCGTCTATCAGAAATGACTATTTTTTCTTCATATGTTTAGGTTTTTAAAATCGACTTTTGTCCAGCTAGATTGGGCAAATACCCCACTGTGCGGCGTCAGCGTACGATGTCGCTCGAAGTTCGATATTTCTTCAAAATACATAAAATTTTCGTTTTTTAGCGAAAAATAAACAAAACGAATATATCTTCAAAATACAAAATTTTTCGCTTTTTAACGAAAAATAAACACAACGGATCTACCTTAAAAAAAAAAAGGAATACTTCCTTCTTTTAGCGGACCAAAGTGTTCCTTCAATTCACGGAAACATTCCGGTAGCAGTGCTGCACAGACTTTTTCCGTGAATTGAAGGAAATTTTTTTAAGAGTGTATTTAAGTAGTTGGCAGGTAAACTTCAGCAACTGCCAAAAACTGTGTTTCGGAGATATTTGATCAAATGCGATTCTGATTTCACACAACTTCCAGTAAAACATTAAAATTTAAAGAAAAGGGATGGCTAACTTTGCATTGAAAGTGTTTGGTGGGTAGTTAATATTACTTAGATCTGTTTACATAGAGACAGCATTTTCTCCCGTTGTTCTTTCCTTTTCGTACTGAATGCGGTGACGCAGTTGTGGCAGTATCCCATTAATGTGTTTTGGAGACTTTAAATCAAACTCATTTTGCAGACAAGTATAGGTAGCTGTTGTAACTGCATAATTTTCTAGTATAGCATAGCTTGGGGTAATTAAAAGATTCTTTGTCCTTGGATTAATGAATATAACCGTCAAATGACAGAGGTACACTCTTAAAACGAACGAGCGATTTTAACTCAGTCTGAGTTAATTTCACTCCTTCAGTCTAGATAATGCACTTCTCCCATAGGAGTAGATCCTTTGCGCGTTAAACCTCCGACAGGATCACTCCAAACGAGTGATTTTAACTCAGTCTGAGTTAATATTCACTCCTTTCCAGTGTCGAAAATGCACTTCTACTGGAGTGGATTTCACTCTTTTGTTTTAAGAGTGTACAAAAATCCAAAAGCGTATGGTCAAACGGACAAAAAACACAAACAGTTGAAATTGTACTGTTGAAATGGAAACTGAAACAAACCGTACGAAGGTAGATGGACAAGCTGTCAATAATACGCACAGATAGATTGACGAAAATATAAAAAGCCTTTGATGTCATACCTTTCTAATAAATAAGATTTTTAAAAAGAGAGTTTAATGGTTTCATAGAATTTGGAAAGGGGAAGAGGGGAAAGGGGGACGAAAATCTCTACGGTTTCAATACCTCATTAGAATAAATAAAAATTCTTTGAATTCAAGAAGATGAAAATTTGCTAAAAAAGATCAATTATCTGATGCATGCCAAATAGATTAATATTTGTAAATGAAGTAAACTGAAAATCGTAATACTGCCAAATGCGGAAAATAAAGTCAATAAAAATTCTTTTGTAGATTGCAGAATATAAATATTTAATTTGGAGGTCGTTAATTACTATATAAAGCATCAAATCAAAAGCAAGTACTAAAATATAAAATAAAAGTAGAATTAAACTTGGCATTTTAAAACAATTTGGGAAAATTGATATTTATTTTAAATTGTGAGAGATTTTATTTCTGACCTTATTTTTGTAGTTTGCAATGCTGGGCAATGAAGAACTGTGTTCAAGACCGATTCACGTTATTTTTTCGAATTAATTTCGTGACTTTTCAAGTATTCCTCTATTTTTTTCCCTACTTCACAAATACTTTTTAAGCGCACTTTTTGCTTCAAAAATATTTTTTTTTAGTACGGAGCTTTTTTGTATCTTGTTAGCTCCTCAAATTCAAAACACAACAAACAAATCTCGATATTAAGAATATAGTAATAGCATTATTGAAAAATGTTGTTGTTTTCACACTTCAATTGTTGATAAAATTTATTTTAATGATTAATTGTTGATAAGTGCCACTAGTATTAGCAATTTTCTAACAATTTCTAACAAAGAATTACAATTAAGAGAAAGAAATTCTTCTATTATCGCGGGAATTTTTAATGCATTTTCAACACCCCACTCCCACTAAAAATAATTTTGGCAAAAGAAAACCAAAAAGTTTCACTTATGGTTGAAATCAAAAGTGATATCTTGTTAAAAACATGTATAACATTGATTCAACATTTATTCAAATGAATCAAATCAATTTAAATTATTTTAAAGTTTTGGAAAATAAAATACATTTTGTTGAAGCAGGCAGATTTTACAATATGGTTGAATAATTCTTAAAATTTCTATAACTTTAGTACTACTACTAAGTTTGCTTGTGTAAATGAAAGGAAAATATCATCGGTTCCATAACAAAACCACTAATGTGTATAAACCAAAGGATTAGATTTCATGGCATATTGTTTTAATATGTTGCATATTCAAAGTTTGCATGAATTCCAAAAATTTAATTAAAAACATGTTACATCATTAAAGAATATTTCCCATTTAATCAATCTAACATTATAATAATTCGCTCCGCACACTTTGACAAACACTGGATCCATATTGGTTTACAAAATGCAGAAAAATATTCCTACATGAAATAAAATACAAAAAACAAATGAAAATACACCACAAATGCTTGAAAATTACAGTAAAACAGTTATACAGTTTACTTTAAAAATACAGGGCAAGCGTTATAAATTACAACAAAGTTATTTTACAGATAACTTAAAAAAATAATCACAAGTACAAAAAAATTACAGCATTGTTTCTACACAATAAACTAAAACAATAGAGCACATGTACTTCAAAACCACAGCTTAAAAATATTTCACAGTAAACTGTAAAACATTGCACGTTGTCATTACGTTGACAAACGTGACCCTAATTTTGTACAGTCAATACCACCTAGATTAGAAAGCCGAAGAACTAAGCAACACAACGTCACACTAGTGGACCAATTTCAATTTGTTGACCAATAATGTCGTATCTTAAGATGACGTCGCATCTTGATTCATCTTATCTTAAAAATTTATTCAAATACAAGATCTAGTCACGAATGATCATTGGTCAAAACCACAGAATTGGTCCACTTATATGACGCCAAGCATTTAGTTGGTCGGCCTTCTAATCTACGTGGTATTGGTACAGTGCGCTGGTTTGTCTCAACTCTCAATGGCAGGCAGAATAGACATTTCACCTTCTTCGTAATTTCATGTCGATTGAGGACAGGCCGACATTCTTCTTGAAGCCATAGTAGTACATGGAGGACCAGTCCTTCACCCCGGGATTGTACAGCCCGTTGGGGTTGCAATCCTCCGAAGCGTAGCAATTCCAGTACCAGAACCCGCCTTTTTTCAACTCGGCGCAATTCTGGGCATCCAATCGGTTGTTCTTCCTGTCCTTCGTGGTGAACATCTCGTTGCTGGAATAATACATACTGTCACCTAGAACAAGGAAAAGTTTTTAACTCCTGACCTGAATTGAGGGTCTGGGGAGCCCAGTCGGTTAAGCACTCGCTTAGCATGCGGACGGTCCCAGGTTCGGGTCCGGGCATCGCCAAAATAGCTGCCGACCTATAAACGGCCAGTGCAGCCAAAAATGTCCAACGAATAATATACCCCGTGTAAGGGAGTGCACGTTAAATATCCTTCAAAGTCCTAACGCTGCGTACGATGTCGCCCTTGTTGACGGTTGCATTGGGTGCCTATTCAGGTGTAGGCTCGTCACCTGACTGTGGTTCTAAAATACGACGCCGTCGCCAATAGCCATCGTGTAGCTCTAGTGCGACGATAATCCAAACATAACCTAACCTGACCTGAATAGAATGGGTATGTTTCAGGTCTTGAATGGCAACAGTAGAAATACCGGCACTCTGGCGTCGGAAGTGACGTCATCAGGGAAGGAGTTGGGTGCTCTCTAGTGGCTCGGAAGGCACGTGACCGGAAGTGGCGTGGGAGTCGTGTGGTCTCTAAGTGTTCGGTGGAGTTGAGTTGTTTTTTTTTTGGGCTAAAAGTTGAGTTGTAGGGTTGCTGGTTTGTTTAGCATGAAGTATAACCTTACTGTATTGTTTTAGTTGAGTTGTAGGTGTACTGATTTGTTTTGCGTGACGTAGTTTGGAAATTATTATAGTTTAGGAATGGCAACGGGTCGGTTATAGTAAAAGAGTTTCGGAATGGCAACGGATCGGTTTTTGTAAAAGAACAGTTATTTGTAATTTTTATTGCATAACTGCGAAAGCTTAAAAGTCTTGTTTTTATGAAAAATGGGTTATTTCATGGGATGACGCTACCGAAGGCAGCAACGTGTATTATCGGCTTATATATTGCTTTATGTATTGTGTTATTATTGACATTTATGAGACCTACAAGAACAGCAATCGACTTTGTAATTAAACCTAATATTACTGTACAACTTAATGAAAGTGAAATAGGGTATCGTCCATAGCAAGGGGCCAATTCTTTCATTTTTTAGTGAAGTAAATTCAAGAAAACACTTATGCAGTGATTCCTGCTATTATTTTAAGTTGGTTATATGTTGGTTCATTTTATTCTTAACATATGAAATGTGGTTTATAATAATTTCAATTGTAGAATTATTCTCTTATAGTAAACAGTTATCCTGTTTAAATGGATTTCAAATCGTTGGTGCTATTCTAATCAGTAAAGTTCTTATGTATAAAAATGTAACTATTTTTACAAATTGCACTAGGTGATTTATTACGTTTAAATGTACTTCAAATCGTCAATATTATTTTATAGCTAGCGTGGTAAAAAATAAAACTAGTTAGTCCCCTCGGTAAAATGTTTTTCTAAAATTATTATATTTAGAAATTTTTGCTGTTCAACTATTATTTTAAATGATTTACTTTTGTGTTAAAAGTATTTTTTTTTAAATACTTTGGTTAAAATATTTCGACAAACGGTCTAGAGTTAAAAGATTATTATCAAGACAATAGTAATAGTTTTGTTTAATGTTTCTTATATTTAATGCTGAAACTTAGATTTTTTCTTCTGTTTAATGTGAATTTTATATTTAAATGTATTGAAAGTAAAATTTTACTCTCTATTTCGCGTCTACATTGTGAATTTTAAGGTCTGAATAAGTATGTAATGATATTGCAATACCTTGCTTATGGAGAAGTAGTTAGGTGATTCACATATTTTTTTCATTAAACTAGTTAAATTATTTTAAAGTGGAATGGTTATTTCGCAAATTATTGTCACAGAAATTTAGTATGCTCTAATTTTCAAATCGCGTTTTTTCTATTATCTAATATTACAAAAATCTTATCTAATATCACAGTACCCCCTCGTAAAAAACTTTGTATTCATACAGGTTTAAAGAAAATAGTTCGGAAAAAATTCCCTTGTAATAGCTGATAACAGTCTATGAAATGAAATTTCACTACATAAACAGGAAAAAATCTTAATTACAATAACAATGATTTAATTACTTTTAAATAGATGGTAACTATTAAAGTAAAAGCCCTATTAATCTTGAAAAGGTAGTAACACTTTCAAATCAAAAAATCCTCGAAAAGAATGCTAACATCCTTTACGCAAGTAAACACACAGAGGTCCATTGTCAATAAACAGAATTCCCGATAAGAAAGATTCTGATAAGGTTAGACTAACTTCATACATTGCTAGAAAAGTTACTCGGATTTATCAGAGTACTAAATTTCAACTTTATTTTAACGAGTATTGTAATGAAAAGTTTTGACTAAAACTATTCAAAGTATTTGAATTATAAAAGGGAATTTATTTTTTTTTCTTTTTCCATGCTAAATAGTGATTACAGAATGATTCATAGAAAATAATACTTAATCAAAGATAAGACTACAGGATGTAAAATTTATCAAATAAATAATATATTAGATTTAATTCTTAAAGATTAATTGATTTTTTAAAACGAAAAAATTACAAGTAAACAAATCGATTTTAATATTAGCACCGCAAAACATCGAAAAAATGCAATGACTTTCTTATTCTTATGATAACGCAGCTATAAGATAAAGTCCATAGATAAAACGATCTGATGAATAAACAGGACTCACAATCCCGTGAAAGCTGTAATATAGGCGATAAGACTCGATACAGCAAATACTCTATAAAAACCACCCTATAGATTTTTAATTAATACACTTTAATTTATAAAAATGTAGAATTTCTAAAGGATTTACTTTTATGATAATTACAAGAGTTAGTTTATATCAACCAAACTTCAGTGTTTTACATTTTTTTTTATTGTTGTAAACCAAGTCTGAGTTTTACTAAGACTATTTTTTAAAAAAAAATCTTGTAAGACTACCTTTTTAAATTCCAACTCTCACTCAATCATATATCTTAAGACTTATTCAGTCATTTTTCTTAAGAGTTATATAAAAAAAAAATACTAACAAAAACTTAGTTTCAATTTTAAAATTCAAATGGTTACCATAAAAGATGATAACATTTTTATCAAATAATACTGTGGAATAAACCTCAGTTTAAAATCCATTTATTAAATAAATTTAAGTAAAATCGAGTTACTCGAATGTAGTTTGTTTTATATTTGGCTACATTATCAATGGTTCTATGTAATGTTTAACTAATACTCAAAATATTCAGGAATACATCAGGTTTAATGTAAAAATAATACACCAACGCGTAGATTATAGGCTTATATGTATAAATTTTGGTTGGAGTTCAAAAACAACTTTGAAAGAAATTGAGTAGTTTTATCAAATATTTTTGATTGAAACTCTAAAAAATTGGATATATTCTTTGAAATAATAAAATAGTAGTAAGAAAACGTGTAAAACTCTATTTTAACGTCTTTTGGTATGACATTAATGGTAGGAATATATCTGAAATACATAATGAATTGTGTAGTTATATATTAGTTGAACCCATATGTTTAATTATATATGACTAAGTCTCAAGTTTTAAAAATATATAGTGGATGATCGGAGGATTGAATCGAAACTGCGATATTGCGATTAAATGGATGATTGAATAGAAATTGCTTCTCGTATCTTCGATACGAGCAAGTGGAAGTCATTGGATCAGCATGTTTATTGAAGATGGAAAACACTTAGAATTTATTTGTAGCTACGGCAAATCTCCCTATTTTTTACGGATATATATTAAAACCTTTCCTATCAAATTTTTTAAATGTCAGTTGGAATAATACTTGTTTTCAAAGTTTGACTTCTAATGTATGTGGAGCCTATTGTATTTACTTTTTATTTAAACGTAGTCAAGGACATTCTCTGTATTGTATAATTAATGAATTAAATCAATGTAAGAAAAATGATTTTAGAATTTATCAATTTGTTAAGAAACGTTATGGTGTAAGACTGCTCTTTCGAAAATAAAAATATATTAATTTAATAAACACTGTGTTTATACTTTATTACATTGTGTGTTTGTACTTTTTTATTCATTGTCTACATAAAAAATATTTGATTATAATATTTAATTAAAAAACAAAACTAAAATAAAAAAAATTATAATTTTTCTTTAAAAACTTTTACTAAAAATAAAATTTAAGAAAAAGTTCAAACTTTTATTTCGAAAAACTTTTCAAGTTAAAATACTTTAAGTGTTATTAAACTTAAAACTAAAATACAGTAAATTAATTTTTAAATTTTTTCTTTCTGAAAAAAGTTTTTTAAATTTTTTCTTTCTGAAAAAAAGTTTTTTAAAAAAAAAAGTTAAAAAATATTTTTCTTATTATTTAAAAAAAATATTTCATTATTTGTACAAACATATTTTTAAATACCTTTAAAGAAAATTTCATGAAAAAAAAATACAGTAAATTAATTTTTAAATTTTTTCTTTCTGAAAAAGTTTTTAAAATTTTTTCTTTCTGAAAAAAGTTTCTTTAAAAAATTCAAGTTGAAAAATATTGTTCTTATTATTTAAAAAATCTTTATTGATTATTTGTACAAATATATTTTTAGATACCTTTAAAGAAAATTTCACATGAAAAAAAAAATGGTTAAATAAAATGACAAGGAATCCTTTTTTTTTAACAAATCAAACTATTATTTATTAATTACTTTAGTTACAATACATATAAATAATGACAAAATCATTTACAATAAAGTAGAATACAATTAATAAGGTAGGCAATTGTTCATTTTAGCATACATGACATTATCTTTAGAGTAAAGCCTTTTCTTATTCACAATATATTCAGAAGGCATGTTAACCTCCTTTAAAGCTTTATAAAACTGTTTCACTCGAATGTAGTTTGTTTTATATTTGGCTGCATTATCACTGGTTCTATGTAATGTTTAACTAATACTCAAAATATTCAGGAATACCTCAGGTTTAATGTAAAAATAATACACCAACGCGTAGATTATAGGCTTATATGTATAAATTTTGGTTGGAGTTCAACAACAACTTTGTTAGAAATTGAGTAGTTTTATCAAATATTTTTGATTGAAACTCTAAAAAAAAAAATTATATCTTCTTTGAAATAATAAATAAGTAGTATGGAAACATGTAAAACTCTATTTTATCGTCTTTGGTATGACATTAGTGGTATGAATATATCTGAAGTACATAATGAATTGTGTAGTTATATATTATTTGAACCCATATGTTTAATTATATATGACTAAGTCTCAAGTTTTAAAAATATATATAGTGGATGATTGTGGAAAATAACGTTTAAGAACAAAATTAGAAGTCGAAAGTAGATTTTTTTCTATTTATTATTTAAAAAATATATAGGAAAACTTTACAAAAAAATCTTTTTTTCTTTCAAGAAAATTTTTATAAATAACAATTCGAATATACTTTTAAAATTGTGTTCACAATTTTTAAAAAAAATCTTTTAAATAATTTCTATTTTAATTTTATATAATTTTTTTCTCATTCTTTTTATTTTTTCTTTCAATATTTATATTTATACTTTAATAATGTTTTACTTTATTTTTCTCATGTATCATTAGCACTTATTCATCGAATTTATAATTTTTCTACCATACTTTATGACTTTTATGCTACATTTTCTATTTGCGTAGATGTTTGAATGGTTTCACCTAAGGGTTGATGTCAAGAATCTTAAAGTCCAGCTTGGAGTGTTGCGAATATACATTATCAAATTTATACTCTTTCTTCCATACGTTAGGATTTTTGATGTAATTGTAGTTTTGATGATGTTGTAAAATCTTTTTTAATTGATTTAATTTTTTAAAAGGATGATTGAATAGAAATTGTTGCTCGTATCTTCGATACGCGCGCACGCGCGGGCAACAATTTCTATTCAATCATCCTTTTAAAAAATTAAATCAATTAAAAAAGATTTTACAACATCATCAAAACTACAATTACATCAAAAATCCTAACGTATGGAAGAAAGAGTATAAATTTGATAATGTATATTCGCAACACTCCAAGCTGGACTTTAAGATTCTTGACATCAACCCTTAGGTGAAACCATTCAAACATCTACGCAAATAGAAAATGTAGCATAAAAGTCATAAAGTATGGTAGAAAAATTATAAATTCGATGAATAAGTGCTAATGATACATGAGAAAAATAAAGTAAAACATTATTAAAGTATAAATATAAATATTGAAAGAAAAAATAAAAAGAATGAGAAAAAAATTATATAAAATTAAAATAGAAATTATTTAAAAGATTTTTTTTAAAAATTGTGAACACAATTTTAAAAGTATATTCGAATTGTTATTTATAAAAATTTTCTTGAAAGAAAAAAAGATTTTTTTGTAAAGTTTTCCTATATATTTTTTAAATAATAAATAGAAAAAAATCTACTTTCGACTTCTAATTTTGTTCTTAAACGTTATTTTCCACAATCATCCACTATATATATTTTTAAAACTTGAGACTTAGTCATATATAATTAAACATATGGGTTCAAATAATATATAACTACACAATTCATTATGTACTTCAGATATATTCATACCACTAATGTCATACCAAAGACGATAAAATAGAGTTTTACATGTTTCCATACTACTTATTTATTATTTCAAAGAAGATATAATTTTTTTTTTTAGAGTTTCAATCAAAAATATTTGATAAAACTACTCAATTTCTAACAAAGTTGTTGTTGAACTCCAACCAAAATTTATACATATAAGCCTATAATCTACGCGTTGGTGTATTATTTTTACATTAAACCTGAGGTATTCCTGAATATTTTGAGTATTAGTTAAACATTACATAGAACCAGTGATAATGCAGCCAAATATAAAACAAACTACATTCGAGTGAAACAGTTTTATAAAGCTTTAAAGGAGGTTAACATGCCTTCTGAATATATTGTGAATAAGAAAAGGCTTTACTCTAAAGATAATGTCATGTATGCTAAAATGAACAATTGCCTACCTTATTAATTGTATTCTACTTTATTGTAAATGATTTTGTCATTATTTATATGTATTGTAACTAAAGTAATTAATAAATAATAGTTTGATTTGTTAAAAAAAAAGGATTCCTTGTCATTTTATTTAACCATTTTTTTTTCATGTGAAATTTTCTTTAAAGGTATCTAAAAATATATTTGTACAAATAATCAATAAAGATTTTTTAAATAATAAGAACAATATTTTTCAACTTGAATTTTTTAAAGAAACTTTTTTCAGAAAGAAAAAATTTTAAAAACTTTTTCAGAAAGAAAAAATTTAAAAATTAATTTACTGTATTTTTTTTTCATGAAATTTTCTTTAAAGGTATTTAAAAATATGTTTGTACAAATAATGAAATATTTTTTTTAAATAATAAGAAAAATATTTTTTAACTTTTTTTTTTTAAAAAACTTTTTTTCAGAAAGAAAAAATTTAAAAAACTTTTTTCAGAAAGAAAAAATTTAAAAATTAATTTACTGTATTTTAGTTTTAAGTTTAATAACACTTAAAGTATTTTAACTTGAAAAGTTTTTCGAAATAAAAGTTTGAACTTTTTCTTAAATTTTATTTTTAGTAAAAGTTTTTAAAGAAAAATTATAATTTTTTTTATTTTAGTTTTGTTTTTAATTAAATATTATAATCAAATATTTTTTATGTAGACAATGAATAAAAAAGTACAAACACACAATGTAATAAAGTATAAACACAGTGTTTATTAAATTAATATATTTTTATTTTCGAAAGAGCAGTCTTACACCATAACGTTTCTTAACAAATTGATAAATTCTAAAATCATTTTTCTTACATTGATTTAATTCATTAATTATACAATACAGAGAATGTCCTTGACTACGTTTAAATAAAAAGTAAATACAATAGGCTCCACATACATTAGAAGTCAAACTTTGAAAACAAGTATTATTCCAACTGACATTTAAAAAATTTGATAGGAAAGGTTTTAATATATATCCGTAAAAAATAGGGAGATTTGCCGTAGCTACAAATAAATTCTAAGTGTTTTCCATCTTCAATAAACATGCTGATCCAATGACTTCCACTTGCTCGTATCGAAGATACGAGAAGCAATTTCTATTCAATCATCCATTTAATCGCAATATCGCAGTTTCGATTCAATCCTCCGATCATCCACTATATATTTTTAAAACTTGAGACTTAGTCATATATAATTAAACATATGGGTTCAACTAATATATAACTACACAATTCATTATGTATTTCAGATATATTCCTACCATTAATGTCATACCAAAAGACGTTAAAATAGAGTTTTACACGTTTTCTTACTACTATTTTATTATTTCAAAGAATATATCCAATTTTTTAGAGTTTCAATCAAAAATATTTGATAAAACTACTCAATTTCTTTCAAAGTTGTTTTTGAACTCCAACCAAAATTTATACATATAAGCCTATAATCTACGCGTTGGTGTATTATTTTTACATTAAACCTGATGTATTCCTGAATATTTTGAGTATTAGTTAAACATTACATAGAACCATTGATAATGTAGCCAAATATAAAACAAACTACATTCGAGTAACTCGATTTTACTTAAATTTATTTAATAAATGGATTTTAAACTGAGGTTTATTCCACAGTATTATTTGATAAAAATGTTATCATCTTTTATGGTAACCATTTGAATTTTAAAATTGAAACTAAGTTTTTGTTAGTATTTTTTTTTTATATAACTCTTAAGAAAAATGACTGAATAAGTCTTAAGATATATGATTGAGTGAGAGTTGGAATTTAAAAAGGTAGTCTTACAAGATTTTTTTTTAAAAAATAGTCTTAGTAAAACTCAGACTTGGTTTACAACAATAAAAAAAAATGTAAAACACTGAAGTTTGGTTGATATAAACTAACTCTTGTAATTATCATAAAAGTAAATCCTTTAGAAATTCTACATTTTTATAAATTAAAGTGTATTAATTAAAAATCTATAGGGTGGTTTTTATAGAGTATTTGCTGTATCGAGTCTTATCGCCTATATTACAGCTTTCACGGGATTGTGAGTCCTGTTTATTCATCAGATCGTTTTATCTATGAACTTTATCTTATAGCTGCGTTATCATAAGAATAAGAAAGTCATTGCATTTTTTCGATGTTTTGCGGTGCTAATATTAAAATCGATTTGTTTACTTGTAATTTTTTCGTTTTAAAAAATCAATTAATCTTTAAGAATTAAATCTAATATATTATTTATTTGATAAATTTTACATCCTGTAGTCTTATCTTTGATTAAGTATTATTTTCTATGAATCATTCTGTAATCACTATTTAGCATGGAAAAAGAAAAAAAAATAAATTCCCTTTTATAATTCAAATACTTTGAATAGTTTTAGTCAAAACTTTTCATTACAATACTCGTTAAAATAAAGTTGAAATTTAGTACTCTGATAAATCCGAGTAACTTTTCTAGCAATGTATGAAGTTAGTCTAACCTTATCAGAATCTTTCTTATCGGGAATTCTGTTTATTGACAATGGACCTCTGTGTGTTTACTTGCGTAAAGGATGTTAGCATTCTTTTCGAGGATTTTTTGATTTGAAAGTGTTACTACCTTTTCAAGATTAATAGGGCTTTTACTTTAATAGTTACCATCTATTTAAAAGTAATTAAATCATTGTTATTGTAATTAAGATTTTTTCCTGTTTATGTAGTGAAATTTCATTTCATAGACTGTTATCAGCTATTACAAGGGAATTTTTTCCGAACTATTTTCTTTAAACCTGTATGAATACAAAGTTTTTTACGAGGGGGTACTGTGATATTAGATAAGATTTTTGTAATATTAGATAATAGAAAAAACGCGATTTGAAAATTAGAGCATACTAAATTTCTGTGACAATAATTTGCGAAATAACCATTCCACTTTAAAATAATTTAACTAGTTTAATGAAAAAAATATGTGAATCACCTAACTACTTCTCCATAAGCAAGGTATTGCAATATCATTACATACTTATTCAGACCTTAAAATTCACAATGTAGACGCGAAATAGAGAGTAAAATTTTACTTTCAATACATTTAAATATAAAATTCACATTAAACAGAAGAAAAAATCTAAGTTTCAGCATTAAATATAAGAAACATTAAACAAAACTATTACTATTGTCTTGATAATAATCTTTTAACTCTAGACCGTTTGTCGAAATATTTTAACCAAAGTATTTAAAAAAAAATACTTTTAACACAAAAGTAAATCATTTAAAATAATAGTTGAACAGCAAAAATTTCTAAATATAATAATTTTAGAAAAACATTTTACCGAGGGGACTAACTAGTTTTATTTTTTACCACGCTAGCTATAAAATAATATTGACGATTTGAAGTACATTTAAACGTAATAAATCACCTAGTGCAATTTGTAAAAATAGTTACATTTTTATACATAAGAACTTTACTGATTAGAATAGCACCAACGATTTGAAATCCATTTAAACAGGATAACTGTTTACTATAAGAGAATAATTCTACAATTGAAATTATTATAAACCACATTTCATATGTTAAGAATAAAATGAACCAACATATAACCAACTTAAAATAATAGCAGGAATCACTGCATAAGTGTTTTCTTGAATTTACTTCACTAAAAAATGAAAGAATTGGCCCCTTGCTATGGACGATACCCTATTTCACTTTCATTAAGTTGTACAGTAATATTAGGTTTAATTACAAAGTCGATTGCTGTTCTTGTAGGTCTCATAAATGTCAATAATAACACAATACATAAAGCAATATATAAGCCGATAATACACGTTGCTGCCTTCGGTAGCGTCATCCCATGAAATAACCCATTTTTCATAAAAACAAGACTTTTAAGCTTTCGCAGTTATGCAATAAAAATTACAAATAACTGTTCTTTTACAAAAACCGATCCGTTGCCATTCCGAAACTCTTTTACTATAACCGACCCGTTGCCATTCCTAAACTATAATAATTTCCAAACTACGTCACGCAAAACAAATCAGTACACCTACAACTCAACTAAAACAATACAGTAAGGTTATACTTCATGCTAAACAAACCAGCAACCCTACAACTCAACTTTTAGCCCAAAAAAAAAAACAACTCAACTCCACCGAACACTTAGAGACCACACGACTCCCACGCCACTTCCGGTCACGTGCCTTCCGAGCCACTAGAGAGCACCCAACTCCTTCCCTGATGACGTCACTTCCGACGCCAGAGTGCCGGTATTTCTACTGGCAACAGCAATGTTAATGAAAATAATTCTTTTTCGAGCCTCCATCTGTATATCCACGAGTGTGGGAGGTTGGGAACACTGGAACATGTTTATACATATTTTTATATTGATACATGTTTAAGAATGAAAATCTCACGTCATTTAAAACGTTTTAAACATTCTCCAAACATGAACGTGGAACGGATGCTAGAACTTGACTAAAGGGATCAAGCACATAAGCCGGAATACATATTACCCTTAATCTTGTAATCTTGTGATCTTTGACTAAAGCAATTTTACAAAATAATTATTCTAACTGCAAATGAATTAAGGATAAAAAAAATAATTCAATTCTCCAAAGAAAATAAATGAAAATACATAGTTGATTTTGGCTTTTAAAGGTTTAAAATGACAACTGGATGCTTGTTTGGAGATTTTATGTGTTAAATAGATAGGGGTTCAGGTAACAGTTGATGTTACAAACCTACTTGTTTTCCCATACGAATTTCAGTAACATTAAAGTAGGCTATTTTAGGTCTTTTATAGAACGTATTTTTAAAAATTTTATGAAATCATTTTTCGTTATTTCCTACCTTAAATGTCGTTGCCATATTATCTTTAAAAAAAAAACCGCAGGAAATATTTAGCTATATTAAGAAGTTTTTAAGAAGTATATTAATTATCTTTGATGCAGACGTGTTTATTTGTGCACTGCATACACTACACATTCAGAAAAGATATCTTTAAACTGCATGCACACCAGTACCTAATGTTCCACTGTATCCATCCAAATGCAGTCGGTAGTTTGAGTTTTCGTCTTCGATCCTGAAGTCTGGGATCAAGGCGTACTTGCTGCTCCCGTCCGCCGCAGTCATGTCCATTCGCAGGGAGTACTTGCCTTGGTTGGTCAAGGCGAAGATGTTGTCGTTGCCTTGGAAACAATAACAGCATTGCGAATGCATTAAAACAGGAATAAAACGTAGGGTCAAGTGGGGTAAGTGTGATAGGGTTTCTGCCTTTTTTATTAAGAAAATTCGTTCTCTGCTTCAAGTAAATTCCATATCCTAAAATTGGTAGTGAATTATAATAAGAAACATACATATGTAGAAAAAAAAATATGTTTGAATTCCAATTTTAAGTGTACAAAATTTGCATCTCAAAATCCATTGCTGTTTTATCACACTTACCCCACATAGAAAGACCCACATAAAAAGAAGACAGTTGCACTTAAATTCAAAAGCTCAAAACTTTCTTTAAACAAAAAATAAGGTCAATATTTCTTTTTAGTTTAATTATAAGTGGTCTAATGTTATATATTGCAAACTTTAAGATTTTTAGAATGATTTCCAAAGTTACAAGAGCTGTTTATCACACTTACCCCCAATCACACTTACCCCACTTGACTCTACAGTGAAACACACAAAAACACACACACACATCAGAATGGACCGTCTAAAACAATTCGTTGAACTAAATAACGAAACGTGAACTTGTTTTACATGATATTTTACTTAAAACGAAAGCTTTTTTCCGAAAAAAAAGTTCTGAACTACAGCTAAAACAGTGAACTATAAGCTGAAATTACTGACTTGGGCAGGTAAACTGAAAACTAAGGTTTGGACCATTGTTGTAAGAAGTAACTTTAACCTACAAGAAAGTGCACTAAATGACTGATTTACTTATCAAGGAAAAAATAGGCTCAATTCATTGTTGGGATGTCTCCCCTGACCACCGAATATATATTTCCCGAATACAAGCTACATTTAACTGAATAACTGAATCATGCATATTAAAAAAATGAGATTGGAATTGAATTTTTTTCAATGGCAAGAGTATCAGTTTAATTTATAACTGCCAAAAATTATATTCAATGTATTCATTGAATGGTATGGTACAGCTGTGGAAATAAAAAAGTACCCACTTGAGGTTATTTCATCCGTTAGTCACCCTATAGAATCGGACCTTTTTGAGATTGTGTACAGTTAACATTCTGAGTTAATTGTACGATACAAAATTTGCATAAGGGGCCGTCTTCATATTAAAAATATTACGATCTTTGAAATTTCCAATAGCAACACCCATTTTTAATAACTTAGAAATGTAAAGCACTCTTTGAAAAGCCTTAAATCTAAGTTTTTGTTACATTTGGATGAATATTTGACGAGTTATTCAATCGAATCACTTGTGGACCTTTTGGGGACCATCTCTAAAATGACAAGCAAGCATGCATGCAAAGCCGTCTTTATTTATCAATTACACACGTAATCTTATACACAGTCCCCTAAAGGGTAATTAAAAAGTATTTTGTGATTTACTCATCAAATTATGAATAAAAAAATTTTAAAATTGGGATTTCGCTTAAACTTAATGTCTTAAATTTATTTCTTTAAAAATATTAAGGGGTTTCTATTCATATTTTTTTAAAAAATCAATATAATAATTATTAAAAAATATAAAAATTGTTTTAAATACCCCAATATTGAATGCATTTTGTTTGGGTTATTATAATTTCTTTTCAGTAAAAAATTCGTTTCATTATCTTAATTATTTATAGATCGGGATAGTTTTTTATGTGCAACTCATTTAACATTATGGGACCTAAACTTTGCAAGTTTCTAACACCTCTAATAATGCTTAAAAACTAACAAAATTTGGCATTTCGTATTAACATAGGTCAGAGATTTGAAATATGGATTCAAAAAGGGGTGTTGCCATTGGAAATTTTAAAGTTAGTAACATTTTTAATATGAAGTTGGCCCCTTATGCAAATTTTGTGTCATGCAATTAACTCAGAATGTTAATTGTTCACAAAATCAAAAAGGTCCGATTCTTTAGGATGAATAACGGAGGAAATAACCTCAAGTGGGTACTTTTTTATTTCCACAGCTGTACAGCTGTGGATTCTTTAGGATGAATAACGGAGGAAATAACCTCAAGTGGGTACTTTTTTTATTTCCACAGCTGTACAGCTGTGGAAATAAAAAAGTACCCACTTGAGGTTATTTCATGCGTTAGTCACCATATAGAATCGGACCTTTTTGAGATTGTGTACAATTAACATTCTGAGTTAATTGCACGATACAAAATTTGCATAAGGGGCCATCTTCATATTAAAAATATTACGATCTTTGAAATTTCCAATAGCAGCACCCAATTTTAATAACTTAGAAATGTTAAGCACTCTTGAAAACCCTTAAATCTAAGGTCTTGTTACATTTGGATGAATATTTGACGAGTTATTCAATCGAATCACTTGTGGACCTTTTGGGGACCATCTCTAAAATGACAAGCAAGCATGCATGCAAAGCCGTCTTTATTTATCAATTACACACGTAATCTTATACACAGTCCCCTAAAGGGTAATTAAAAAGTATTTTGTGATTTACTCATCAAATTATGAATAAAAAAATTTTGAAATTGGGATTTCGCTTAAACTTAATGTCTTAAATTTATTTCTTTAAAAATATTAAGGGGTTTCTATTCATATTTTTTTAAAAATTCAATATAATAATTATTAAAAAATATAAAAATTGTTTTAAATACCCCAATATTGAATGCATTTTGTTTGGGTTATTATAATTTCTTTTCAGTAAAAAATTCGTTTCATTATCTTAATTATTTATAGATCGGGATAGTTTTTTATGTGCAACTCATTTAACATTATGGGACCTAAACTTTGCAAGTTTCTAACTCCTCTAAAAATATCAATATATCAAAATCGAAATACTTTTAATATGAAGATGGCCCCTTATGCAAATTTTGTATCGTGCAATTAACTCAGAATGTTAATTGTACACAATCTCAAAAAGGTCCGATTCTATATGGTGACTAACGCATGAAATAACCTCAAGTGGGTACTTTTTTTATTTCCACAGCTGTACAGCTGTGGAAATAAAAAAAGTACCCACTTGAGGTTATTTCCTCCGTTATTCATCCTAAAGAATCGGACCTTTTTAGCTCATGCTTAAAAACTAACAAAATTTGGCATTTCGTATTAACATAGGTCAGAGATTTGAAATATGGATTCAAAAAGGGGTGTTGCCATTGGAAATTTTAAAGTTAGTAACATTTTTAATATGAAGTTGGCCCCTTATGCAAATTTTGTGTCATGCAATTAACTCAGAATGTTAATTGTTCACAATATCAAAAAGGTCCGATTCTTTAGGATGAATAACGGAGGAAATAACCTCAAGTGGGTACTTTTTTTATTTCCACAGCTGTACAGCTGTGGAAATAAAAAAGTACCCACTTGAGGTTATTTCATGCGTTAGTCACCATATAGAATCGGACCTTTTTGAGATTGTGTACAATTAACATTCTGAGTTAATTGCACGATACAAAATTTGCATAAGGGGCCATCTTCATATTAAAAATATTACGATCTTTGAAATTTCCAATAGCAGCACCCAATTTTAATAACTTAGAAATGTTAAGCACTCTTGAAAACCCTTAAATCTAAGGTCTTGTTACATTTGGATGAATATTTGACGAGTTATTCAATCGAATCACTTGTGGACCTTTTGGGGACCATCTCTAAAATGACAAGCAAGCATGCATGCAAAGCCGTCTTTATTTATCAATTACACACGTAATCTTATACACAGTCCCCTAAAGGGTAATTAAAAAGTATTTTGTGATTTACTCATCAAATTATGAATAAAAAAATTTTAAAATTGGGATTTCGCTTAAACTTAATGTCTTAAATTTATTTCTTTAAAAATATTAAGGGGTTTCTATTCATATTTTTTTAAAAATTCAATATAATAATTATTAAAAAATATAAAAATTGTTTTAAATACCCCAATATTGAATGCATTTTGTTTGGGTTATTATAATTTCTTTTCAGTAAAAAATTCGTTTCATTATCTTAATTATTTATAGATCGGGATAGTTTTTTATGTGCAACTCATTTAACATTATGGGACCTAAACTTTGCAAGTTTCTAACTCCTCTAAAAATATCAATATATCAAAATCGAAATACTTTTAATATGAAGATGGCCCCTTATGCAAATTTTGTATCGTGCAATTAACTCAGAATGTTAATTGTACACAAT
Source organism: Hylyphantes graminicola (assembly GCA_023701765.1). Classification (NCBI taxonomy): domain Eukaryota; kingdom Metazoa; phylum Arthropoda; class Arachnida; order Araneae; family Linyphiidae; genus Hylyphantes; species Hylyphantes graminicola. The sequence goes on along the minus strand of CM043111.1, from coordinate 60,657,764 downwards.
CTCAAAAAGGTCCGATTCTATATGGTGACTAACGCATGAAATAACCTCAAGTGGGTACTTTTTTATTTCCACAGCTGTACAGCTGTGGAAATAAAAAAAGTACCCACTTGAGGTTATTTCCTCCGTTATTCATCCTAAAGAATCGGACCTTTTTAGCTCATGCTTAAAAACTAACAAAATTTGGCATTTCGTATTAACATAGGTCAGAGATTTGAAATATGGATTCAAAAAGGGGTGTTGCCATTGGAAATTTTAAAGTTAGTAACATTTTTAATATGAAGTTGGCCCCTTATGCAAATTTTGTGTCATGCAATTAACTCAGAATGTTAATTGTTCACAATATCAAAAAGGTCCGATTCTTTAGGATGAATAACGGAGGAAATAACCTCAAGTGGGTACTTTTTTTATTTCCACAGCTGTACAGCTGTGGAAATAAAAAAGTACCCACTTGAGGTTATTTCATGCGTTAGTCACCATATAGAATCGGACCTTTTTGAGATTGTGTAAAATTAACATTCTGAGTTAATTGCAAGATACAAAATTTGCATAAGGGGCCATCTTCATATTAAAAATATTACGATCTTTGAAATTTCCAATAGCAGCACCCAATTTTAATAACTTAGAAATGTTAAGCACTCTTGAAAACCCTTAAATCTAAGGTCTTGTTACATTTGGATGAATATTTGACGAGTTATTCAATCGAATCACTTGTGGACCTTTTGGGGACCATCTCTAAAATGACAAGCAAGCATGCATGCAAAGCCGTCTTTATTTATCAATTATACACGTAATCTTATACACAGTCCCCTAAAGGGTAATTAAAAAGTATTTTGTGATTTACTCATCAAATTATGAATAAAAAAATTTTAAAATTGGGATTTCGCTTAAACTTAATGTCTTAAATTTATTTCTTTAAAAATATTAAGGGGTTTCTATTCATATTTTTTTTTAAAAAATCAATATAATAATTATTAAAAAATATAAAAATTGTTTTAAATACCCCAATATTGAATGCATTTTGTTTGGGTTATTATAATTTCTTTTCAGTAAAAAATTCGTTTCATTATCTTAATTATTTATAGATCGGGATAGTTTTTTATGTGCAACTCATTTAACATTATGGGACCTAAACTTTGCAAGTTTCTAACTCCTCTAATAATGCTTAAAAACTAACAAAATTTGGCATTTCGTATTAACATAGGTCAGAGATTTGAAATATGGATTCAAAAAGGGGTGTTGCTATTGGAAATTTTAAAGTTAGTAACATTTTTAATATGAAGTTGGCCCCTTATGCAAATTTTGTGTCATGCAATTAACTCAGAATGTTAATTGTTCACAATATCAAAAGGTCCGATTCTTTAGGATGAATAACGGAGGAAATAACCTCAAGTGGGTACTTTTTTATTTCCACAGCTGTACAGCTGTGGAAATAAAAAAGTACCCACTTGAGGTTATTTCATGCGTTAGTCACCATATAGAATCGGACCTTTTTGAGATTGTGTACAATTAACATTCTGAGTTAATTGCACGATACAAAATTTGCATAAGGGGCCGTCTTCATATTAAAAATATTACGATCTTTGAAATTTCCAATAGCAGCACCCAATTTTAATAACTTAGAAATGTTAAGCACTCTTGAAAACCCTTAAATCTAAGGTCTTGTTACATTTGGATGAATATTTGACGAGTTTTTCAATCGAATCACTTGTGGACCTTTTGGGGACCATCTCTAAAATGACAAGCAAGCATGCATGCAAAGCCGTCTTTATTTATCAATTACACACGTTATCTTATACTCAGTCCCCTAAAGGGTAATTAAAAAGTATTTTGTGATTTACTCTGCAAATTATGAATAAAAAATGTTAAAAATTGGGATTTCGCTTAAACTTTCTGTCTTAAATTTATTTCTGTAAAAATATTAAGGGGTTCCTATTCATATTTTTTCAATAAATTAATCTAATAATTTTTTAAAAATATAAAAATTATTTTAAATACCCCAATATTGAATGCATTTTGTTTGGGTTATTATAATTTCTTTTCAGAAAAAAATTCGTTTCATTATCTTAATTATTTATAGATCTGGATAGTTTTTTATGTGCAACTCATTTAACATTATGGGACCTAAACTTTGCACGTCTCTAACTCCTCTAATAATGCTTAAAAACTAACAAAATTTGGCATTTTGTATTAACATAGGTCAGAGATTTGAAATATGGATTCAAAAAGAGGTGTTGCAATTGGAAATTTTAAAGTTAGTAACATTTTTAATATGAAGATGGCCCCTTATGCAAATTTTGTGTCATGCAATTAACTCAGAATGTTAATTGTTCACAAAATCAAAAAGGTCCGATTCTTTAGGATGAATAACGGAGGAAATAACCTCAAGTGGGTACTTTTTTATTTCCACAGCTGTACAGCTGTGGAAATAAAAAAGTACCCACTAGTGATTATTTTGGCCGTTATTCATCCTATAGAATCGAACCTTTTTGACATTGCGAACAATTAACATTCTGAGTTAATTGCACGACACAAAATTTGCATAAGGGGCCATCTTCATATTAAAAATGTTACTAACTTTAAAATTTCCAATTGCAACACCTCTTTTTGAATCCATATTTCAAATCTCTGACCTATGTTAATACAAAATGCCAAATTTTGTTAGTTTTTAAGCATTATTAGAGGAGTTAGAGACGTGCAAAGTTTAGGTCCCATAATGTTAAATGAGTTGCACATAAAAAACTATCCCAATCTATAATTAATTAAGATAATGAAACGATTTTTTTACTGAAAAGAAATTATAATAACCCAAACAAAATGCATTCAATATTGGGGTATTTAAAACAATTTTTATATTTTTAAATAATTATTATATTGTTTTTTTTTAAAAAATATGAATAGAAACCCCTTAATATTTTTAAAGAAATAAATTTAAGACATTAAGTTTAAGCGAAATCCCAATTTTAAAATTTTTTTATTCATAATTTGATGAGTAAATCACAAAATACTTTTTAATTACCCTTTAGGGGATTGTGTATAAGATTGCGTGTGTAATTGATAAATAAAGACGGCTTTGCATGCATGCTTGCTTGTCATTTTAGAGTTGGTCCCCAAAAGGTCCACAAGTGATTCGATTGAATAACTCGTCAAATATTCATTCAAATGTAACAAAAACTAAGATTTAAGGGTTTTCAAGAGTGCTTAACATTTCTAAGTTATTAAAATTGGGTGTTGCAATTAGAAATTTCAAAGATCGTGATATTTTTAATATGAAGACGGCCCCTTATGCAAATTTTATATCGTGCAATTAACTCAGAATGTTAATTGTACACATTCTCAAAAAGGTCCGATTCTATAGGATGACTAATGGATGAAATAACCTCAAGTGGGTACTTTTTTATTTCCACAGCTGTACAGCTGCGGAAATAAAAAAAGTACCACTAGTGATTATTTCTGCCGTTAGTCACCCTATAGAATCGGACCTTTTTGAAATTGTAAACATTTAAAATTCTGAATTAATTGCATGACACAAATTTTGCATAAGGGGGCATCTTCATATTAAAAATGTTACTAACTTTAAAATTTCCAATAGTAACAACCCTTTTTGAGTCCATATTTCAAATCTATGACCTATGTTAATACGAAATGCCAAATTTTGTTAGTTTTTAAGCATTATTAGGGGAGTTATAGACGTGCAAAGTTTAGGTCCCATAATGTTAAGGGGTCACAGGAGTCTTAGAAATGTGCAAAGAAGATACTGCATAGCATAGTTTGATCTCTCTTGTAATTTTTTAACTACTCAATAAATGAGTATAATTTTTTTATATGTAATTCTACAAGATTTATTTATTATAAAACAAGTTTTAAAATTTATGAAACTTTAGCCAAAACTAAAATAAAGGATATTAAACATGAAGGTACTTGAACACACTGTGATTAGGCTTGCGCGGCAAATTGTGAGGTCAAAATTGAAAAAATGAATAAGAAAATGACTTTATATTGAACAAATATGTACAAACAAAGACTTATACCTAAATTCTCAGCTCAATTTTAATTAGAAATTATTTTTAAAAAAAATTAAAATCAAAATTTTTAAATTTTTATTAATTTTTTTAGAAAAAAGTTCTTAAAATAATTTCTAATTAAAATTGAGCTGAGAATTTAGGTATAAGTCCTAGTTTGTACATATTTGTACAATATAAAGTCATTTTCTTGGTCATTTTTTCAATTTTGACCTCACAATTTGCCGCGCAAGCCTAATCACAGTGTGCTCAAGTACCTCCATGTTTAATATCATTTATTTTAGTTTTGGCTAAAGTTTCATAAACTTTAAAACTTGTTTTATAATAAATAAATCTTGTAGAATTACATATAAAAAAATTATACTCCTTTATTGAGTAGTTAAAAAATTACAAGAGAGATCAAACTATGTTTTTTAGTACCTTCTTTGCACATTTTTAAGACTTCTATGACCCCTTAAATGAGTTGCACATAAAAAACTATCCTAATCTATAAATAATTAATATAATGAAACGAATTTTTTACTGAAAAGAAATTATAATAACCCAAACAAAATGCATTCAGTATTTAAAACAATTGTTATATTTTTTAATAATTATTATATTAATTTTTTTAAAAAATATGAATAGAAACCTTTTAATATTTTACAGAAATAAATTCAAGACAGGAAGTTTAAGCGAAATCCCAATTTTAAAAAAAATTTATTCATAACTTGCTGAGTAAATCAAAAAAATATTTTTTAATCACCCTTTCGGGAACTGTGTATAAGATTACATGTGTAATCTATAATAATAAAAATGAAGTTTTGTATGTATGTATGTATGTATGTATGTATGTATGTATGTATATGTGTGTGTGTCTTATAGATTCAAAAACTAGACATTTGTTTGACTCGTAACTTGGCACAAATGCGTATTTCATACTTAAGTTACGAATAGGGAACTTTCAGAGCTCAAAATGTTCTATTTTTAGAGAAAATTCGAATTTCCTGAAAAAACTACACCATTTTGGCTCAAATCCGCTTATTTTTTTTTTCTTTCCTGATGCCATCTGCCGAAAAAAAATTAAATAAAACTTTCAACGAAAATAAATAAAATTGAAAATGTTTATTATATTCTGGTTGCCACAGAAACTAATTACATTATTTGAAAATAATTGACATGTTTCAAGTGACATTATTCCATACAGTTTCCATTCCAGGATTTATTGTGGTTTTAGTTGATGATTTCTTCATTGATGGTTCTGTTGATTGCAAATATGCATATTAAAGCAATAAATGTATAGTTAATGTGATGGTTAACAAAGGCCATCGCATTAGAGCTGCATATAAGGGTTTTATGTCTTTATTTTTTCGCTAAATATGTTGCCAATCTCGCCAAATTATTAATTAAAACTCGCCAAATGGGCAAAATGTTTGTTAAGCTATTACTGAACTATAATGGTTAATAAAGTCCATCGCACTAGACCAGCATATAAAGATAGTATGTCTTTATTCTTTTCGCCAAATACGTTGCCAATATCGCCAAGTGGGCAAAATGTTTGTTAATCTATTACTGAACTGTGATGGTTAATTCAGGCCATCGCACTACAGCTGCATATCAGGGTTTATTTTTTATTTTTTCGCCAAATATGATGCCAATCTCGCCAAATTATTTTTAAAAAACCCGCCAAATGGGCAAAATGTTTTTAAAAAATAATTTATAAATTGGTTGGTTATGCTAAGATCATTGTGTTAGAGCTGTGTAATGGGTGTGTTTGTAGCTATATCTATTTTGTCGCCAAATTATTTCCTAAAACATGCCAAAAGAGTTAAAAGGTTTTATGTATTTATGAGGGAATTGTGATGACACTTATGAGTGCATTTTACACCGTATTTTTGATTTTGGAATTATAAAGCAATGAAACGGGATTTCATACTTGATAACGAGCGGGAAGAATAACTTAAGTTTATGATCTTATAACAGGTTATATGGTACACATACTTGGATCGATTTGATATTTGTTTTAATCCGTGCGAAGTACGGGTATAAATTTGCTAGTTGATAAATAAAGACTGCCTTGCATGCATGCTTGCTTGTCATTCAGAGATGGTCCCCAAAAGATCCACAAGTGATTCGATTGAATAACTCATCTAATATTCATTCAAATGTAACAAAAACTTAGATTTAAGGGTTTTCGAGAGTGCTTAACATTTCTAAGTTGTTAAAATTGGGTGTTGCTATTGGAAATTTTAAAGTTCGTAACATTTTTAGTATGAAAACGGCCCCTTATGCAAATTTTGTGTCATGCAATTAACTCAGAACGTTAATTGTTCAAAATCTCAAAAAGGTCCGATTCTATAGGGTGCCTAATGGCTGAAATAATCACTAGTGGTGCATTTTTTTTTATATTTCCCCAGCTGTACATTAATATTCCAGCTTGTGTGCTTGTTCAGAGAACCGCTTATAAGCTTTCGTCAAGTGGGACAGACACAGAAAGAATTTTTACAGTCACAAAGAAAGGAATAACACATAGACAAATGACAATATTTATTGACAGTCACAAACATCCATGCCTGACCGGGATTCGAACCCGACCCCAGCAGTTCCAAAGGCTAGCGTCCTAGCGATTTCGCCTCCGGGGCGGCTTGTATTCATTGAGAAACAGTCATTCTTCGCTTGTTTTATTTTTTTCAAAAAGTGCATTACCAAGCCAAAAATCTCTCTCAAGACTTCCGAAGCCGTTTTTGTAGTCCTGCCAATTTCTGTTGAAGTCTTCTTGCGTCCCAAAATTTCCTCTGCGTTGAATAACCTGAAATATATATAACTTATTTTTCAAAAAACTAGACCGCAATATCTTCTTCTCACCTGGCCTGAGCATACCTATACCAGTAACCCTAAGACCAAGCTGCCACAATTGAATCTTTTCCCTTCTCACATAAGTTCAGATAACGGTTTCCGATCGCCACTAGTCGCCAAGCAGACCTCAATGCGATTTAGGTTTTGTCGATGAAGGTTTTTTTCTTCCCCAAGACTCTGCAGTTATGTTTGGGGAAAATGCCGTAGGGCTGCTGCGGCTTTTTGCCATAAATTGGGTTTGCACCTAAGAAATTTGTAGCTCATGACTTTAGACAGTTCACTGCCCTATGACCAACATATTTGTGACTTCATTTCCGTACATGTCCACACGTGAGGGAATCTACTGTATGACATCAGTGCCGTGTTGAGCTAACTTGGCCAATTTTGAAATGATGAACATTGGTCTGTCAGACTTTATTTTGCCAATGTTTTTTTTATGATGTATTTGCGTATTTTAGCTGTAAACATTTCAGTTTTATTTCTATCTCATTTTGATTCTGAATCATATAAAATTTGTTAGTACAACATTACCTTGTTGCAACATTGATTGAATCACTCCCCTACTCACCGTCCATCCCCCTCCGTCCGTGCCCATGTCACATTGGACTCGGACAGCGGACTTCCCCCCTCGGAGCCATACGCTGTACACGCCGCTCCTGACTTGTCCAGCAGCCAGCAAGTCCTGGCAGTCCACAGGACGGAAATCCTCTGAAGTGACCTCTGGCGTCGGTTCTTCCGTTGTGGTCAAGAGTATTCCAGTCGGGGTTAATGGTTCCTCTGTCGTGGTCAAGGGTTCCTCAGTCGGTATATGGGGACCTGTGAACATGAAAAATCCAGACTTGCGTACAATTTCTGAAAATCAAGGGTAGCCAGCTTCAATGAACCTGGTTCGTGTACAGAAATATGCAAAGTTTGTAAAGGAATAATTATAAGTTCCTATTTCGCCGTAAAATAATTTTTTTGGCAGTTTATTACGTCTATTTAAATAAAAAAAACAAACCATATTTTAAAATAAAAAATTTATTTTATATAATTTAGGTTAGGTTTGAATTATCGTCGCACTAGCGCTACACGAGGGCTATTGGCGGCGGGAGTCGTATTTTAGAACCACAGTCAGATAACGAGCCAACACCTAAATAGGCACCCAACGCAACCGTTAAGGGCGACATCGTACGTAGCGTTATTATTTTATAAAAAAAAAGAATGCATTCATTTTATTGTACGTCAAATCAATGTATGCTGTTCAGAAGACAAATTATTGTTTAGTTAAAATAAAACTAACAAATGGGCAAGCGCTTTCGTTTATCAGGCCTGGTGACAATTGGCAGAATTCTAGCGAAACGGTAACTAATTCGCAGTTCATTCTATTGAATTTGTAGTTCATTACATTTATGTTACTGATTCACACAAAAAGACATCTCAAAAGATAAATTCAAATGTGCTTACAAAGTGGAATGTGTTTCTTGGCGTTCGAAACCAGGTCCAAGGCAACGTCAATGAATCCGAGTGACTTGTCCTTTTTGCTACACTCAGAAGAAGCGGATCTCGCGTTTTCTTCTTCTAAAGACAATAAAACATCATAAATGAATAAAATCATGATGAAAAACGTTTAAGTTTGTCAAAGATTTTTATTCCATCAAGATTAGAAAATATTAAGATTTAATAAATGCACTTTCTGGACTAAAAAAGGTATCAGAAATGGATTAAAATAATATGCTGTCTTCCGTATATTTGTTAACTGATTATATCTGGTTATTAAACTAACTGCTAACAACGTTTATATAATGGACATGTTTCAAGTTGGGAATGGCACCAGTTCTAGCGGAACTATTTTTCATTTTTGGTCCATTACAATTACATTTGCTTTCAACAATTCAATATTTTCCTTACTACAACGAATATTGCTTACTATTTTTTATTTTAGTAGAACTACAGCTTTTCTCTGTTCGAGAATCACGCTAAATTTCGCTTAATTTCTCATCGTAAGACACAGACAATATCATCTAAACCTAAGTTTTCCAACAATGTTATCGTTTAGATAATGCTTTGCATGCTTGAAATTTACTCGAAATAAAACTGTTAATATATAGCAGGAATTAAAAACAAGTTGCACGTAAAGAACTTTAAAATAGAAGACGGGAAAAAACGTTTATTTTGAAAGAGAAATAGAAACAACCACTAACATCGCAAGAAATGCAGAAATGAAAACAGGATACACTCTTAAAACAAAAGAGTGAAATCCACTCCAGTTGGAGAAGTGCATTTTCGACACTGGAAAGGAGTGAATATTATCTCAGACTGAGTTAAAATCACTCGTTTGGAGTGATCCTGTCGGAGGTTTATCACACAAAGGATAAACTCCAAAAGGAGAAGTGCATTTTCCAGACTGGAGGAGTGAAAATCAATCAGACTGAGTTGAAATCGCTCGTTCGTTTTAAGAATGTAGTTACATTAGCTGAAACAACCCCATTAACTGTTTATTTTGATTTTACTATCTGGAAGACTCTAATATTAAGTCATAGAAAAAAAAGCATGGTTATTTTGAAACCACATTTGAACACTAAAACAATCCTAGCAAACAAAGTTTTACCCCGCCAAATAATTGTAAATGAGAGAGCCCCTCCTCACCGCATTTGGGGTAGAGTTGCTTTGCCCTGTTCAGGGAATCTACAGCCATGTCGAGATCGGCGAGCGAGCGCTCCCTCTGCTCGCACTTGTGAGGCCGAGCGTAGCCAGGGACCACAACAACAACAGCCGCCACGAGCATGAAAACCCAGCAGAAGCGACACCTGTTAAAAAAAAATAAAGTGATTTAAGGTAGGCGAGTACCCAAAAATTCTAAAATTTTTACAATTACTTTAATCTTTTCCAAATTTGGCCTTGTGATTTCAAATATAATGAACAATGCTTTTTGGGCAATTTTTTTTATTTAAATATAATTAATTTATTTTAAACGGTGTTTTTCAACTAAAAAAAGGGGTTTACGCTAACACTTCTAGTATAAAAAGTTTTACATCAATTTGCCTGAAATTTTTTACAGATGCTATTTCAATATATATCTGTGCTATGAACCTCTAACATCTGGTGTGAATATATATGTTTTTTTAAATGTCCAAGTGTAAGATAATCGAAAAAAAATCATTTTTTTGTGTGTTGTTAATTTATAACATTTTTCTTAATAACTTCTTTTCTTGTAATTTGTATGTAACGCTAGAGGGTCATTGCATGTATCAGTTCAAAACGAAGAATTTAACACATAATTAATGTTTATAGGATGGAAATTCAATGTAGTACACTTGTTAGTGTAAACCTATTTTTTTAGTAGAAAAACACCGTTTAAAATAAATAAATTATATTTAAATAAAAAAATGCCGAAATAGTATTATTCATTATATTTGAAATCACTATGCCAAATTTGGAAAAGAAATAGTATAAAAATTTTAGAATTTTGGGTATTCGCCTACCTCAAGTTGCATCCTGGAAGGGATATTGCATGATTAACAATGAGAGTTTTGTTATTATTTACTTACATGTTCCCGCAAATCACTCTGTGGAAAAATATGATTGAAAGATACCCAAATGATTAGAGGAAACCAGGAAGAATTTGATTAGATATAAATCCAACCTTATCTGAAATTTGTGAAATGCGTCAAAAAACTATCACCTGCTCGTTTCGCTTACATATCACAAGCTGTTTCATAGATTAATGTAACACACCGAACGCCTAATAATATCGGATAATACTTTAATTATCATTTGACCACATAGGGATAAATAGAAAATAACTTTTATAATGTACAAAAAATTGGTGTTTATTTTAGTGAAATAGGTTTATCATCTCTTACGAACAATTAGGGGAGCACATGTTTTAAACCCTTTCGCTTCCAATGATTCCATTGGGAATCATCAGCTTGTGATTTTTTTTCTGACTATCTGACTAAGTTAAATTCGCCTCTTATGTATCGTTAGATACATTGTTAGATGGAAGAATAACGTATTTTGAAGAATTTAATATTTTTTTTATATTAATGAAAATATGAAAAATATGGTAAAATAAATTTCACTTTTAAACAGTTTTAGAAAATAAATTGATCCTAAATTTTTCATGCTTGCATTTTTTAGATGTTTAAAAATATATATTAACTATTTTTAACAAAAAAAGTTTTGAAATAATTATTGTTATAATTTATTAAAAAGTTATTATTCCATTTCCCCCCTTTAAATTTAAGTATTAAAAACTTAAGATTTTTTCTACTGTTTTTTACTATTTCATTTCGAATGCATAGTGAACCTATTTCACAAATTTTAGGTTTATAGGTTAAAAATTAAAAAGTTGGGAGTGAAGTTAAAGTTGGAATTAAAAAGTGCTCCCCTAATTGTTTTGAGCAGTGTATATGATAGTATGTTTTTTGACTGATATGCACGCAATGCAAGCTCACAATATCAAAATAAATATGCATAAATACTGTTTCTATACTGTTCTGCTGTTTCATAGATTAATGTAACACAACAAACGCCTAATAACATCTGATAATACTTAAATTATCATTTGACCACATTGGGATATATAGAAAATAACTTTAAAAGTGTAAAAAAAATTGGTGTTTATTTTAGTGAAATATGTTTATCATTTCTAACGCAGATGTTAGTACTACGCGTTCTTTATATGCACATGATAGTATGATTTTTGACTGATATGTACGCAATGCAAGCTCACAATATCAAAATAAATATGCATAAATACTGTTTCTGTTTCGGACACGTGTTTCACTACGAACCAGAAGGTGAAGTTGATTTTTAATTTTATTAACATGAAACACTCGAAGCATATTGTTACATTGCTGAAGCAATTTTTCAGGACCACTTACAGATTATTTAGTTTAGAAACAATACTGTAATATGAGTAATGATAACACATGAATTAATTTTGAATATTTATCAAGGGAAAAAAATTGAAGACAAAAATTTACAATAATTATGCGGTTAAATACGTTATTATAACAATTAATAAATGTGGTTAAATGTGGTTTGCTTTGAAAATGTGTAAGAGGTTATACGCTTCGCCCTAGCACTAGCTAAGATAACTTGGTCCTTTATCTCATTTGATTTGATTCATTAGATTGAGGCTGAGGAAATTGTATATACAATTTTTTCCCCAATTAACTGTTTTGTCCCTACAGTTTTTATACATTTAATTAAAAATTATAATTCCATTAATTTTTACAACTTAAAGAAAAATAAACTTTGTTTTTTTTTGGCATAGTATTTGAAAGGAAAAAAAACTCTCAAATTTATGATCCAAAAAAATTTCAGGCGGGGGGAGGGGGGGGGGGGAGGCAGGGGGGCGAAACATATAGTTCGCCCTCTTATCTCTAAATCTGAGGGTGCGAAGAACCCTCCCAACCCCCGTGTTCCTGCAAGAAAACAAGGTTCGAAGTTTCTTTTAAAGTTGTAGTATATCCCCGCTTCCACCTCATCTTTACGAAGAGGGGTGTTGGGGGGTCTGCGCCGACGCGAACTTTTTGGAAGGTGGAGAAAAGTAAGGACCCCGCTCTTGGGTTATCAGGGAACGCATCGGAAGGACGTTCGAAATGATTTGGACACTCTTGGTGCTGTTTCTGGTTCCATTGCCCCTTGAAGTGTCGGAGTCGTCTGCTGTGAAAAGTAAAAGGAATAAGGTAATTTTATTGCTATTTAAATATATTTAAAAAATATTAATTTTAAAGCTGCGAAAAGAAGAGTATAAAAGAATAGATAAAAGCGCAGAGTAAAATTCGAATCAGCCTTATAAATTTTTTCTGGTAATAAGAAAAATAATTTAAATGCAGAAAAAAATATTGGTAAAAATTCTATGGTATTCTATTCTATCTAGTGTTAGATTAATTCTCTATTATAAAGGTTCAAATGAACTACACTTTTAAAAAAGTTAAGCTTTAAAAGAATTAATAGATATTTAAAAAAAATTGAGGTTTACTAGAGAAAAAAAACTAACGAAACTTTTATTTAAAGTTAAAGCTGTGTAAAAATGGTACTAAGCGAAGTCTCCCCTTAATGAACTCATGAATTCCATCAATTTTTTTAAAAAATAATTTTTAGTAGCGTCGAGTTTAGTTTTTTCATAACTAATTTATCAAAATGTTTACCAAATAGCTGAATGGAATCGAAGACCGTACCCCTAAACCTGTATTATAATGGAAAGATAAGTAAAGCTCAAATCAAAATTAAAATTATGAATGTCGGTGAATTCCTTCAATCCTCCGGGGACTATTCACAGCAGGTAAACTGTGGAAAAAAATTGTATTAGTAACATGCATTTTGTATCAAGCAATATCTAGACCTCACAGAAGTATATTATTATATCGAAATTTGCATTATATAATAGAAAAATAAGCAAAATTGTAATCAAAAACATGTTTAGATGCACCAAAGTTAACTAATAAATTCTGTGGGAACAAAAACAAAAAGGAAAAGTGAAATGCGAAAGTTTTGAGTTTACTTTTAGAAAATTCGAGTTATACTAGCTCTCGTAGAACAATATTAAGTCTCTAAAGGATAGGGTGCATACACACCTAATTCCTAATTTTGTTGATTGAAAACAAGCCGTTGCAGGACTTCACACACAGTTTTGCATATCACGTTAAATGCAGAAGAATCTCAAACTAAAAAAAAAAAAAACTTGTGTGTATCACAATGTTGGCATTACAACTTGCGACGCCAAACAAGAGTATAAGCGTTATTTGCAGGAGCATTTTTTATGAATGTAATTAAATTATTGGGTTTAATCGATATACCGAGTGTATTTTTGTTTTATAACATAAATTTTTTACCCATCCTGTCATCCTGTTTAGTTGTAAGTTATGTTCTATTAAAGTTATTAATCAAATGCATCATTGTCATTCAACACTCTAAAACTAGACAGAAATCTATTCATATCCTAAACACTCGACAAAAATAAAGGCAATAGAATTAGGGAATATAAGCTTGGGGCTCACTCAACATAGAACTGCAGTCACCATAGCTCCCCTTTCAACATTCGACGGTTCTAGTAAAAATGCCAGTATACATAAGAGAGCATAAGTTACAACAAAGGAAACAAGAAACACCTGCACTTTTGTACTAGTTCTTGAAAAGGAATTTTAAAAAAATCCAGTCATGAATATTTGTAATTTGGGTATAGTGCTACAACCTTAACCTTTAAAAATATTAAATGTTAGATTAATAAGAAATGATCTCCCACTTGTTTAGATCTGCGTTCTTCTTGTTAAATCATCATCATGATTACGATCATCATATTTTAGTTTCCCTATTTAGTATTTTATATTGTGGATGTTTTTATTGCAGTAACTGTGAGTAATACACATTAATAAATTCGACAGATTTTACCACTTACTAGTAGTACTTACATAGTAGTTAAAACACGTATCCATTTATTTTTGGTTGGCTAAAAAGCTTTCCTCGTATACCGGCATATTTTCCCAATTCACATCTAACAGGTCTGCCAACAAACAGCCTAATATGTCTGCACCTAAACGTTTGTTGTTAAAATATATGCTGATTTTTAAAAATAATTGATTGAATATTTTTTCAAATAAAAGTATAAGAAATTAGGTGTTTTTTTTCACTTCAAAATAGCTGGCTATAACAAAAGTTCAAAAATAAAATGAAAAGACCCATGGAAAACTTGAAACAGTGTCCTTATTCATATCAATTAAAAAAAAAGGATATTTCTTAATAAAAAGGAGAAAAAGAGAAAAGTGAGATCAAAGCCTATATACTACTTTTCATACCTCAAACGGATATTATGGATAGTGAACAAGAAATAAGAGTTTGGCCGAAATTTCTGTCCTCAAGCAAATGAAATGATTTACTTTAGTCTGAATAAATGTCTGTTTGAAGTTTTTTCCGGGAAAAAGTTCGTTCAAAACTAAAAAAAAATGTTTTATTTAATATTATAATCCATATTTTTGAGTGGAAATTAAAATCAATGAACACTTAAACATTGACGAGATAAAATTCATTTTTTCGATGTCAACACTAATGTGTGAAATCTTTCATTTCATGGGAATGGCAGTTCAGAATAGGGTAGGGTAGGGTATTTTTACATATATATTCCGACTTGTGTGCTTGCTCAGTGAGCCGCTTATAAGTCTTCGTCAAGTAAGACAGACACAGAAAGATTTTTTACTGTCACAAAGAGAGGAAAATACACCCAGGGCGAAGGCGGGAATCGAACCCGCGCCCGTTACAGCACGCAGACTGCTGGCCTGCGATGCTTACCACTCGGCCATCCGGGCCCCAGTTCAGAATAACAGACAGGGGAACAGTGAAAAAAATATGTATTAGTAGCTTGCACATTGTATAGGTAATTAATAGATTCATCACAGTGCGAAAAAAAAATTCCCATAACTTTAATGATTTAAAGTTTATAACGACTAGAGTTACTTGCTTATGTATCGGTATTTTTTACCATTTTTAGTTAAGGACCACAAACCAACACATTCCTATTCTTCATTCCAATTCAGCAGAGTTCTGGTCAGAGCAGCCTCTCGTTCAAGATCGTAATCTTAATAGAGTTGCTCCGGGGCATTGTGAAGAGTGTTTGGGGTTGAAAAAGACAACAAAGAACTATGGTTTACGGAACGGAAACGATTTTTTCACCTCCGAAATGAGATCCTTGGCAATCTTACCTGAGCGAGGGGAAAAAGTAGGATGAATAAACCATAAGGCCCTTTAACACTGTTCCTGAAGTTTCAATAAAGCAAAGGGATGTTTAAATGTTTTTTTTTAAAAAAAATGTTGAATATCTTAATTGCTCATTGTTAGGGTATAATCATTCGGATTTGTATAACAAATAGTAAAAGGTTTTTGGAAAAGTAATAATTATTTTGGTCTCATTATTTAATCAATACTAGTTTAATTTTAAATAAATATGTAAAACGGATAGCAAACAAAATATTCAATAAATCATCTTAGTAGTTAATCTTTAGAAATGGATGGGTTGTTTCAAAAGGAATTATTGTCAAAAGTTTTTTTATTGCATAATTTTTTTTAGAATTTATTATTTTTTAATATTTTGAAATGAATCAGTGGGAAAAAAAACCTTTATTTTTTTAATAAAAGATTTTTTTTCATTGTAGCTAGATATTCATACAAATGAGAAATGGGAATAGTCATAAAATACGTAATATTTTTTATAAAAATATTTACATTCCTTCCTTATATGGATATTCAATGAGGAACTAGGCTACAAAGACCCGACAAAAGTTTATTTTAAAATATATTGTTAAAGATAGAAACTAATATTTAAGATTGAAAATGCTGAAATATCATTACTTTGTCCCTTATTGTAAAAAGTTTCATATAGCAGAAGGATGGAATTAATTTGTATTGTGCATATTTTGACTGATTAATTATTTTAATGTATTTCAAATTGTGCATAACTTTATTTTAGCATATCGTTATCATTTGAAATAATCAAAATACTTTTTTCTAAATTAAATATTTAACCATAAATTTTACAAAAATGTACTACTTATGATATTGTTAATTATTATATAATAAATTAAGATGAATTGTAAGTAAGTTGCATGTTTAAAGTCTTTATGAATTTTTCTCAGGTAATAAATACTAAAAGATTTTTAAATATAACGAAAAGATTTTTTTGTTGCCGTAAAACTACTATCGCTTTGAATGTAATTTTGAAATTTTTTTTTTAATGTAACAAAAAAAGGGGGAAAAATGCTCCTGAAATGAAACAAAGTTAAAAAAAAAAGACCCTTTTCTTGATAGTTACATTTGCTTTAACGCACAAAAATGTGATTTCTTTGCTCATAAAAATACGACAAAAAAGGAATGCTACAATATTTAAATTTTTACTTAACGGAAAATCGCTGCAGAAGCATTCATTTATAAAATCAGTTATTGAATTTGGCACTTCGAAAAAAGATTACGGCCTTGTTTGAGTCTTCTGTCAATCCGAGTATGTCAATCATGGAAAGTTTAAATCCGATTTGAGGAATCTTGCATTCAATTTGGAAGAAAAAATTAAACTTTCATTTTTTTTACGAATTTCTTGCACAGTAAAGACACATATACTATTTTTGATATATTTTTTATATGAACCCATTCCTAACACTATTTTACTTAACTTTAGTTTTGTTCTTTGTGTAATTGAGTAAACTTTTAAAATTAAATAATTGAAATTGCAAAAGTTTGATTATTGCTATGGAGTTATTTCATCGCGACAAGATATATAGCAATTATTATTTCGTTTTTTAACAATCGATATAATTATTATATCGTTATTTTACAATCGATATAATATTATATGTTTACAAATGATAAAAAGATTAAAAAAGAAGATTTTATCATTTATTTGACAGCAGTTTTTAATGAAAAAAGTTACAAACGCAAACCAAATATATATTCATATATTTTATGTGTATTTTTTAAATAATTATACATAAAAAAGATGAAAAAATTTTCGTTTTTGGAAGTAATTTATTTATTCGAAACGATGACAATTTAGCTTGAAGACTCCGTAGTTAAAAAGTTATAGAAAACTTATATCATCTTCAAGGACTATAATATTAAAATAAAACATTTATCTCTAATCATTTCTCGGGTTTCCTCAACGTATATTGATAAAAAAGTTAAATAGAACTTTTTAGGACGCCAAAAGTATTATTTCTGAAGATTCTATTCGAATAATTTGAAATCAGTATTTATTTAAATTACGTTTATCTGCTTTGTTGGAGATCCTATATACAGTCATTACGTAGTTACTCATTTTTGATAGTTAATGTTATGATATGAGATATTTGTTAAAATTTTTTAATAATAATTTCGCGCCAGCTAACTATCTAAGATTAACTAAAAGTTAGACGCCAGCTAAGGTTTACATTGAGATATTATTCAAAATATCTTCCTTATTTATTAATCAAATTAGGCAGTGATAAAAATTCATTTATAAAAATGTGCTACGGTTACCAGATAATTTTTCAGAAAATCAAGCATGTTTAATTAAGAATATCTTGACAGCCGAAGAAAAAAAGATTGATTACAATCTAAGCGATTGATTTTCCATTAGCTCTTGAGTTTCATAATTTTTCACAACCACTGCAAATTTCTTTTATTTTGTTTGGAGATCGAACAGGTTTGAATGAAAAAAATAATATCAATATTTTTCAAGCGAAACGTTCGAAAAATATTGATACGAAAATAGTATTATTGTAATTATATTTTGGTATAAAAATAATACATTACGAAAATAATACATTGAAAATAGAAAAAAAAAGTTCTTTTAGGGTATATTTGAAAATTATTTAATTAAAAAAAATTGACTCAATAAAAAATTAACTGGAAGGGATAGCAAATCATCTGAGTTTTAGCAAATCATCTGAACGTCAAACATGGCTATTATTTGCTTTCACAATGTAATCATTATTTAAAAAAAGTTTGAAATTGACTTTTCAAAATATTTTATTCGTAAGAATCAACACTTTAATCAGTTTAATTTGAATAAATAAATGAATGTATTATACACACAAATTATTACTATTTCACTGCGTATTTTCTTATGCATTTTCATGTATTGTTAAAAAAACAATACTTCCTTCTTTTTTAAATTAAATATCACCAGTACAAACAAATTAACTCAAGACAAAATGAATAAAACTAACGTTATGTTTAATAATTTCTTATTGCTCATTATTACCTGTTGATTATATATTTTGTTCTTAGAACATCTTATAAAATATTTGTTGTCAATAATTAAGTTATAACGTAGTTTTTTAGTTGTACAATGTTATATTCCTTCTAATATTTCGCAAACTGTAAATATCGAATAGTTTCATTCATTATTGGTTTACTTATTTAAGTAAATTCTAGTCTAACTTTTTTCTTAAAAAAAGTATAAATATTTCCGTACATTAAAGATAAAAATATTTCCGTACATTAGAATTTGACCGAGCATTGAGTAGAGTTGTTTTTATAGCTACATGAAAATACCAAAATGCTGTTTTAAAATGTTCTATTTCATACTTGTAAACTATTCGACGATAATTATTCATTAATAATTGAATCGGTGAGTGCAGAAACCACTTCAGTCAAAAAAATCCGAAAACTCGTTTTCAATGAAAATAAGCGTAGAAAGGCAAGATGCGTGTTGGGTGCAAAAACTACATTAGTCTATTGAGTAGTTCCGTAAATACAGGACGTTTGTTTCGAGTGTTGGGTGCAGAAATAATGGAGGAGTTATTACGTTTTTTCTCCCTCCTGAAAAATTTGAAATTTGTGACTGACGTTGTTTCTGCACTCACCGATTCAATTATTTTTTTTAAATATTATTAGCAATATTTATCAACCAAATTAGTCGCTATAATCTGATGCATTTCTTTAAGCTGTGATCCTTAAACAATATTTATCCCCATGAAAAAAAAACACCTTTGCCAATGTAATTTACGCGTCTTTTTTCGTTCTTACGTGATGTCTTCTGTCTTCTTACTTTTGCACTTCCAAGTTCCCGAATCTGTGAAGTCTTTTACCTCTGATCTTTTATTTCCACTGCAGAATATTCACCACACATTACGAGACTATTTGGATTTCGGTGTCTAGACGCTTCCAAGTTCAATTTCCATCCTGTCGATTTTAATAAAACGCCCTCTTTTCCGACCTCCATTAAGGATACATGATACCGCAAAAATGTCGTGTACTTCTGCGTCGAATCAGCAAAATATTCCAGGAGTGGGTGGGGGGTCGGCTTAAGTAGATAGGGAGTGAGACGAAACTTCTTGACCAGTGTCATATTTCATAGAGGTGGATGGAGGAGTAAGCACAGTGAATTCGAAATATGACTTATTAGACGATACATGTTTAAATTATCAGGGAAAATTATACTGGTTTTATTAAATAAAGTTTCTTTCATTTTGCAATGATTATTTTATGTCATGAAGCTGTTACAGTAATTTGGATAGATGTGCAAATTGGAGAAGAAATTAAATTATGGAGTAAATTTTTGATTTTAGAAAAACGGAAGAAACAAAACTCATATTTTTTTATTATGTTTATTGGCTTGCTTAAAGTAACTTTAAAAATATTTTTTACTTTTTCAAAGTTTAAAAGTATTTTTTAAAACCTGTAAATGCAGAAAATATTGGTCACGCACGAATATTTCTGGTATTGCTTCTGGTCATATTTGAAACAATGTTGAATTTGTATCAAATATAAATAAAAAAAAATCCACGGTTAATACAGTATATTTTAATGTAATATGTAAAAATATATTGCATTAAATGAGTTTAATGCTTATAAAAGTCTATTAAGGAGGATATTGTTGAGAAAAAAGAAATTTGACTAATAATAACACAATGCACAAAATAGATAAGTTGTTATAATTAATGAAACAATATTTTCGTAATGAAGCCATATATAGGGTGGTTATAAAATAAATCTCGCTATTCGGAGTGATCTGTAGCTTGAATGAATAATCCAAATGAAAAAAAACTTTGAGACACTTACTAATATATATAACTTTACACAGTCACGATAATTTACAGATAAAAATGAATAAATAGAGATTTTTTTTATACAATAAGTAAAGTGCTTTTTAAGTTTAATTTAAAATTTTGTACACATTTTTAAAAAATATTATAAACATATTAACACGTTTTAAAATAAAAGTTTACTTCAAGCATACAAAATGTGTTATCTAAGAAAAAAACTCTTTTCAAAGTAATTTATTTCGATTTAGTTTCTTTTGGAACATTTTTAATCTGCTAAGATAATAAAAAAGTATTTTGTGAGTACATAATAAAAAGTTTTTTTTTTCAATTTAAAAATATAACGTGTCAGAATGCAGTTTAGCTGAAAATTACTATTTTTTTTATCGGGGAACAAATGTCTCTTATTTACTCTATCGTTCAATTTTATTACTTAATATTTAAAATTAAATTTAATTTCTTATGGATATTTTTTTATTTTGAAATAATTTACATTTTAAAAGGATGCAAATTGTTTTATTAATTCTATTTTTTATTGAGAATAAATCTTGTTTTGTTAGCCAGTTCATTTTTATAGCCCTTATAAATGATAAAGAAATCAAAAATATATTTAAAATAAATAGTTCTTCTTTTATACTACGTAATTATTCTTCATACAATTAGATTAGGCATGGCTTTTATTGTAGTTTTTAATTTATGACGATGTTTTAAGTATAATTAATTCACTCATATGCATAATGATATAATGATTAAAATAATATTTGCCTTAAAAATAACTTTAAAAATCGTGTGAATCGTAAATACGTGTGAATTGACGAAATGCATTTAATTTTTTTTCTGAATTTCTGTACAAGCTGTTTCACGACTAGCCTACTTTGGAAGTAGAGAAGCAAACTTTGCGCTTCTTTTCCAATATCACGTGTGATACGCGTTTTTTCAAGCCAAATAGATAGATAGACAGACAGACCGACAGACAGCTAGATAGATAGATAAATAGACAGACAGACAGACAGATAGATAGATAGATAGATAGATAGATAGATAGATAGATTGATAGATAGATAAATAAATTTTTCTTTTCTACATTAATAATTTGATCCAAAAGTTAAAAAAAAATAATAGCCTCTCAAAATTAGCTTGATGACTAGATTTGTACAATATGAGGTATTTCTGTTTTGCCTAGAATGTTGCACCAAATCCCTATCTACTTTAATGATGTCTATTAGACACTTAATGAAGCTAAGGTGAAGCTCTTAATGTATCAATGATACCTAGATCTCTTAGTGGAGACTTTCAAAATAAATAAATAAATAAATAAATAAATAAATAAATAAATAAATAAATAAATAAATAAATAAATAAATAAATAAATAAATAAATAAATAAATAAATAAATAAATAAATAAATAAATAAATAAATAAATAAATAAATAAATAAATAAATAAATAAATAAATAAACAAATAAACAAATAAACAAATAAACAAATAAACAAATAAACAAATAAACAAATAAACAAATAAACAAATAAACAAATAAATAAATAAATAAATAAATAAATAAATAAATAAATAAATAAATAAATAAATAAATAAATAAATAAATAAATAAATAAATAAATAAATAAATAAATAAATAAATAAATAAATAAATAAATAAATAAATAAATAAATTTTACTTTTCTACATTAATAATATGATCCAAAAGTTAAAAAAATAATAGCCCCTCAAAATTAGCTTGATGACTATTATTTTTTTTAAATACATTTTTCGTTAGTAAATTAGCATTTGTAGGGAATTTTTTTTAAATAAAATCAAAGTGCAATTTGTATTACTGAATGGTGAGATTTTAAAAAAGTTACTAAATAATTTTCACCTTTTACAGCACTTATTTTAAGAACAATATGAATGAGAAGGTTTAATCATTACTAAAAAAGATTTTTGTTACATTTTTCAGACTTACATAGTGAATTTAGTTAAGGGGACGCATTACCCAAAAATTGGTCAAAATGTCGATTTTTTGGTTTTCACTTTTTATTATTTACAATATTCTTCTAAACATTTACTGAAAGTTTCATAATGATATCTTGTGTAGAAAAAAAGTTATTAAATATTTTCTAGAGTCATTCCTATACGTTTGAATACGTATTTCGTCTGCTGGGACACATTACCCAAAAATTGGTCAAAATATTAATTTTTCAGTTTTTTCTTCTTATTATTTATAATATCTTTCTTAACATTAACTGAAAGTTTCATAATGATGTCTTTTGTAGAAAAAAAGTTATTAAATATTTTCTGGAGTCATTCCTATAAGTTTGAATACTTATTTCGTCTGCCTTCAACCTTTTTTTTTCTTCTCTGTTTCACGTTTTTCAATTCTTGTGCTTAATAAATCCCTAAGGCTTTTTTGTTAATTAAGTTAGAATTTTGAAATTTTTTATCTGTGTTCTTACATATATTATGCACAAAATTGTGCATGGAATAAGGTCTTCTATGTATAGTTATTTTTTTTAAACGTTGAATTCAATAATTTGTATTTTTTGTGTATTTTTTTGCGATTTTCACTGTAAATGCCTATTACTTTTTAACTGTCGCTCACATTTTAAATTCCATGCACAGTTCTTGAACAAATAGTACTAAAAAGAAACCATAAAAGTTTGGTGAAGTTATTCTTAAAATTGAAGGAGGAGTAGGGTTTAAAAAAAGTTCAAATTTTTGACTTTTTTTTTGAATAAATGAAAAACTACTTGTAAATATTCATTTTTATTGCTAGAATTTTTTTTTATTTAGAGTGAACATTATACAAAACCAATATAATTTACAAGTTTATGTTATTAATTCTAGAAATAATATTTTGGGTAATGCGTCCCCTTAACCAAAAGCAACTTTATAACAGTCAAAAGGGTGTCTTTAAATTACTTCAAAGGAGAGTGTCTCAAAAATACCCAAACCCACCCTAATCAAAAGCAGATAGGCATGGTGCCATTACTACAGATAAGCTCCTTTCTAAGACGTGTTGCCCTAGCCTCCTGATTATTAAAGGGTGGCGGCGTCTTTAGAATTTCATTGGCTGTTGGATCCGGACCTCCCGGCCTAATCCGGGAAATCCTTAGTTTATGACCATTACGTGTCTGGTGTCTGGTCACGTGTCTGAATATGGACGGCTTGGAAATTCTTTGAAGTAGGTGTAGTGTGTGAAAGTTATCGTGGTTATGCTTATTATTAATTTTGTATCATAATTTTGGGTAATGTAATCGATTCCAGATGCCTATTTCTAGCCTCCTTTAGGAGTTTTAACACTGCTATAATTACACTTTGTAATTTAGAACCCTGGTCAAGGGACGAAGTCGACACCTGAGCGGGCACCCAATGGAACTTCGAGCGACATCGTACGCTTACGCCGTCGGTGCTTTCGACTCCACAGATTCAGTGAGCACGTATATCGCAGTGTACTCGGGCACCCCGGTGAATTTTAGAGGATATTTTCCCACCAGCACGAATACGTCTATAGTTTGGCTAGGACACGGACAGAACCAAGAACCTTCTCGGCTTGAGGCTCGTCGCATACACCTCTCGTCTACCGAGGGGGGGGGGGAGGGGGCATAATTCTGGTTAAGCTTGAATATTTACGGCTGCCTACTTAGCCTAAACAAGGAACTGTGACACAACCAAGATTTTTTTCGTAATTTTGAACTCGGTCAAGTAATGAAAACGATAACTGAGTTGTCATAAACGGAACTTCGAGTGACAGTGTGTACGCTAACGCGCAAAGCTGTCAGACCTTGGACTTCAAAGATTTAATGACTTTGAAGGTATACTGTCCCAGAATGTCCCAGTGTACTCGAGGACATCTTTGAATTTCGTGTAATTTCTTTACCAGCTTGAATACGTATGTTTACTGCAAGGCTGTAATCTGCCGTGCATTTTTATTATAATATGGATTTTTTTTCTTAAACGAAGTTTAAATAACGATATTATTTTTTTAACCCTAATTTCGGACGTAAAGGGCACATAGTTATCTTCTTTGATATGGATTTGTCCAATATGAGGTATTTTTGTTTTGCCTCGAATTTTGCACCAAATACCTACCTACCTTTTAAAGTACCAATGATACCGATACCAAAACCGACCTTAAGTTTGCAGTATACAAATGTTCTACGAGAAAAAGGGTAAATAGTTCTCATTTTTGAGTGCGAGAATCGAATACAAAAAGGTATTTCACATTCAATAAACAAAGTGATTTGTTATTTCAAGACATAAATTTATTATTTTAATTAGTTAAGCTTCAGTTTGAGTGTTATTTAAAATATTTTTTTCCTTCGATTTTGACGTAACAGGGCGCACGGATATCAGGGTCGTTAGGAGCAGCCAGAGTACACGAAATTGCGGCGCCAGCCGGGTTGTTTACCCAGTTTCCTCCGCTCAGTACATTTCTCTGCTGCAAACTTAAGCTCGGTTTAGGTATAGAGCTCTTAGTGGAGTGTGGACAATAGAATCACATTCAAATATGATTTGTGCCGTTTTCTGGTTGTTACGACATTTCTCACACATGCGATCTTGTTACCTAGTAATGAAATACATGTTGAAAGGTGTCCACTGTTGAAATTATTTTTCTCAATTCTGTACAAGCTGTTTCACGACTAGCATACTTTAGAAGTAGAGAAGCAAACATTACGCTTCTTTTCCAATATCACGTGTGATACGTGTTTTTTCAAGCCAAATAGATAGATAGACAGACAGACAGACAGATAGATAGATAGACAGACAGACAGACAGACAGACAGACAGATAGATAGATAGATAAATAAATTTTTCTTTTCTACATTAATAATTTGATCCAAAAGTTAAAAAAAATAATAGCCTCTCAAAATTAGCTTGATGACTAGATTTGTACAATATGAGGTATTTCTGTTTTGCCTAGAATGTTGCACCAAATCCCTATCTACTTTAATGATGTCTATTAGACACTTAATGAAGCTAAGGTGAAGCTCTTAATGTATCAATGATACCTAGATCTCTTAGTGGAGTGTGGACAATAGAATCACATTCAAATATGATTTGTGCCGTTTTCTGGTTGTTACGACATTTATCACACATGCGATCTTGCTACCTAGTAATGAAATGCATGTTTAAATATTTCCACTGTTGAAATTTACAGCAATTATATAACACAAAAGTTAAAGCAGTGGAACTGTTATATTTTTAAAAGTACAGAGCCAGTCAAGTTATAATAACCAATTGGATTAACGATCGAAAACAAACACATAACAAATGTCGCTGTCACTCTTAGTTGCAATTGGGAAGATTTATCTTTTAAAAAAACGACTGTATTAAAACTGCGAAAAATCATAACGAAATATACGTATAGCGAATTCGATTAAACTTTTTTTTACATCTTGTAAAGTTTACCATTGTTTAATTTCTATTGGGTTAGGGTTGCAAATCAAATATGGCTGGGTAGCATGAATTTGTCTTTCAATGCTTTGGTTTGAAAGTTTCTCAGCTACCTTACCAAATGACTCTTTTAGCAAATATCCTTACAACTCCAATTTTCATTGAAAATATGCTTTTGTCTTACGTTATTCATTATTTTCATACCGCCAGATATAGCATCTATTTATTCGATTGCATTTATTAGACAAGAGTACCACAGAACAAAAAAAAAAGGACCATTACTCGATTGCTCCAAATAGAACAGAAAAACTGTTCTTCCATTCATTTAAAAAGTAAAGGGCTAATCTAGAGAGACAGTTCTGGGGTTGTAACTGCCAAAGCTAATCTCTTGCACATGTGACAGGTGATCAGTAAGAAATGCCCGGAATTAAACCACCTGAGGTTTCAATTGTTTTTTTCAGAAAGACGAGATTTAAGTGCATTTTGAAGTTAAAGGAAAAGTTTTGTTTTCCTTGGATTTTTTTTTTAAATTAGAAATTTAATTTCTTTTATATTTGTTTGGAAATATAAGGTAAAATATACGAAATTAAGCTTCTCTTTTACATTTGAATTATTTTCTTAAGAGTTATAAGATGATATTTTTCCTATTTTTTTCTTTATATCTTTCGCCGAATTTGCAAGAATGAAATATAAATAAAAACTTTGATTTTCATTTTTTTGGTATCGATAGTAATGAAAGATTGTTAAAATTGCAGTTTTAAGAAATTAGAAAAACAACAACAACCCTTTTTTTCTTATTTATATACCTAATATAGAACCTCATATTTAACTAACAATAAGAAAGGCATGTGTTTACAAAAAGAACCTTCTAGTTCAAAAAGGACAAATGGGCATTGATTACAGCCACACTACATGACAACAGAAACTGTTATTTAAAAAAAATAACAATTTATTTACGAGTTTTGGTTAATTAATAATTTGATAAATTTTCATTTAAATTAAGGCTAAATCTTATAAACCATTTAGTTTAAGCATCAAAAGAATATATTTTCTTCAAATTTCTTCAGAAATTCTGTATGCATTTTATTGACGAAACCCAAATTTCATCTGTAGGGAGCACAAAAATCATTCCCTATGTATCAAAACGGCAAAAGAAATCCATAAACACACACAAAAAAAAAGTGGAACGAAAACCATTTTTTCTCGAACACTTTTCCTCACGCCTTTGCTTCGATCCCGTGCCGTCGATAATGTATTCCATCACAAGTCAAAGACAACAAAAAATGTTTACAAAAAACACACACTGGAAAAAATGGCTGAGAATATCCCCAGCGAGGAATAAACCACGGAATAAGTAGGCAATGAAGCAGTGGCGGAACTAAGCCGCCCCTGGATTTGGGTTGCATACAGTGAGGGATTAGGGATCGGTTACGCAGTGGGGTTTTCAGGGGGACCGGGGGGTTTTGATAATTGATCCCTCTGTGGGCAGCAGCACTTCTTTTGGCCGCCTCTTTGATCCAATCACGTAGGTTGACGCTGGAAAGCGTCGTTTTGTCTTTGCAGGGAAGGATATTCCCCAGGATACAGTGGGTAGAGATGCCAAATTTGGGGAAATATCGCACATTTGGAGACATTGGGAGATTTGTTTCTCCAAATATATTATTTGGAGCCCTTAAAGCTCATCGAGAAGTGCACTTTATACTAAGTAGCTCATACATGCGAAAAGTTAGATTTGCAAATATAAATCTGTTTTGTGTTTCTAAAAAAAAACAAATTTCTTACATTGAAAGTTCCAGAAAAGAAATTTTACAATATTCACCGCTTAAACTTTTAGACGAAACATAGATTCTAATATTCCACACAAATCTACAGTTTTAAAAATAATGTTCGATTGAATTTTTTTTTTCAATTTTAAAACATTTTTAAATAGGTTATTTAATATGGCTTAGTAAATAGTTTCTCTTTCATTGTAGTAATCAGGAAACCATAACTTTATTTACTTTCAATTTATTAAATACATAATATTATTGGTTTAATTACTAAAACTTTCAGTTTATATCTAAAAAACATTGAAAAAATTAAAACGGCATTGAACAGGAAAGTAACTAATCTTCCACTGATTTATCCAGAGTGTAACATCATAGACACAAATTTTGACTTATTCCTTTTGTTGGCAATTTTGGGGATTTTATGAAAACTTGGCGCCTTCCAAGTTTATTGAATCGGCAGTCCTAAGGTGAAAGCCTTTAAAATGGGGAAGATTGGGCGTGTGAGATGTTTACAAAATTTTTAGGTGATTTTATTCTTTTGGGAAAAGATCATGAGTGGGGATGTTTTCGTGTCAAATAACAATTTACATAAATGAATTTTTGTTTCAACAAAAATTGAAGAAGCGTTTTTTGATATTGTATTTCTTTAGCAATGTAACATTGTATGCCTTGATATTTGATTTAACTTGCGTAAAAATCAACATATTTAGTATTGATTCAAAGATTGAAACATAAAAACCAGGTATAGAAAAATTTAAAAACATTTTTCATTTCTTTTGTCTGATAATTCTTATTAGATTTAATAAGACAAAGAAATTTCAAATTTATCACTAACAGTTTTAGTAAAACATTAAAAATGCTAAAAAAATAACAAAAACTTTTGGATCCCTAAAACCAAAAGAAAGTAAGAGTCGAAAGTTTTCGATGGTGTATATTTCTTCTAATTATAAAACTAACAACGTTAATTTCATTTCCTTAAACTCACAAAATCAACAACTCTTACTAAAGTGTATTTAACCAGGCTTTGCCCTCATAGGTGCGTATTGTCGTCTCCAAAATAAAGTGTACTTATTTTTAAGTAAGTATAATCATTAGTTTGCATTTATTATATGTTTAAATACCAACAATAGATACGACTAGAACTGCAAAAATTCGCATTACAGGTAAGGATACAATCGCAATTGTCTGTTGCCTTTCTGCTCTAACTAATTGATTTATTCCCATACAATACACAGCACTGCAGAGTTTGAATTTTCGCGATATGCGACAAAATTGTTCATTTTAAAGATTTCAAAAAAAATTTGGTCGCAATTATCGCAACTATTTTTTTGAATTTCACTATCAACTTTTAAATGTGGTTTCCAAAGATCTTGCTAAAATTAATCATCTTAAAAACGTGATACTGGGTAGATCGTAAAATCTAGAAACTCTGGTGATCGTAAATTCTGATTCCTAAAATTTCAGAACTCCAGCTCTCATGAAATTGAGAATCTTCATTAAATCTATACGTGCGCCACAACGGCTATCTTAAAAATAATACTGTATCAAAGCAGAATTACAGAGTTTGTAGATAAATTAAGTGAAAATAGCATTTAAAAAAAAAAATATTTATTTCAAAACGGCTTCAGGATAAAAAAATAAAAAACATTTGCTCTTAGTTGTTCCAGTTTAAGCACAGATTGCTACTGAGTTTTTTCGTCCAATTTCTAACACTGCGACAGAAGTTGCTTTTGTACTAAATAAAGTTCCGAAATGCCCTCGAATTAATATAAAACTGCACCTGTTCCCTTATAATGAAAACAAAACAAAGCACAGTTACTAATAAAGGCCCTCTAGTAGGATACATCAGTGAGTCAAATTGGACTGTCGAATCCAACGTTAAGTTCTAGTGCTACCACCAGAGAGTTAAGAATAAGAAGGAGATGTTGCCAAGCATAAACCAATACAAAACCATTTTGCCAAGTGAAGCCATCAATCGCTTTGTAGTAAGCCCAAACAAACACTCTTGGCAAATTATTTGGCACCATTCCAAAGTTGAGTTTGTATCTGCTTATTACATCAACTTGTACAACGTTTTTTTCTTACCTGCGGAGAATTTTACCAACATCTTGCAAAAGTTGAGATCTCGTTCTACAGCCTTTAACTGCTCAAAGACAATTGTTATTTTTAGCCAACGTTCTTTAAAGAATAAAATAATGCGTTTTACTTAGAACTAAACCTTTGAGTTCTTGGACTCGATAAAGAAGATATTCGGGAGCGACCATTATTGGTTATTGATTTCTTGAGAGTGTGCAATATTATAGACCTGGTCTAGCTCTTCTGGGCAACATGGATCAGCAACAACATAACGCTTTAGGTTAGGTTTGAATTATCGTAGCATTGGAGCTACACGAGGGCTATTGGCGACGGGCGTCGCATTTTAGAACCACAGTCAAGTGACGAGCCGACACTTGAATCGGCACTCAACGCAACCGTAAAGGGCGACATCGTACGCAGCGACCGGACTTTGAAGGATATTTAACGTGCACTCCCTCACACGGGGGTATTATTCGTCGGACATTTTTGGCTGCACGGGCTATAGGTCGGCAGTTATTTTGGCGATGCCCGGACCAGAACCTGGGACCTTTCGCATGCTGGGCGAGTGCCTAACCGACTGGGCTCCCCAGCCCCTCATAACACTTTAAACTAACATTGAGTGAGCGCTCTCTTTAGACTTACTAGGGTTGCTTGACGACTTTTCTGATCGCTTCACTTGCTTTCTCGCCAAACATCTCCATCTTCTTCTGGACTCCTATGGTCGAATCCAACAGTAATAGTAAGTTCCAGTGCTACTATCCTTCTTGCTGTCCCCAAATTCGCCACAGGGATGCTCCGATTTATTCCGATCTTTTTTCCGGAGAGGTTCAAAGCTGGTTTATCGGAATCCCCTCGGTTTCTTTTATTCATGGAAGGTATTCTCCGGTATTCATGAAAGTCGTCATATTTATCTTATTCATTTCTGGAAGGAATCGACGAGGTTTTCTTTTTGGAAAAAAGGCTTGCTGTAAAAGGATTGTCTGATTAATCACTGTTTTTCTTAATATTACATCAAACTAGGGCTATGAGAGTTATAACAAAGTTCTTTTCGAAATTTATCTTATTTGTAGATTATCTATGAAACGGAATACAAATTATTATATTGCTTTCCTAAGACTAGTAGTAGATTTAATTATCTTCAAACACTTATCAAACTCACTTTAAATTAAAGCATATTTATTCTAAAGCAGTACCGTAGAATGGAGGAGAACTTTGGCTTATGCTTAAAATCTAATAGTACTGCATTTCTACTTACTCATCAATTTCTTTAAAGTGTAACCATTGTTACCACTGATTAAAAATGATAAGTTTTGTCAAAAAAAGTATTTTTAGAGAGTAAAAGTATTAAGGAGCCTCACTTGAATCAAAGTTACAAGTAAATTCCGAAGTTTTTTTCATTTGAACGTGGACACAAAAATGAATTTTTAAGTTTGAAACTAGCATTTTTCAGTTTTATTATATTTATCCCAGTGTATAATTTTCAAGGCCAAAATGTAGCTAACAGTAGAAGTACAAACAATTACAAAAACATTATTTTTTTCCGATAGGTTTTTGGCCCATTTTAAAGAAATGTTAATTCAAAGAAAAGATTCTTTATTTTGTTCCAAATTGGTTCTAATTATTATTCGATTGATTTTTTCAAACAAATATTCAATGTCCTTAATATTGGTGGTAAAGTTGCATAAATAGACAAAAAAAATTACTAAAACTATAAAGACTTAGAGTGGATTCACCAAAAGAGGATTTAGCACGGTAATTGTTTTAAAGTTCAAAGCAAAACTTGAAATTATTCATATTGCACTGTACACTCTAAAAAATGAATGCTCAAAAACGACGAAATTTTCCTTAATTTTGACGATTCCGTTTACTGGCAAATGCTCCGAGTTTTCGTTTCCTCAAAGTAAGGAAATTTGAATCGTCATTTTTATGAGGATTTCAATGTCGTCTAATGCAAAGAAATATTTCGTCATTTTTGAGCATGTGAGTACAACAGTGAGATTCAGTTTCCTCAAAATCAAGATACATAATCGTCAAATTACGATCGTAAAAGTGAGGATTCACGTTTCCTCGAACGTCGCGTGATAGTTTGACGAAACAATCCTCAAAATTAACTAAATGAGACTTGACGATTCATGAATCGTCAAAAATGAAAGTGTTATTTCTGAGAGTGTACTCGTACTCACACATGGCCAAAACAAAGTGTTCGCGGCAAGAGACCCGGGACAAATCAAGGTAATATCTTGTCATAAAATCCGATAGCCTCTCTTCCGCGATATTTCCTTCTAAAAATGCTCCTGGAATGAAGCTTAATTAGCATTTTATGACGTCACGTTCCAAGTACCGCTTGGACGAAATCTAATCACCTGACAAACATTTTGGCCCACATCTTCGAAACAACTAAACGCGAGACCGTAATAGGGGGTAAAGAGGCATTATCTTCTAGTTGGAGACAGTTGTACATGAATGTTTTTCAAAAGCCAAACTTTAATGCAGGGTATCCACAGAATATGTATCTAGTATATATATACATCAAAATTCAAACTCATCTACTGATGAAATTTTTGAAAAAAAAAAGTAGTTATCTTATGCCATACTGATGAGAAACTAATTTGCCAATTTCCTTTTGAGG
Organism: Hylyphantes graminicola; assembly: GCA_023701765.1. Taxonomy (NCBI): domain Eukaryota; kingdom Metazoa; phylum Arthropoda; class Arachnida; order Araneae; family Linyphiidae; genus Hylyphantes; species Hylyphantes graminicola. The sequence continues at coordinate 60,625,545 of CM043111.1, read as the reverse complement.
TATGGTGTAATAGAGCAGTGGAATCAACACAAAAATTAACCTTGAGCTGAGATACCCCTTTCTAGTTAAATCAGTTAATCATGTTAAATATGCCTATTCATTGCTCTATCTCTCCATCACTTCATTATTACACAGCTTTATGAATTTTTCAAAATAAAATTTCATTCCATAATACAAAGGTTCATACAATTTAAAATTCTAAAAGTACCTTTTTGGAAAACAACTTTTAAATTGGAACTTTCGGTTCTTACTTTCTCTCCCTGTGTCAGTGAAAATTCTGTCTGTGTCTGCCTTACTTTGATGAAAGTTTGTAAGCGGTTCTCTGTTCAAGCACACAAACCGAAAAATATATATGAAGAGTACCGGGGAAGAACCGCTTGATTTATTAGGAGTCGTTCCATAATTGCGTTTGCTTGGCGGACATTGGCGACAGGAAACAAGTTTCACTCTTTCTTCTTTGCTTGGTCCAAGCGTCGGAATCGTGCATCGCGTGAATCTCCTCATTTAGAAACTGGTTTCCTTCACCAGTTTAGACGACTACTCGCTATCATCGCCAAAGTGGCCGGCCGAGGAAAGTTTTCTACGAAATCAAGCTGTTTTTCCCCTGCACTCTTCATATACTAACCTACCTGATTACCAAAGGAAGTCAAATGTCAGTTACAGCTTGGTCATGCCAACCGGATGTATTTTCACTCTTCCTGCCGCATTATTTGGTTCCAATTAGGCGCTGCTTTTGGAATGTTATTCGGTGAGAAATGAAGCAGAATCGTTATTAATCAGGAAGATATGAGCACCTATGTAGCATAGAGATTTTATTATTTTTGAAAGATGCTCTGCCAAGATTGGGGAAGGAAGAACCAAAGAATAGTTAGGCGGGAATAGCAGAAACTTTTCTTTACTGATGATCCTTTTTAAAAGCAATGCCGACTAATATTTTAGCTGAATGCACATACGAATTGCTGCTTCTGATGCTCCTATGTAACAACAATATTCGTAAACAACAAATTTTGTTGTAATAAAACATCAATGAGTCAATTTTTTAATGGGTTGATTTGGACATTACTTATAAATTTATAGAGTAGAAGCGAAAGGTAGGAGATATCTTTTTTAGGGGGGGGGGGTGCAGATTTGGGTATGTTTGGAATTTGAATAGAGTGTGCCAACAAACTGTGTTGTATCATGATATATAAGCACAAAGACACAAAAGTTTAAAGCTATTAGTAGTTATGAAATGGTATGTTTTTAGTTATAGTAAAAAAGGGAGCATATAACTTTTATTTAAAGTTTGCAATCATCAAAAAAAAAGTTTATATGGTAAAAACTATCGTTACTAAGGTTCTTATCCCTACTACACTTTATCTAATTGAATTGCTACTTTTCACCCACTGGCTACCTCAATGCCCTAAACAAGCCCTAGAAAGTATTCAAAGCCCTCCCTAAGCACAGGGATTCCACAAGGAGAGAAACACACACACAATTCTATTTCTCTGAGGGGAAATTATTGAGACTGTCAGAAAGAGGGCTGCGACTAATCAACCCATTTCCTACCGAACTAACTCAGTACTTAGCCGCGGTGGTCGTAATCCCAATGTGTGAGAAAATCAGATTTGCTCCCTCGGGTCTTTTCTGGTGGATTCACACTAATTTCTTCACTACCAGTTTGGGATGGCAAATAAATCGAAGGAGCTGTCGGCTGTTTTTCGTCTTTGGATTTATTGATTATCTGTTGTGCAAATCGAATGTTTGGTGCCTTTTTGTAATAAAAAAAAATAGTCATGTCAATTCTTTTTTTATGAAGTATCATTTCTATAAGTCTTATTTAATTCGGGACTAATTTTAAGACTCGAACTGAGATAGTTTATAATTTTTATACAAAATTTGTCTTGTTGATAATTTTTTTTTTGTATATCGAAAAAGTGCTTTGAATAAAATGATTTATTTTTTTTGTAGGGCATGTCCCGTTATATCAATGTGTTTATTGACACAAACACCTTTTAATTTGACCTTTCAGTTGATTGGTGAACTAACTATGCTTCTAAGCAATTAGCTGTCGTAAAAGCTGTTTCTGTCCAAACGGACTGGGGCAGTGAAACGGAACAGTACGCTTTTGACTTTTCGGTCAAATATTTAAGATTCAAGGCCATTTTGATTTTGCTTTAAATTTTTCAACTTCAAAATTGCTTCTCTTGTTTTTATTTTTCAATATTCACTCCTCATGACTACTTCTTTAAAATAGTTAAATTAGGGTAGACTGACCAGTGAGTGAACAGGCCCCAGTGAATAAACAATGCATTTAAAAAATAAGGATTGAAAATCATTTCACTTTATGGATTTGCAACACTGACTTCCTCCCATCTGGTAGGAAGCTATCTGACATATGATTGGTTGTCCTGGTCATTATGTCCTGGTGTTTATTCACTGGAGAACGCAGCGCCTTAAACGTTCATTCACTGGTTAGTCTACCCTACTTGTGATTTTTCTTGATAAAAGAACCAAGCAATTTTACTTATGGTTAACAATTAAAATTGTTTAACTAAATTTCGTTAGAAATAGTGCACTTTTCAACCTTTTATGTTTATTTTTTTATGTCTAGTTCTAAATAGCATTTACTTATTAAATCGCTGTTGGAACTACAGAACTTTTGCCTTGTTTCAATTTCGGTTTAACAATTAATCTGCATTGTATACACATGAGAAGATTCATTTCACCATTACATGGCGATTCCCTGTTGGTTCTCAGTACGCACCTTCTATTGTTTCTTTTCCATGTTGGCCCCTCGCCAGACGATATTAAGGGACCTGGGAAATGTTCGAATACTTCTGAGAGAAATGGTTCTCTTAATCTAAGAAAATGCGAGAAAAAGCCCCCGATTGCTTCAATGTATCTTAATGGTACCTTTTACCATTGCTTGGTTATCTTGCTTCTGGTTTGTCTCAAAAAGTTTTTTGTCGTGGTTATTTACCGTAACAAAATTCTAATATAATGGTTTAGAGATAATAAATGCATTAAAATGCCTTTAAAAAATATAAGTGATTCTTTTACAATTTTCATTTCAAAAGAAGATATTTAATGTGAGAAATGTTGCTTTTTTAAAATGTATTTTGCATTTGAAATAGATTTTTGTAAAAATATGGCCGAGTATTCATTGAAGGATAGTAGAAGCTTTATTAAATTGCATATATTTTCAATGCTAAATTGTACCCTTTTTTAAAAATTTTTTTAATAAACTTTAAGTAAAAATAAAACACGTTTACTATTACACGTTTCGATACAGATTGACTTTAAAATTTAAAAACAAAAAAAATTTCGTGCTGCAAAATAAAAATGCATCGTGTGTTTTTTCTGTGTGCCAAATTTTTAAAAAAATTGCCATATTTTATTGAAACATGCCCCCAAATAATTTTTACGCCTTGCAAATATAAATAACGTAATAATTTTTTTTAAATATTTTAAATACCTATTCTAGATAATAATATGTGAATGTAAATGGTTGCTAATTTTGCTAATTTTATTGTAGTAGCATATTGCTAGAGGTTGAAGAAATTTTCTACTTCTCTATTAGTAAATCAATTTTAATCTTCAATATTAGTAAGGAGTTTTAAACATTCAAAGACGTATAAAGCAGTATATTTAAGTATTCTGCTTCATATTTCATCTTATTTAGAAATGTCAATTGGTTGTTACAATCAAATAATTAATTTGAAACTTTTATTAATAAAGCATACTAAAGCAATTGGCTAATTAACTTATAACGTTTTTTTTATTTGTTGAGATTGTTAATTCTAATTAGTCTATGGTACTTGTAATAAGTTTTTTTTTATAAAAAAAGTTTTAGTTTTCCTGTGTAATAGCCTTAAACTAGTGAATCTCTTTTATAAAAAATAGTACATAATTATTTTTTAAACACATTCTGGCACTTTTCAGTTTAGTACTTTTCCGAAAGACAGCGATTTGTGCCGCAAAGAATGAACAAAGAATTGCTTAAAATAACTTTTTATGTAATCTGGCTGAAGATAGTAAATAATAATTTCTAATCAGAAAAAATATAGAAGTGAAGAGTCAAACATGCATTTTTTATTTTTATTTCTAGAGAGATCCTTTGAATATATTTTTACACCACAATGAAACTGTTTGGCCAACTCATCTGGAAACACATGAATATGGATACAAAGTTAAAGACCATGGTCATTTAGGTAAAGTATTTCCGTTACTTAAAGCATATTTTATTAACTCAAGTGTAGTCTCATTAATACTTGTAAAACAACTTATGTATTTTGATTTATAACCAATGTGATTGATTTTCATATAGTTTTAAATAAATTAACAATAAAAATCCTTATTAATTATTTTTTTAAATATTATACTGAATATATTTTTTGCTTTGAGAACATTTATTATGCCGGGTTTATTATGAGTGACGCTTTTATTATTTTTTTTATGGAATATTGAATATTATTTACAAGTTTGAGACAATAAATTAATGATATAGACTATTTTCAGAAAATTCATAAATTTATATAATAGCGAATTGAATAATATGGAAGTAATAACTATCTGCTCAACAACGTATATCATAAAAATTAACATAGCATGAACAAATTAAATATTTCAAGCAAATTTCCTTAAGAAATATCCTTATTTCTAAACAACCCTAAATTCGGCTCTTACAGAAACGAAAACTTGGGGACGTTTTTTCCCCTTTATATCGTTATTAGTGTCGATCACGAGTATGATTCTAACGATTATTGGGCGCTGTTAGTTGTAGGGAATCGATTCAAGTTGCAGCTGGGACCGTAACTATTCGGTACTCGTTTAAGAGGCCTCTTATAAGCGGTGGAAAATAAAAGATTGGCAAGATATTTTTCAATTGTTCTTTGCTATAATTGCAATGGATTCAAGGATCTATGACTGACTACCAGTTGAGGTGACATTTTCAAGATTAATGGTTCCTTATAGAGAATTAAGTTTTATTACATTTAACTTTTTTAATTATGAATGAAAGTTTTCTAGTCTTTATAAAATTGAAATTTTTCTAAAAAAGTTTATTAAAAATAAAAATTACAATAAAAAGATCCAATCATATTAGATATAAAGTCATCAGCACATTTGGATATCTTATTAAAAAAAGCACAGATTCTAAAGAATACCGGACGAGCATAAAACACGCTATACATACAATAGAAAACTGAAATGCTTGTAAAAAAATAGTGTTTAGGTGACATTTGAAATTACATATTTCATAATGAAAGTTAATATTTATAACTTTTTCATTTTTTATTCGCTTATTTCAATAAGTTTTCATGTAAATAGTGAAATAAATATTATTTTAAATTTATAGAATACAGAGAACAACGCTTCTTGGAACAGAACAAGTATTTACATCGTTATTCTACACCAGTCATCTCTAGAGAATTCTTTACCAATAGAATACTAATAATTTCCGCCTATTCTTTGCCCAGAGGCTTCAAAGTAGTCTTATTAAATTACGAAATGGACGAATGAACATAAATGAATAGCAAGTTTTGATATTGGATTGTGCTACTTGAACAAGTAGTTTCATAAAAATTATTAAGAATAGAATTAATAAGCCAATATATAAATAATTTCACCTTACATTTTATGAATAATTGGCAATGCACATTCAAATGAAGAGACAACTTTTGGACGAAATTTATTGTCGAATTATTGTGGATTAATAACTATTGTTGTCCTTCCTATTTATTGCCCTAAAATTTGTCTTTCAGACGAAATATTAAAAGTGTTGTTTAGTTATTCAAATAAATAGCTGAAACAGAATAAATAAGACAGTTTGCACCTGAATGTTTTTCTTGATTGATTTGAAAATTAAACTATAAATAAAAAAAATCTCATTATTGAGTCTTTTCTCATTATTGAGATAGTATTTGGTACAAAAAATATGTAATTTTTTTTATTTGTTTATGCTATTTAAATAATGGTGAAAGTTTTAAATGGTTATTTTGGTAAGTAATTTTTAAATGAGCCAAAAACAAAGTTTGTCAGGTTAAATGCAAAGTAATATGTACAGAAATATTAATTAGGTAAATGCAGGATTTTAATTATTAAGATAAAAAAAATCAACATCTAAGTATAAAAGTTAAAAATTTTACATTGGGAGTTCTTTAAAAATCGATTTATTCGGAGAAGTTGAATTATGCTTTCCGAATGGCATAAACCTTTATATTCCATAGGCACAAAACTAGACTCCTGTCTTCGTAACAATTCCGTCTCGAATACTTTTTTTTTCTTCTCATTTTGAACTGTTTATCAGTTCCTTTTCCTTTTCATGTTGAAAATTTATAGAACGCTACAAATTTAAAACTAGCGAATTTTATTTGATCTAAAATTTTTTGCTTTCTCATTGAACAAAAATCCACAAAAATCAATGAAATATCTTGTAAATGTTCCTTTATATTTAATTTTAAAATAAGATACAAATTTAAATAATTTCAAAAACTTCCTTCAAATAATGTTATCTAGATATATAAACAATTCTGAGACTAGGTTGAAACTTTAAATTTGCATATAAATATTAATTTTTCTAACCATTTATGAATTATGATCACAATAGCTTTTCTAAATTGCAGGACATGAAAACGAACATTCTCAAGAATATAAAGTACATAAAGGATCACATGCTGTAGTAAGTATGGTCTAACATATATTTTTAAAAGTTAAAGTGTTAAATAATGACAGAGATTCATGAGATTTTAGCAGGTTGGGGAGCCCAAGTCGGTTAGTCAATCGGTTAGCATGCGAAAGGATCCAGGTTCGGGTCTGGGCATCGCCAAAATAACTGCCGACCTATAACGGCCCGTGCAGCCAAAATTGTCCGACGAATAATACCCCGTGTAAGGGAGTGCACGTTAAATATCATTCAAAGTCCTAACGCTGCGTACGATGTCGCCCTTAACGGTTGCGGTGGGTGTCTATTCAGGTGTCGGCTCGTCACTTGACTGTGGTTCTAAAATACGAAGCCCGTCACTAATAGCCCTCGTGTAGCTCTTGTGCGACAATAATTCAAACCTCACCTAATATTCTAATATAAAATTTAGAATGCGCTAATGTTTCAAAATGTTTTAAAGCTTTTTTTCTATATATTGCACTTGAATTGGGATGTCATATATTTAAAAAACTTCATTCTCACCAATTTGGTGAAAAAGAAGAGGATTTGTAAATGTTCCCGTGTGACAAGGAACATTCCAAACATTCAATCACAATTAATCTAATTCCATCGCATTCAATCACAATTAATGTAAACTTAACAATTGCAATTTGTATAGGTGGTTGCAGATTTAATATATTTACAGAGAAAATACGTATTTGGACAGACTGAGATAAAATGTTGCATAAAACGGCAGTACTTGGTGAAACCAGAATTATTCCGTTTTTTAACTGATTTTTCCTGGGTACTTTATACTCATGATTAATATTTTTTTAATTAAATTTCTTTTTTCTAATTATCAGACGCATTTCTTCAGTCCCCGGGAAGAAGAGGAGGATTCCCGGTTCCTGCCCAACGTGGAACTCCTGAGGGGCGAGAAGGGAGACGTGGGACCCCCGGGCCCACCTGGGCCAGTGGGGCCCAGAGGAGAAAAGGTTGTTACAATTACAGTAACCCCTCGCACTCTAAAAAATGAATGCTCAAAAACGACGAAATTTTCCTTAATTTTGACGATTTCTTTATTGGCAAATGCTCCGAGTTTTCGTTTCCTCAAAGTGAGGAAATTCGAATCGTCATTTTTATGAGGATTTGAATGCCGTCTAATCTAAAGAAATATTTCGTCATTTTTGAGCATGTGAGTACAACAATGAGATTCAGTTTCCTCAAAATCAAGAAACAGAATCGTCAAATCACGATCGTAAAAGTGAGGATTCGCGTTTACTCAAAAGTCACGTGATAGTTTGACGAAACAACCCTCAAAATTACCGAAATGAGGCTTGAGGATTCACAAATCGTCAAAAATGAAAGTGTTTTTTCTGAGAGTGCGACTATATCGCACCCCGTTATAACGCGCATTCGGATATATCGCGCCTTGTATCATATCTCCCAATTTTTTCAATGTAATTAGTATAATATTTATCAAGTCGTTCGTTAATGGCCCATTCGGTTATATAGCGGTTTTTTGCTTGTCTCCTGGGAAGCGCGATATAACGAGGGGTTGCTGTATTTCTTTCTAGGCCGTTATTATACTCGCCGCCAACCTAAAAAGATAGCGTGTCTGCGGCATACTACTCAATTGCATACTGCGGATGGAATCCTTCCGCGAATGTAAATAGTTCCATATAATACAATGTAATTTATCGAAATATATATTTGAAAACCTGAATTTTGCTAAGGATTTATTGAGTAAAAGAAAGTATTCTTAAATTTAATAAATTGTGATAACCACAACTTGTTTATTTAAATATTTGTAACGTATAGATCTGTGACCTGATTGTTAGGATATACACCAACATCCATTCTTTTTTTTTTAAAGGAACTTTCACGTAAACGTATTACTATGTTGGATATCATGAAAAATGCTAAGAGTTTTGTACACAGATCTTAAATTACACAGTTCGACAAAAAAAAATGCAAGTGTTTGTCCCGAAGCTACTTTGGCGATTTTTTGTTTCTTTGGTGGTCCAATAATAAATAACATTTTTAGCCCAAGTTTAATAGGGGGATTCATCAGAGATAAAAAACTGATTTTTTAACGTTTTTTCATAAAAAAAAAACGCATTTTTTGACGTTTTTTTGGCTACAAACAACCTGCAACTGGTTCGTACCTCTATATGGGTGTTAAGTGAGTACCGATAGGCCATTTTGGAACTCGAACACATCTCCAAAACTGTCCAAATTATCAATTTCTGGCCCAAAACGCCATTTTTTAAGGTTATTTCATGTTTTTTCGCGTGGCTACTTATTGGCTACAAACAACCTGTAAACCTTCCTGCAACTGGTTCAATTACCTCTATGGGTGTTAAGTGTGTACCGATGGGTCATTTTGGAACTCAAACACCGCTCTAAAACTGTCTAAATTAGCGATTTCTGGCCCAAAACGCCCTTTTTTGATGTCATTTCATGTTTTTTCGCGTATGGAGCTATAATTACGTATCTGGATCTGCTTTCGAGATAAATAAAATTAAATAATGAACACCGAATAAAATGATAACATTTATACGCTATATAAGAACCCGAACATTGTCAGAATAGGCAATTTACTTGGCCAAAAGTGCCATTTTTCGCTAGTATTTCAGGTGTTATCGCGTACATTTGGCTTTACACTTAATGAAAATGTACCGATGTCTGTCTATAGCAACTCAGTGAGCACCGACTGACTTTTCTGACACGTTTACAATACGCAAACCTACACATTTGGTTAAAATAGGCGATTATCTAGCCAAAAGTTGCAAGTTTTGTTTTAGCCGACAGCCATTGTGCGAGCAAAAAGAGTTACGAGTGTGCGCACGTTTGTCATCGACTGTATATATCTACTAACACCAGGAAATCTGGTCCATGCTATTGCGAGAAAGAAATTACTGTTTAGAAGTGACTTTTATTTCATTCTTATTTTATTGCGGAGTATGTACATTTATACCCACATCGCCAAATCCAGCACAACCAACCTGCATTTTGCCTCACAGCAAAAGCAGAAAATTCTTAATCTTTTCAGTTTTACGACATTTCGACTTAAGCCAACATTTCGACTTAAGTGAACTCTTAGCTGGTTGTGGGTATAAGTGTAGATACTCCACAATAAAATAAGAATAAAATAAAAGTCACCCCAAACAGGAATTTCTTTCTCTCAATAACACGGACCAGATTTCCTGGTGTTAGATACATACAGTCAATGACCAAAGTGCGCACACCCGCAACTCTTTTTGCCGGCTAAAACAAAACATGCAACTTTTGGCTAGAAAATCGCCTATTTTAACCAAATGTGCGATGTTTATGTATTGCAGAAGTGTCAGAAAAGTCAGTCGGTGTTCACTGAGTAGCTACAGACAGACATCGGTATACTTTCATTAAGTGCGAAGCCAAATATACGCGATAAAAAGTGAAATACTAGCGAAAAATAGCACTTTTGGCCAAGTAAATTGCCTATTCTGACAATGCTCAAGTTCTTATACAGCGTATAAATGTTTTCATTTTATTTTTTGTTCATAATTTAATTTTATTTAACTCGAAAGCAGATCCAGATACGTAATTATAGCTCCATACGCGAAAAAACATGAAATAACATAAAAAAAGGGCGTTTTGGGCCAGAAATCGCTAATTTAGACAGTTTTGGAGCGGTGTTTGAGTTCCAAAATGGCCAATCTGTACTCACTTAACAACCATTGAGGTAATTGAACCAGTTGCAGGAAGGTTTACTGGTTGTTTGTAGCCAATAAGTAACCACGCGAAAAAACATGAAATAACCTTAAAAAATGGCGTTTTGGGCCAGAAATCGCTAATTTGGACAGTTTTGGAGCGGTGTTAGAGTTCCAAAATGGCCTATCGGTACTCACTTAACACCCATATAGAGGTAAGAACCGGTTGCAGGTTGTTTGTAGCCAAAAAAAAAAAAATGTCAAAAAGGCGTTTTTTATGAAAAAACGTTAAAAAATCAGTTTTTTGATCTCTGATGAATCCCCCTATTAAACTTGAGCTAAAAATGTCATTTATCTATTATTGGACCACCAAAGAAGCAAAAAATCGCCAAAGTAGCTTCGGGACAAACACTTGCATTTTTTTTTTGTCGAACTGTGTTATCAATACGTTTTTTTTTTACATTAATAACAGCGCTTCAAAACAATTAGAAATAAATACAATCAAATATTGTAAATTCAAATCTCTAGATACCTACAGATTTAATTAGTAAGATAAATTTGTTTTATCTAAAATCCTATCTGTTAAAAGATCGCCTTTATAGTTGGAATTAATGACGTTTGGAATGATGCTATTCGACCTGTAGTATATTTCTATTGCAATTTTTTTTTTTACTTTTTTTAAAGTCTAGAATTCTCTTTTTGGTGTGATGAGTTGATACATAATGTTCATTTAACCTTGCTATATAAACTAATACGATTATCACTTTTTTCTTCAAATATATTTATCAGGGTGACTGTAGTTGGTTTGGAAATCCCCGCTGGAAGAGAAAAGACAAAAGTGCAGATTGGCTGCTTCCTGACAATGGCTCTGGCGAAGGACCGGTTAGTAAAGTTAATAGCGTTTTTAATAATTGATAATTAAAAAAAAATCTGACTATTTCAATAGCAATACTTAAAGTTATGGGTATAAGACGTTTCCTTGCCTGTTTGAATTAGAGGAAAAACGAGTTTGAATTTGTCCGTTATTACTCCGTTTATTTTGTTTAACATTAAAAGTAACTTTGTTACTGTAAAATTTAATGGTACTACCTGTTGACGATAAAATCTTTGTTAGACCAACTCATTACGAATTGTGGGAGCTCAGGTTGATATGCATGATGGATACATATACATATAAATATAGATAAGGACATAGCATAATTTTATTAACAAAAATGTAAGATAGAAAGTAGGTGAAAGATGCTCATTATTTTGTGATGCAAGATTTCTTAATTTTAGTATTCAATGAGGATTTTGTTATGCTGTTTTGATGAGTGTTGATAAAATTTCTTTACCTTATTTGTTTTTCAAGTCATTAAGCAAATTAATTTAAAAACAATAGCAGCCGAATACACGCATGAAATGCTTACTTTTTTACTTCTGAAAATCTAAATAAAAAAAAAGCTATACATTTTAAAGAAACTCTGAAAAATATAAACTCTGGGATTAAATATAAATTGGTTTTATTGCCTTGTGACAGTACAAATTCTTTCTGTGTCTGTCTTACTTGATGAAGGCATCATAGACGGGTCTCTGACCAAGCACACAAGCCGGAGTATACAGGGTATTTATAAAATAACGCTCCCTATTCGGAGTGGTCTGTAGCTTGAATGAATAATCCAAATGCAAAAAACTTTGAGACACTTACTAATCAAGAAGGGGGAAAAAGAATGGAATCATAAAAAACAAACTCGTCCCTTGACCAGGGTTCTAAATTACGAGGCGTAATTGGATGTGTTGGCCGTTATTAGCCATAATTGGCTACTCATCGTAATTATAACCTTGGTCTAGAGACGAGTTTCTGTGTTATAATTCCATTCTTTTTCGTAATAAAGAAACTCGTCTCTTGACCAGGGTTCTAAATTACGAGGCGTAATTAGCTGTGTTGGCAGTAATTGGCCATAATTGACGCGCCTCTTAATTTAGATTCTGGTCAAAAGACGAGTTTGTTTTTTTATGATTATTCTTTAGGATTCTGTCTTTTTTTATGATTCCATTCTTTTCCCCCCTTCTTGAATAGCAAGTGTCTCAATTTTTGATGCATTTGGAATATTCATTCAAGCTACAGACCACTCCGAAAAATAAATAGGAAGCGTTATTTTATAACCACCCTGTATATGTACCTACTCCCCCCCCCCCCCCCCCCGCTACCGGCAAATGTTTATTGTGTCCTTGTTAGGGAAAATTTCGAATAAATAACTTTTGAACTAATATATTTTTTTAATAAATATGATCGTTATTGCCGTGATGTGATGTTAAAATATGATAACTTTATGGAGAGAAACTATTAAACAAATATTTTTTACAATGCTTGAGCCAATGCCCTTAAGGATAATCTTAAGTTCCATAGCCGTCCCAATTTACGGTAGTTAAACACACACCTTGAAGTGCATTAAGGTACATTTAGGTTGATTTTTAACACAGATTGAGAAAGAAATATTCGTTTTAATTATCCATATATAAATTTATACACACTGCCAAAACAGGCCTGGGTCTCTTGGTAGCGCTATATATTTCGTTTTTGTTTTAATTTATACACTCTTGAAACAAAAGAGTGAAATCCACTCCAGTTGGAGAAGTGCCTTTTCGACACTGGAAACGAGTGAATATTAACTCAGACTGAGTTAAAATCACTCGTTTGGAGTGATCCTGTCGGAGGTTTAACACACGAAGGATCCACTCCTGTCGGAGAAGTGCATTTTCCAGACTGGAGGAGTGAAAATAACTCAGACTGAGTTAAAATCACTCGTTCGTTTTAAGAGTGTAGTGCTAAATAAAAAGAGTACTTCTGCGATTGTCTAATTCGCATTGCAGTGTACATTTCCACCAGCGTCCGGCATATTTGAATGCGATTCTTTAATACCTTTCAGCTAATAGATTACATGCCCCAGTGGGAGCCCGAAGAAATGGAGAAATGCGTGTGCAACATTTCTGCCCTGGATCTGCCCCCCGGACCCCCAGGACAAGATGGAAGGGACGGAATACCTGGCATTCCCGGACATCCGGTAATTTGCATACACGCTCCAAAAGAGACGTTCTTTCGAATCAAAGCATGTAATTCCAAGGAGAAAAGTTATCATACAAAGACGTAGTAAGGCTTTCGAGAACAGATTATGATTTATTTGAATAAGTAATTGGCTTGTTTCATATGTTTTAATTATCCATGTATAAATTCATCATTCATGAGCAATTAACAGTACTACTTTTTGAGTTTAAATGTTGAGTTATTTTATGTCACTTTTGTATATAGTGGAAATTTATAAATTTATCAGCAGATTTTTAAGTAGTTATCTTTTATCAATTTACATAAAATTTGCGTTTGTTTAGATTTTCGCATAAACACTGCGATTAACTGTAACTTCTTAAATGTTTTACATAAAGAGTCATTGAATAATTTCTATATCAATTTAATGAAATTTAAACAATGTTCTTTTCGTAGGGGATGCCTGGTCCACCGGGAGAGATGGGACTACCAGGAATGCATGGGTTAAAAGGAGAAAAAGTAATGACTACTTTGTGTATTTACTATAATAATAAAATTTGAAAATTATATTATATAAGAATTGAATAATACATTCAATTTCCGCAATATAAATAATATGCAGTTTGAATAAAAGATTTTATTTAACTCGCTTTTCTGAATATCCAATCAATTACTGTGGAAAAAATATTTTTGTTAATTTAGCAGCAAGAAAATAAAATACTCAAAACATTTAGGGTACTTGCAAATGTTTTTATAGTATTCCGGCCATATAGAAATAAACATTTGAAGTTAGATCACTATAGAAATTCCCCTTAAATCTAACCACTGTGGATTATTATCTATATACACGATTATACTTTCAATCAAAAGGCCTTGAAAAGGACTCTTTTTCAAAAGTCGCTTTAACTTATGATTTCTAAGACAAAAACAGCACGAAAAACTTTAGAAAGGGCATGGCACTAAATGGAAAATCTGTAAAAAAAAATTGAGAACTTTTAATAAATCAGAAAAAGTCGGTAGTTGAATTTCAATAAGGCAGTTAGGTCAGCATTATATCAAAATGTACCTAAGGGAGACGCCGGTTTTACTTAGCTTTCCATTTAGTTTTACAATTTATCTTGAATTGTCATAAACAACTCATTTGTATTTCACTAAAAAACTTACAATATTTTTGAATTTAATGTACTTTTTTCAAAAAATTTCCTCTCTCAAACAAGTGTCACTATACATAAAACTTTTTCAAATCAGTCAATCTGCAAAGATTTTATTTTCTAAAAACAAAAAGATTAGTTCATTAATTTGAATTTCAATTAACACCCTTTCACGTCTATTTTGACTAATTCATCGCAGTAAGTGTAAATGGATTTAGATTTAAGCATTTATAAACAATTTTGTTACGTTCATAATATTTACTTATTATCATTTTCATTTAAAACTGTACAAACCAGAAAGTGCTACACATGAAAGATTAGTAATTAAAAACCATGTATTAAAATTTAATATATAAATAAATTACATAAATTGAAATTTTATACACTTTTAAAACAAGAGAGTGAAATCCACTCCTGTAGGAGAAGTGCATTTTCGACACTGGAAAGGAGTGAATATGCTCAGACTGAGTTAAAATCACTCGTTTGGAGTGATCCTGTCGGAGGTTTTAACAAACCAAGTATCCACTCCTATTAGGGGAACTGCATTTTTGCCACTGGAGGAGTGAAAATTAACTCAGACTGAGTTGAAATCGCTCGTTTGCTGTAATAGTGTATATAAATAAACTAACATACATTAATCTTTTTATTAAATTTAAAAATTTACATCAGAATTTTGGATATGTGTATGTTTATTTTTTAAAACCCTGCTTAAAGCAATTTCTTGGTCACAGGGCTCAAACGGTGCTACGGGGCCGATCGGTATAACGGGCCTCAAAGGCGAGCCCGGACTCGATGGGATTCCGGGCGCCCCGGGTCCGAGGGGACTACCAGGACCTCCTGGACCTCCGGCTTCAGCCACGTCACACAGAGGAAGCATTTTTGATGTAAGAATGTGTTAATTTCCTTCTGAGTTTTAGTTAGAACACTAGATAGTGGCCCTACCATTTGTAGACAGTTTTCTGACAATCTTGGCGATATGTTAACCCATATTCATCAATACATGTAACTTTGTGAAGCATATGGTAGATTATTGTTGCTGGCCTAGAGGCAATACCACGTAGATCAAAAGGCCTAAGAACTAAGATGTGTTATTCGTGGACCGATTTTATGGCGTTGAGTAATGATGTCTTCATTAAGCGTATTTTAAGGCTAATACGTAATCGAGCTACAGATGATCATTGGTCAAAACCATAAAATAGGTCAACTAATATGACATCAAGCATCTTAGTCATTTTAGTAACAAATTAAAAAAAATACCTACACTGCTCTTAAGTTTTGGTACAAGATGATAAATCTACGTTCCAAATGGTGGTGTAAGTTGGAAGTCACAGAATTCCTGTGCAATCTAGTACCCATACTTTTAAGGGGGAATGGGCGCATTTGAACGGGGTCTCCAAACTCAAGTGTCTCAATGTTAATCCAATGGGAAAAAAATATTTTCGCTGCCACAATTCTCCGGCTGCACTGAATATTTTTGCAAGCGGATTTTTTATGTGATAAATGTAGCTGACTTACAGGTCTCTATAATCCCACTTTTTAAAATTGCTTCGAATATTTTGTGTAAAACAATTTATTGAATATTAAAAAAAAATGTTCGTACTAATTTCAAAAAATGGGATTGTCGGGACCTGTAAGTCAGCTACATTTATCACATAAAAAATCCGCTTGAAAAAATATTCAATACAGCCGGAGAAATGTGGCAGCGAAAATAGTTTTTTCCCATTGGATTAACATTGAGGCACTTGAGTTTGGAGACCCGCTGTCCAGTTCGCCCATTCCCCCTTAACTGTGTACAACTACAGTTGTTTTCTGTCTTTCCTAATCAACGTCAATTACGCTATCACAAAAAAGCTCATACAATTTTATATTTGCGTGGAATTTAGCTGGACGATACATTCGGTGGCGGCGTCTATGGGACCCCAGGAGACGGCCCCTTTACCAGTTACCTGGGCCGGCCGGGCCCACAAGGCATACCTGGGTCTCCAGGTGTTCCGGGTCCACGAGGGGAACGGGGTTTTCCAGGACAAAAAGGAGATAGGGGAGAATTCGGGCCCCGTGGACACAAAGGGGACAAGGTGAGTTGAATATTTTACGTTTGAAACTACTTATATAGGTAAATACTAATTCAAGCTCTAAATATATTCATGTTTTCTTATGTAGGCCTTTTTTCCCCCACCGGCTTTGAAACTAGTAAAACCAAAAAGGGACCCGATTCCCACAAAACACTTCCAAGTCATGGTTAAGAATAACTTAACTTCGAATTTCAGTGTTTTACTGTTTGTGGAAAATCAGAAACACGTTTAATCAAATATTACCGTAACTCATTTATGGCGGTTACTGCAGTTGACCATGTTCCCAGCATGACACAATATTTCGATGTTATTATTAGTATTAAGTAAAATGACCAACTACATTCGTTCGAATTCGTTTTACAAATAGTTTAATGTATTTACATGTACTCATTATGTTATTGATTTTTGTTTTACTTTCATTTAGATTTGAATATAATTTTACTTACAAATTTAATTCGTAGTTTGAAACACAGTTGTGGTGCCTAAAGTCAATATCATTGTTTACTTCTAGTTAGGATTTGTTGAGGGTTGAACGTCATCATTAATATGATAATTGTAGCAATTAAATCTAGAGAGCATTTATTTAAAATTTAAAGCATAAATACCTGTAAGTTTATATTTTATTACAATATATTAATGTTTAGGGAAGTGCTGGAGATAGAGGTTTGAAAGGGGAACATGGTACTCCCGGTGCCCGTGGAATAGCTGGTATTCCTGGACACGATGGAACGAAAGGAATGAAGGTACGAAAAGACACATGTATTATTATGAATTGGGGCTGAATCATTAGGTCTATATTGATGTATTTTTAAATTATTAGCTTCAATCAAACTATTATATTAAAAAAATCAATAGTTTTTTTTTAATAAATCATCTGAAGATCTACATAAATATTAAATAATGAGATGACTAAATTGGTTACCTTTATAAGGCTTTTAATGTGTTAAACAATTTAGAGAAAAAGAAAGACTACACTTTTGAATATTTTGTGCTTGTT
The DNA here is from genome assembly GCA_023701765.1 of Hylyphantes graminicola. Lineage (NCBI taxonomy): Eukaryota > Metazoa > Arthropoda > Arachnida > Araneae > Linyphiidae > Hylyphantes > Hylyphantes graminicola. The sequence continues at coordinate 60,607,986 of CM043111.1, read as the reverse complement.
TTCACTATGATAATGGTTCTTAGTAAATGAAATGGCTGCGTGGTGAAATATTTCACCATATTTTCTGTAATTATTTGAGCCTTTTTCCATGGTTTTGCTTCCAAAAAATGAAAGACATTTCACCTGAACAACAAAAAATATTATGAAGCATTTCACCACACAGCCGCTGTACTCTAAATTTTTAACTGTGCAAAAGAGACTACACAAACAAAAATATATTTAGCTCTCTCAAACTCTAGATATTGATTTCACGAAATTTAAGGATCTTGATGCTTACATTTTTCTACACTCTTTTGCTATTTCCTTTTCCAGGGTGAGGTAGGACCACCTGGCGTGGGACTACCTGGTCCTAGAGGTCCCCCTGGACCACCAGGGCCCATCGGATATTACGGAGTGAGTAAGGAATCGTCACCTTTCAACCCTCTTGGAAATGAAGACGCGACCGTCATCATCTCCAAGGTAAGAGCCACTGATGTTTTATTTTAGGATTTGAACTAAGGCATGTTTTACATAGAAATGTAGGTAGGGCACGTTTTTGTTATAAAGACATGGCTAGAATTCATGAATAAGTTGATTTTGAAAAAAAGATAATTTAAACTGAAAAATAAGAGAACTTGTAAATTTTGGAATAGTACTTAAGAAATATTTTCAAATAAGTAAATAAGGCTGTTCAGAATTCAGAATTTTAAATGAACGAGCACTATTGAAGAGCTTAGTGGAAGAACGTGATAAGTGACAAAAAGATAAATACGAGAAAAATGAGCTTTAAAGCTTTTAGTTTGCACTCAGATCTGTTGAAAACTGTACTTGCAAATCGTAAAAAAGATACCAAAGTTAAAGTTTATGAAAAAAAAAGGAATCTTGTTATCGTTACAGATGTTGGTAATATGTTCATTGACACAAGAATCTAATTTTTTTTTAAAATGTCACTTAGCACGTTCTTCTACTAAGCTCTTCAATTTTAAAGATTTTTCTATTGGAAAAAATAAGTTGATGTTATTGATTTCTCCTTTCTTTAAAAACGAAAAGATTTGAAAAGATTTGGCAAGAACAACAAAAGATATTTCATTTTCCATTATTTACTGATCTTACCATTTATTTATAATTTTGCCAAATTTTTAGAAATTGGTTGATCGCACTTTTGAAGTACTTTTATACGGGAAGTAAAATGATTAAAAATTAAACTAATAAAAAATTCTGTCTGGTATGTTTCTCTTTTAGTTTTTATTGAAATTGTTTTTCTTGTATCGAATAATAGTAATTTCAATAACGTTATCTATAGGGTGATAAAGGGGATAAAGGAGATGACGGAAATCCCGGTGTTCCAGGACCGGAAGGACCGAAGGTAAGTGTAGTTTAGCAGGAATGTTTAATTCAAACTGAATTGGCGAATTGGTGTTTAATAAGCACATTTATAGCACTGACCAATTACTTTGTTTTTACACAACAGCTGGGTATTTATTATGGATCACCTTTTTTCATGGATTACTAAAGTATTTGATATGTAAATGAAGAGCACATGGCTCACATATGCAGAGATTAATTAAAAAAAATGGTTTATTAAACCTCTCTTTAATTTAAAGATCCGTTTTTACAATGTTTTTGATATATGACAGCACTAAAAATAATTTATAGTCCGATAGCTGCAAAAAGAAATATTAACGGGAAATATATAAATGTAAAAGTGTAAATATCTAGGGAAATCGGGCTATTGAAAATATTAGTTAATTATTATTTTATCCCTATTAAAAAGAAGAGTTCAGGTACAGGCACAATTCAAGTCTCATAAATGCAGTCGTCGAAACATAAAAAACAACAGAATGTGTTTCCATGCGTTTTAACTATACCCATATTTACTATAAATCCATAGTTAACTTAAAAATGTGTTTCCACATGTGTTAACTCTGTGTCGATTTCAGGGAGAGCGAGGAGATCCTGGATTGGACGGGGTTCCCGGATTTCCTGGACCCAAAGGCGATGCAGGTGGACTTGGCCCTCCCGGACCCCCTGGTCCAATATCTCACTTGGCGCCGGATGGGACTCTCATCATTGTAAGCGATAATTTTAGATTAATTAAATCTGTAATTTCAAAAGCAATGCCAAGGGAGAAATTTTGATGTAAAAATGTATCTATAATCACAGCAATAAAACGAGACGGGACTACGTTTTGTGACTGGTTTCACTAAAATAATGGTTTCTACACTCTTAAACCAAACTAGCGATTTTAACTCTGAGTTATTCCTCCAGTGTTGAAATGCACTTCTAATATACTGGAGTGGATCCTTTGTGTGTTAAATCTCCGACAGGATCACTCCAAACGAGTGATTTTAACTGAGTCTGAGTTAATATTCACTCCTTTTCAGCGTCGAAAATGCACTTCTCCTACTGGAGTGGATTTCACTCTTTTGTTTTAAGAGTGTAGTAAATACAACGGCTGTGTAGTGAAATCTTTCACCACATTTAGCATTTGATTGAATAATTTTTCAGGCTTCAGTAACAAAACCCTGAGAAATGGTCCAACAAAATATCGAAAATATGGGAAATATTTTGCCTCACAACCCTAGCATTTTTTGATAACCAAGCAGAATATTTGCACCAGTAATTTGTATACTTCAATACTAGACGGGTAGATCTTGATTTTCAAACTTCATAAGAGATCAAAAATCACAAAGTTTCTCACCTCTTATTTCTTTAGCCACAAGCCACATTACAACGTCTGATGTTTTGCGTTACCAACCCACAATTTTATAAACAAAATTGATGCAAATGTATATAATTTTGGTTATTTAGGTTATTATCGTTTCATATTACAAAAACAGTGTTTTAAAGACCCATAAAAAGAGCTGAATCGATTTTTGAACTATTCTTTAGATAATAAATTTATAATAAAAATGAATCTAACTGTTTTTGTTACGATGTATGATCTTGATCATAGATTCAGTTGGTTTTTCTGAAGTCAATGGTATCGTCATAAAATGGCCTGAATAATATTTTTTATCAGTTATTTCGTAATGGATGTTTGATGGGTTAAAAATTCGTTTAAAAATTACCATTCTCCCACTTTTCAGAATTTCATTTAATTTCTTGTTTCGCTTAAAACACAAGTACAGAAAAAACCCAAAAGGATTGACAGTAGGTGATGTTTCAGAGTATTTCTCATAGAAAAGCCCGTTATTGGAAGGGTGAGTACAATTACTTGGTAACTAAAAATTCGTTAAAATACAGGCAATTGCAAAGAAAGTTCCTTTAGTTTGGGTCCACAAGATACAACTTGAACTACTTTAGGGGATTCGCTGGCGTTACTTAGAGTTTTAAATGCAAAATAAAAATTTAAATGCATATAATCATAGAAAGTGACAAATCAATCTTTTCAGTTTTTCTAAAACAGTTAAATTGCAGTGTGTTCGTTTCATAAAACTTTTATCAACATTTTATCCCCTAAAAGTAAGTACAATTAACATATAAGCAGTACAAAATACTAAATATAATGCAATGTTATTAAAACACAATCAAATGCTGACCGTACTTTTTAAAATGAACTTTAGGAAGAAAAGGGAGAGAAAGGTGAAAGAGGACGAAGAGGAAAAAGAGGATATCCTGGACCACCAGGACCCCCTGGACCCCCGGCCGAGCCAATCGTGTTGACTGACTTGGCTGGATTACCTGTAAGCCTTCGAAACACTATTTTTGAATAAATATTAAATATATCATAGTATATGAAGAGTACACGGGAAGAACCGATTGATTTCGTACAAGGCTTTCCTTAATAGCTTCTTTAGGGATGGTAGCGAGAAATCGCCAAAACTGGTGCAAAGAAGCCAGTTACTCGCTTTGTTTATCTTTCGCGGCAACCCTTCACGCCAGAGTTGAGTGGAACGAGTCACACGTTTGTACCGCAAATGAAGAACCATAAGAAAAACCGGTTTCCGGTCGCCAATGTCAGCCAAGCAGAGACAATTACGGAAAGACTCTAAAGAAATCAAGCTGTTCTTCCCGTGTACTCTTCATATGATAATTCATATAAATTCATTTGAATACGAAAATTTCATCGATACAAATAGAAATCATAATTAGAGTATTTGGCATAGTTTTGTCTCAAAGTCTTGTTGGTATAATGTTTATTTGACTTTATGTTTTGAAGTGATTGTTATAAAGGTGGCATGCATCATCAAAGAATGCAGTAATCAAAGTACGCCATACAAAATACAAAATCGATCATGGTTAAGTCCAAAATGGTTAGGTTATAAATAGTAGAGCCAAGTTTAAGTATTCATTTTCTTGAGTTACTTAACAAAATTAATTTCTTAATTGAATATAGTAAACCAATTTAAGGAAGCTTTACATAAAGTATCATAAATGAAATAAAGATCTTCTCCATGTATTAAAAAACTACATTCGTTTTGATTTTAAGTTTAAAAAAAGTTTTATGAATAAAATGTTTTGTATACATTAAAAAAAATGAAGTAGAAATTTGCATAAAATGTCTTCTTTACTTTGTGCAATTCAAAATTAGGAAGATTTTGTGTTAAAACAGGTTAGTATCTTCTGCTGCTTAAGATAAAGTTATATTAGAAATGCTGTTAAGTAGAGTTTATTTTTGTGTTGTAGACCTGAGCTAAAGTTACAGAATACTTTAAAGAATACAATTTAGAAACATCTTATTTTTTTTTGTAGCTCAAAATGTTTTAAAGTATAGTTAGTTTTTTGAAGTTCAATATTGCAAATGCTTAGCAAAAAGCAATAAAAATCTATTGTTTGTAAGTAGTTTAATAATTTTTATAAATTTCTTAAACTTTCTAAAAGAATATTTTTTTAAGGATTTCCTTTTCTCCTTGTATGAGATTTTACAGACATTACTTCAAATTGAAGAAAAACCTAAAGTGTCCAGTTTTTGAGCTAGCTTGTCCTAATTGTATAAAGCTATATAGAGAATGTAAGGCACATTGAACCTTGCCTAATCAGGGATATGGAACCTGAACCTGTGACTTGAGCCACCGGGGTTCTATTGTTGTAAAACAGGGGGTTCATTTATATAACGTATGTGATATTTATTTATTTAACGTATGTGATATTTATTTATTTAACGTATGTGATTATATAACGTATGTAAACTTACTGTAGAAATCAAACGAATTGTCTTATTTTTCATTAATATAGTACCTGCAAGTGCATAAACAAGAGATTGCTGAAATTATTTTATTGTTCTTGTTACATGTTCTTGAAATTGTATATTTGACCTTGGTAAAGGTTTTCCTACATTTCTAAAACACTTTTGGTCCTCTAAGAGTCACTATGACTAAAAATAATAATTTTTAAACCCCTTTCGTAGCCTTTTTAACTATACATTAAAGATGAAACTTACACCTTAGAATAAGCTTCTTAGAATATACTACAGTTGATAAATATTGCAAAAGATCTTATATTTGACAGTGAGTATTTGAAGAAAGTAAAAAAAATGTATTTTAACTAGTAGTTGGACGTATATTAGAAACTGGTAATGAAGTATCCCGTTTTCAAAAAAAAGTTAAAAAATTATTTTGAAAAACATATTTCAATATTTTAGGGCCCACCTGGAGTTCCTGGACCGAAAGGAGAACCCGGAGAGTCCATTAAAGGAGAAAAGGGAGACAGGGGGGCTCCGGGACCGCCTGGAAATGGGGGATACACTACAGTGAGAAGATTTAATTATTCACTCTGTAAAAAATATTAATTTTACTAAAAAACGTACATTTACAGCAAAAGTCTGTTACATTATTTAAACAGATATTTTTAATAAAAATTTGCTGTTTAAACTTAAAAAAATCCCGTTTTTAACCGAGAAAGGTGTACTAGATACGACCGCACAACAGTTTTTGTCACAATTTTTTTCTACAATTTGTCTGTTAAAGAAACAGGTTTTACATAAAATATAAAATATTTTTTTCTGTAAATACAACAGTATTTGTTCAATAAAAACATCTTATTTGTAAGAAATCAACAGATATTTTTGCTATAATGATATAAATTATTCGCTATTTTTTCTGGCACACATGTTGACTGTTTTGTTGTTGGTAAAAACCGCATATTTTTTGCAGTGCTTTATTTATACATTCACATACATTCATTATACATACCTTACGTTTTTTAGTGTGCTCACAATGATGTTCCTTCCAGCGATTTGCTAATTCATTTATAATAGTACACAAATCTCAAATTACACTGCTTGTATTATAGAAAACAATTGTGAACATTTTGATTATAATCACAAATTTTTAGAATTACAAATATTAAGTTTAAGTAAGTTTATATTCATGTTTACTTCATCTATTAACATACATCTACGTTTTGGTGCATATATCAGTTTTAATTTTGAATCATCGAAATACTTTAAAAAAAAGTAACTTTCAATCTTTTTTAATTGATTAGAATAATAATAAAAGCATTCAAGTTGCCCATTAACATTAAAAAAATTACTGAAAACAAACAAAAGAAAACCTGATTAATTTGTAATTTTATTTTCTAGGATGGTTTAGAAGTAATCTCTGAAGGTAAGATATTTTGAATATATATGTACTATTCAAATGATATAGGTTAGTTATACAAAACTTATTTGAAACTTGTTTTTATTTTAAATCTTTATTTCTGATATCCTATATAATGCTAAATATTAGAATAGTGAGGTGATTTTCTTCAAATTTAATCAATAGGTTAAGAACAGTTGAGGCAATTTATGTATTTTATTTTAAATTGTTACATGATAGAAACCCCGGCGCGATGACCTTTGAACAACCAACCAGCTTATAAATGATTTTAAAAAATACATTTTGCTCATTTGGGTAATAGATTTTGTTAGGTAATTAGTTAATTTATTTTCCACCATACCTGTATACTCTATGATTGTTGCGTAGTGAAAGGGGACAAGGGGGAGAAGGGAGAGAGGGGGGCAACCGGCCCCGAAGGTATCCCCGGAATGCCAGGAGAGAAAGGACCCCCAGGAATGCAGGGATTCAAAGTGAGTGATGCATTTTATCAGGGGGGCCTCAAGAAATACATTGATAATTTGCTAACAAATGGGTTAGCAATTTATAGAATTAAGGGGACGTTGTTCCCTAAAAATTAAAATCCTGTATTTTTATCACTAGCATGCAGATAAAATATTTTTTATAAACTAAAATTCAATAAACTTATACGAAAAAAAAATATTGAAACACATTTAATTTTTTAAAATTTGGTTCCAAAATGTTACTCCTAATATACTTTAAAGAATTTTTAAATGTTTTTTTAGAAAGCGTTTCCATAACATCTATTTATAAAATTTTTTATAGTTGTAATCTATCATTTAAAGAACAGTTGTGCAGCTATATGTATAAAAATGGCCAAATAAGATTTTTTTAAAAATTTTCAACTTAATTTAAAAATAAAATCACGCTAGACCTTATCCCATGCAAATTTTTGTCAAACATTCATATAACAACACAAAATAAAATTTTTGGAGCTCTACATTTACTTGCATAAAAGCCTCAGGGATTTAGACATTCACAAGCTGAAAAAATTGAAACTGGGGAAATCTACATGCCAATTCTAAAACAAGTTTGCCAAACCACTATATAATTTTTCATAAATCTCCAATATTATAAAAGTTTCCTTCTTTTTCTTCAATTTCCTTAGCTCACGCATTCGAGCATGTTTAATTATTATCTGGGCATCCCTAAATTTTGGGTACCGCTTTCCCTTAACATAAAAATACAATTTATTTCTCAGTTACTCCAATTCTATAGCTTTTGTTTTAAAATCTATATCAGGAAAATGTTTTGAGTTAGACTACAAATTGTATTTGTTTTCTTAGGGTTTAAAAGGTGACCCTGGTTTGACGGGTCCTCCTGGACCTATAGCATATATTGACGAGATGGACGACAAGATCTATTTACCTGGACCTCCAGGACCACAAGGGCCAAAGGTAAATAACACTTTGCATTTTTAAAACTTTGTTTGTGGAATTTGGATTCTAACTATTCCTTCTTGTAAACAACCATCAGAAATTTCACTGTCTCTATTCATATCATAAAGAATTACTACATGCTTTTAAAAAGTTTGCCCTATTTAACATCATTTTATAATGGAAAATGAAGGCTTTTTTTCACACTTCAGCAAAATTGCTAATTAGTTAATAAATTAAAATATTTCAGCAATTTTTCCAGTTTTCAGCATTTAAAGTTCTTTTAAAATTTAGAAGAACTTGAAAAAGCAGACTGCCATTACTTTATGAACTGTCAAGCAAATATAAAGTAAATCTGTATTAAAATTACCTTTCCATTATATACATTAAATTCCCCACCATGCAATAACATTATCAGAAAAAATTATTTTGGTTTCGGATTCTCATAATATTGGTATATTTGAGCTATTCAGTTTTTCAAAATAAATAAATATAGTTTGAGATAACCATACGATGTAACACTTCAGCTTATTTATTAATATAAAAGCTTAAATTTTTAATGCAAAAGATAGATAAAAGTTTTGGTCCTATTTGCCGGAAGAGTACTTTTATTGCGAACTTACTAAGATTGATTTATTTTCTAATAGGGAGTTGAGGGAATACCTGGACCTCCGGGTCCACCCGGACCACCTGGACCATCTGGTATATCACAGGGTGCGCAATGGGCGAATTTCAGTGTTGGAAGTGGGAAAAAAGGTATACTATTTTTTGGTCATTTTAGCACCTATTAAATACGTATATTATTTTATCTGTACTGTATACAAAGCCTCTCACGTGACGATATTGTCACTTGAATGCCACTTTAAATTAACAAACGTGCACAGTTAGGTTCAAGATTTTTATTATCATACAAGAGGAAAGAAAAAAGCAGCATAAAACGTTTACTAGGTTACCCTTACAAAGACCTGACTTTATGGACTAAACTCGAGTAAATACAAGGTTTTAAAACGATTTATAATATTAACTGGATGCACTGCTCAATATAAGAAAACAGCGACAGATGCCAAATACTTTGAGTTGGCTTTATCTATGGCTTTTATGCGTTTTTTTTTTTTTTTTGGCTTCCTTTGACAATTCACTAACACGCTTATTCAGAACTTTATCATTATGAATAAGAGATAAACTTGTCACCAAATGAAGTAATTTTTACTACTCGCATGCACTGTACTATTTTGTTGGAGCCAAAACTGGTTACACTTTATGAGATGCATTGCCACTGGGATCAGTCCATCCAGTGTGAGTTATAGATCCTTAAGGGGGGATCATAGTAAACGACAGCAAAAATGACCAATTCTTAGTATTGATTTCGAAAGGCTCTAAATCATTTAAAAATGATGGTACAATAAAAAAAATTGTATCAAATTATAAATTGTACTTTTATTATTATATTTACTCCTAAGAATCTTATTTTCGAAAATTATTATTTTTGAAAAAAGACATCTTTTGAAACATACAATTACGAATTTTCAAAAATACAAGTACTTTTTCGGTACACTTTTCTCCAAATCTATTAAATATTTCTGAATAATTTCTTTTGTGTGTTATAAAACCATTTTAGATCTAATCAAGTCACCTATTTTTTTTGCCTAAAATAATTTTTAAATTCTATTTTTAAAACATTATATTCAACATTCATAAAAATTCTGATTTTCAACGAAGAAAAGTGTAAAATAATAAAATATTTATTTTAATTTGTAAGACTAAATTAGGTGACTTAAATAGATCTAAAATGGTTTTATAACACACAAAAAAAATTATTAAAAAATATTCGATAGGTTTGGAGAAAAGTGTACCTAAGTGTTGAAAATTATAGTTTTGAGTAAAACGCGAAAAACAAATACAGTCGATCCCGTTAACACGAACTCGAAATGACCACCGAAACATTTCTTGTTAACCGAATTTCATGTAAATCGTCGGGAATTTTTTTTTACATTGAGCCAGTGGTTGGTTTTCAAATATCAACACAAAAAAATCATATTTTATAATGTAATACATAAATAATACAAGCATACAATTAGTAATTCAAAGGGGGCGTGGTACATTTGTTTATTTTTATAATTTTAATTTTTTATAAGAAATAATTAACCGATCTATACAAAATTGGTCTCATTCGATAGATTGGGTTTCCATCTATCAGAAAATATTGGTTTCAAAAATTCGATTTTTTGGTTTTTGTTTACTATGATCCCCCCTTAACTTGCCAAGACTTCAGACAACCAGAATGGACATGTTTCAAGAATTTAGTGGTGACAGAAATGTTGAATTATAATTGAATTTTTCTCGAGCCTCAATGTCACTTAACGAATCATCAATATTAGTACCAATCGAAGAAGCGCTGAAATGAAAGCTGGAAGGAACTACGTCACCTGAAACAAGCCAATGGTAGCTTTTTTCAAGCGAAGTTGTAAAAAAATATTACTAACCAAAACAAGTATTCTTTGTAGAAGGTAACTTTAAAATAGTTATTTATGCAACAAGTGTGAAAAGTAACACTTTTTAGAACTAGTGGAATTTTATTCCACGAGCGAGTGAAATAATGCCACGTGTTTTAAAAAGTTTACTTTTCGCACGTGTTTCATACACTATTTTTTGTAATTGTGTGAAAAAAATACCATTGGTCCAAAAATATTTCACGCGCATTTATATCTTTAAATAAAAGCATATCATAACTTCCTGGATTTTATTATTTTTTTGAAATTGATATTTTAACTTGAAATGTTGGCATCTTATAAAAAGAGAGAAAAATAGATATTTATGCAACTAGTGCGAAAAGTAAGAAATAATGGCACGCGTTTTAAAAAGTTTACTTTTCGCACGTGTTTCATACACTATTTTTTATAATTGCGTGAAAAAAATCAAATCTCATTGGTTCAAAAATAATTCACGTGATAATTAGACTAAATTGAATTTTGAGCTTCCATTAGAGATGTCAAAGAAAACAACCAATGAACTCGCAGTTCGGAGCGCGTGACGCTATAAAAATCCAATAAGCGTGTTTCAACATTTTGTCAAAGAAAGCAACCAATGAACTCGCAGTTCGAAGGGCGTGACTTAAGAAATATTCCCATCGCTAGAAAAAAATTTCATTGATTCAAAAATATTTCACGCGCATAATATTTTCAAATAAAGCAGATCGATAAATCTTTGGATTTTACTAGTATTATCAAATCGAAATTTTACTTGAAATGTTGGCATCTTATGAAAAGAGTGACACAAAGTACTTTTTTTCACTGGTTTTGGGTGAAAAAAAGTACTTTGTGTCACTGTTTCATAAAATTTGACTTTTTGCACGCGTTTGATATTGAAATGGTAATGTAAAGGTCGGATTTTTTTCACGCAGTTATAAAATAGATATTTATGCAACTAGTGCGAAAAGTAATGCTTTTTAAAACAAGTGGATTTTATTTCACGAGCGAGGTACGAGCGAGTGAAATAAAGACACGTGTTTTAAAAAGTTTACTTTTCGCACGTGTTTCATACACTATTTTTTATAATTGCGTGAAAAATATCAAATCTCATTGGTTCAAAAATAATTCACGTGCTAATTAGACTAAAATACACTAAGAGATGTCAAGGAAAACAACCAATGAACTCGCAGTTCGGAGCGCGTGACGCTATGAAAAACCAATAAGCGTGTTTCAACATTTTGTCAAAGAAAGCAACCAATGAATTCGCAGTTCGAAGGGCGTGACTTAAGAAATATTCCCATCGCGAGAAAAAAAAAATTCATTGATTCAAAAATAATTCACGCGCATAATATTTTTAAATACAGCAGATCGATAAATCTTTGGATTTTATGAGTATTATCAAATCGAAATTTTATTTGAAATGTTGGCATCTTATAAAAAGAGTGCGACAAAGTCTTTTTTTCACTGCTTTTGGGTGAAAAAAAAGTACTTTTTTTCACTGTTTCAAAAAGTCTAGCTTTGTGCACGCGTCTGATATTGAAATTATAATGTAAAAGTCGGCTTTTTTTCACGCAATTATAAAAAAAGTATTTTCTCACTGCTTTTGGGTGAAAAAAAGTACTTTTTCTTCACTGTTTCAAAAATTCTAACTCTTTGAACGTGTTTGATATTGTTATTATAATGTAAAAGTCGGATTTTTTCGCGCAATTATAAGAAATTACTTTTTTTCCACTGTTTCAAAAAATCTAACTTTTTGAACGCGTCTGATATTGAAATTATAATGTAAAATTCGGATTTTTTTCTCGCAAATATAATTTTTTTTAATTGAGTCATTCTCACTATTAAAAATAATCCATGATTAAAAAAAGTATAAATTACTGTTTTTCTGTCACTCTTAATTTTATATGGTAGGTTTTAAGCATTTATTTCCGCTGTTTCACTCGAGTAGCAGTGCAAATGGTTTCACACAATCAAGTTTAGCTGAGAAGTGGTGAGACAACACAAAGCATTTTTGCATAAAATTAGTTTAATTCTAAATTTAACTGTTTTCATACTTTATACATTCCAATTATTTATTTTATGCAACTAAATAATAGCTTCAAAAGTATAAAATAAGAAAACAAAAAATGATGTTTGACATATTCTAAAGAAACCAGGGTCAGAATTTGTTTCAGGGTTTCACTTCTAGATGGCAGCATCACTAAAGTTTGGAAACCTCTCTCTACTTTGTGCATGTTTTCTCATAGAAGCGGTGAAGAGGAAACGAAGAAAATTATTAATATAACTTTTATTTTGAAAAACTAAAATATTTGAATCTGTAGCGATTTACTAAAAAGACCCTGTGCCGATTTTCAATTTCAAGTAAAAAGTAATGTTAAACTAATTTATTTAAATATAACTCCAAATAATAGATAGTCTTAGGAGTATCAAGACATACAATGAAAATAAAGATACCAATTGCACTTGAAAATGATATAGGATGTTTCCTGAAAAAAAAAAAAAAAAAAACAGGACCAGCTAAAAAAAACGAGAGTGTACAACATGTTTTTTATTGATTAAAACATATATTATCTTGAAATAAAGCAAATATTCTTTTATTAATTTTTTTGTTCTTTAGGGAATTTAGGATTAAAAGGTCTCAAGTCTCTACTAAAATCTGAAGGTATGTGATATTTAAAAAGTTTGTATTTTTATTGCTAAAATATAAATATAACTCTGTAAATTTAGTTCAAATCTATAAAAAGTCATTTTTTTTTTGCATTTAAACAGTAAAATTTTCATTTGAAATATCAAATAACTCTTGTTGAAAGTCAAATAATACAATAGGACGTTGATTGTAATAATAATGAGTAACATCAATAACTGTGGGCAACAACATTTTCCGTCCGTAGCATGGCTTCGAAGCTAAAAACCCCGAGCATGAAGAAAAGTATAATCAAATGGAAATGATATCGTCTTAAGATTGCATTTTCGAAAAATTGGCTTGTTTCAGTTAACACAGTTCTTTATTGCATTCCTTTCATTCCTACCTCTGCGAAACAAATGCTCGCCATATCAGCATTTTCTCACTAGTTATGAGAATCGTCATATATTATAAGCAAAATAAAACAAAATAAAAGGCTATTTAACGAATGATTGATAAAATTCAAAAAATTGTGTCGACCTCTTCAGAATATTTTGGGGGTAACTAATATATATTTAAAAATTAGTAATTGAAAAACCATATATTTAATTTCTCTAAAAATGTGTTTTATTTTGGAATATCATATCTGTTTGAAAAAGGCTTAAATGGCACAGCAATACTTTGGCAGGGGTTAATATTTCAAAACTAATGCATTGTCTCTGTGGGAATATCCACCCCTCTGTTTCATATTTTATCCATATAAAGTGAATGTTTATTTTGTGACAAATAAGTTTACAAACTACTCAACCGAAGTTCAAACACATTTTCACAAAGATAAGTTTGCGCTTTGAAATCTCTATTATGATGAAGGTCAACAATACAAAACTTTTAACTAAAATGCATCACAGAAAACGAAGGCAAAAAATGGTTGTACATTACGGATTTTTTTGCTTTGCGATGGTACATCTTCATTCAGATAATCTACATTTTAGTTACATCATAAAGTGGAAAAAAAAAATCATGGATAAATTTGAAAGTCTAAAAAAGTTTTTTTCCTTGTAACAAAATGCTAATTTCACATACAATTACAAAAAAATCCGGTAACGAATACTTTAAAAAATAATATGGATCTTCCTACACATACATTTTTGCTTCTTAGGATTTCCGATGAAGGGTCTCGTGGGACCCCCTGGACCTCCCGGACCCCCCGGTCCCGTTGGACCACCAGGCTCCCACTCAACAGAAGATAGCAAAAGAACTCAACCCACCGTCGTACCAGGGGTAATTAACTTTTAAATGTATTTTAATTATATGTGCAGCGTCATTGAACCTCGTTATAAAAATTTTGGAAAAATACAGTAACTGGTACTATACTACTATAATGTAATAGAAAATGCAGTAACTGTTGGTATGTATTACGCCTGTATGTATATTTAAGTACTGGTACTTAAAGGCTTTCTTACTACTTAGGAATTGTCGTTTGTTTATTTGAATATCTATAGGGGATTTTTAAAAAATAGATTCGTAAAAGCTGGCCTATTTGTGATTCCACGGACTATATTTGTAGTGATATCGAATGTGTTTAAACACTAAACATCAATGATTTTTTATTATTACTTGATATTTCTGAAACTCAGCTAAAACTGCCAACGTTTTCAGATATTAATCATTACTATACACGATTATAGACTAAGAAGTTCATATCAGTGTTTGTTGTATTGTAGGCTGTTACATTGAAGAACGTGGACTCTTTGTTGCGTGTATCAGAGACGAGTCCCTTAGGGACTCTTGGATTCGTCTTAGACGAAGAGACACTACTTGTAAGAGTCAGCGGTGGATGGCAGTATGTGGCAGTAAGTGCTTCCTTCTAGCTTCCACACTACGTTTATAACGTAAAAAGTGGAAGGTTTTATAATCGTTCTGTCTGTCCGTCCGTCCGTCCGTCACCCACTTTCACTGAACGAACCGCAAGTCTCACAAACAAGTGGGATACGTCATTTTGAAGCAAAAAATCTGTTTAGGCTACATTCCAAATTTCATTAAAAAAATTTAATTAGAAGTTTATTTAAAATTTAAATAACTAAAAATTTAATCTACATTGAAATAACATGCGAATTCCATTTTTATTCAATATTTTCACTGTTGCCATGACATCAAACGTACGAGAAACTTTATTTAAAATAAAAATAAAATTCTTGAAAAAAATATTTATTTTTGTGTAATAATTCAATTTGGATTGTTGTAATAGCACAATAAAGTTATTTTGATGGTTCGTTATATTTTTGGGAAGAGAGATGCATAAAAAATTCGAAATTTGCATAAAAAATATGCAAATTTTCGCTTTTATTTTTAAAGCAACAATTTTAGTAATTAATTTTTCGAAATGTAAACTTGTGACTGTAAAAAGATATTTATTAAAAAAATTCATCACTATTCGTCTAAGTTGAAAAAAATTAGCAAACGATAAAGATTAATTATTAAATCTACAAAAGAAGATTAAAGAAAATTATTAGTTTTTGCTGATAAAAGTTTGAATTAGAACTACCCAAAGGCCCTGTTTGGCGAATTTCTTTTTGAGGTGTTAGTGTGTTTCCAGTTGAGCTTAAAATGTTGTGTGGAAGCGGTGTAAGTGACAGATTCTGTAACAAACCAACTTGTTTTTAAAATACAGTACGGTAGTAGACATGGAAACTGTATGTATGCTGCTAAAATCGTGAAATATACTCTTAAAACAAAACAGTGAAATCCACCCCGGTAGGAGAAGTGCATTTTAGACACTGGGAAGGAGTAAGTATTAACTCAGACTGAGTTAAAATCACTCGTTTGGAGTGATCCTGTCGGAGGTTTAACACACAAAGCATCCACTCCTGTGCGAGAAGTGCATTTTCTAGACTGGAGGAGTGAAATTAACTTAGACAGAGTTAAAATCTCTCGTTCGTCTTAAGAGTGTATTGCATCAGAAACCTAGAACTTTGTAGATTTTACCACTATTTGGAGCGTGGATTCACAACTGTGCAACTGTAACATATACTTGTGCTTCCACGCACCAAATAGTGGTAAAATCTACAAAGTTCAATAATGCAATATTGCACCAAAATTTTTATCAGTGCATTGGAAGTCATTCATTCATATTTCAGGTATTTCTTTACTGGGGGTACACTTGAACAACTAGCTTTTAATGTTGATTCTCCCAACTTAGAAAATGCTTCTTTGATTTTCCTTGAGAATTTTAATGAAAGAACAACCCCATGAATGATTTTCTTATAACTGAATATAAATGGATTACGATTTATCAACTAAATTATTGGCAGCGTATATCTCAGTAGACCAAGAGTTCTTCTAGGAAGTTTTTTTCCAGCAATATACATAAATAATCTAGAAACATGGTCCTGCGAGTTGAAACCAATATTTTTTCAAAGTAACATATGAAATTATTTTTCACATTCTAAAAAAAGGAACCAGTTCTTTTCACTTTAAATCCCCCTCGGGACCAGTTTCCCAGCTGAAATTAAAATTTATTAACCTTAGTGGACGATTCCCCCTTAAAAATCAGAGTTTGTCTCAACTTAACACAAAGTCAAAAGTAGGATTTTAATCTATCTGGTTAATGAAGAAATGTTATATGAACCGATAAACGAAGAAAAACCTCTTTAATATAAGGAAATTTTCCCATTGCGGAGTCTTCTTTTAAATTAATGTAATGAAAACAGATTACTAATTTGCCTCCCAGGATGAAAATAACAGTTGAATGAATTCTGCTGAAAATAAGAAAAATAATTTTTGCTATTTATCAGCAGCAGTACCTATTCCATAAATTATCAACACTTGTAAAATTAAGTTTACAGAAAAGAATGAAATTATTTTGCATTCAAATATTATTCTATATTCTTAGGTAGTATTACGTTCATCTTACAGTTTTATTGTAGGTAAATGTATTAAAAAAGTTTAACCAATATAACCTTTATCACATAGTATCTATTTTACTATGATAAACTAATTATGTTTTTGTCCTTTTTCAGCTTGGTTCTTTAGTTCCTCTTCCATCTGCAACTACAACGGTAAGTTGATGTGATGTAAAAATAATGTAGTTACAGATACATTTGCTAGTTTATCATATTACTTGACTGATTTTTTTAATATATTAAATGAAAATAATTCTGAAATTTCAAATCAAATTAATTGCTTTGCCAAGATTTGTACTTGCCGTCTTTGGTACAGAGAATTGATATTTTGTTTATGAAACTGTATGACCTAACCCTAACATTTTAATTGTAGCAACAGTTCATATATCAGTAATATTTAACTCTACCAAACAACATCATGAAGTAAACTTTTTTTTACATAGTATTTAAACTTATATTTTTGACACCAGAACTCAACTATCATATTTTGGATCAAAATGTATTTTTCACTTGGCAATAAAAAATTATTTTACTAGCAATAACTAATTTTCAACAGGTAATTGGAAACATTTACTTTGTTAAGGTATTCTTCATTATTTTGGAGTAATTACCAGCAAGAGTTTTTTAAAATCTTGATTTAATTCTCTGAAAAAAAAAAATCATTTGGATGCTTAAAAATTATATCGACATGATCCATTAACAACTTTAAAAAGGCATTACCGTATTCAATAACCATAATAAAGATACTTAAAACACGCCAGATCGTATCTATTCAGAGCTCTAAAATCTGAGCAATGCGGCGGGTATTGTTCCTTGGCGAAGATTTCTATCAAGAATTGCGATTCGCGCAAACAGTAGCTCAAAATGCGATGCCAAGAAACTCATAAAACGGCACTGATAGGGTCTGCACCTGACATTCCTCTCGGACTAAAAGGTCTTCCTTTATTCGAATTTCTGCAAGTGGCCCACCCCATAAACTTGATAAAAGCCGTCCCCTAAACACTCGCAATCAGTGTTTTATTGGACGTGGGATCGACAACTTTATCTTAATGTAAGGACTCGAAGAAAGTTTTTTAATGCAAAAACAACAGTTCCAGGTTTATGCGTTCTTTGAAAGTTAAGGGAAAATGGCTGTTAGAGAGAGTTTCTTCCCTGTCGTCAGTTTTTACTTGCAGTGTTTAAGTATAATTAGCGATTTTTTCAAAAATATTTTTTTTAAAAGATAGTTACGATAATTTGATTGTGCAAGGAATGTTTTCTATTAGGCCCGCACTCGCTAATTTTCATCTATGTTCATTATGATTTACAAATAGTTGAAGAAGAATTAATAAAATGGAAAATGCAAAATTTCGCAACCTGACGATTTTGGCGTTTAAATTGTTCTAGTCTTATAGCAGTAGTGTTGCTTTAGTGTTCCCAACCAAACCTCGACCAATAATGGATTATAACAAAATAAAATATAAACATATTCTAGGGTAGACTAACCAGTGAATGAACGTTTAAGGCATCACGTTCGCCAGTGAATGAACACCAGGATATAATGACAAGGACAACCAACCATTGTCAGATAGCTTCCTACTACGAGTACATGGGAGGAAGTCAGTGTTGCCAATTCATCGAATGATTTTCAATCCTTATTTTTTAAAATTATATTTATCAAATGTTCATTAACTGGGGCCTGTTCACTCACTGGTCAGTCTACCCTATATATTATCTGTGGATATTATTGTATATATTATATACACCTTCACAATGAAGTTTTGTATCGAAAAAATCAGGTAAAAAACATGTTACATCAATTTTTACAGAAATAACATGAGCAGATAAAAACCTTTCTTCAAAACGAACCTGTTCTACACAACCCTAAAAGACAGAGAACACTGTCAAAGGTCTGCCTGGGTGGCGATGGTGAGAGCTCAGACTTTGTCTTTAGTCAAAAGTCGCCGAATATCTTCACGTATTGGGCCGGCGATATCGTTGAGAAATGGTAGTGTTTAGGGATCTAAATGTTCTCCCGCTTTCACAGATAGTTCTATTTGAGGATAGGTAAGATACAAAGAAATTCTCCGAAGTTTGTTTGTTGATTCGGATACATTTAATGGAACCGAAGGTTTGACGTGATGAATTACTATGGCTAATTATCGTGGTTTTTAAAACTATATCAGTATTTAATTTGGATAGGATGGAGACATATTTACACCTTTTTTAGGTACTTATATTTTCATGTATAGTTTATGAGTGTTTTGTGACACTTGTTACTTATGCCTTGACATTCAAGACATAACATTTTACAATAGTTCAAATACCAAAGGTTTTTACATTAAGAAGGTAGTGGGTTGTAGTATTAGTAGATTTTTCTTAATAATAGTGTCGATTGTGTTGATTTTTTTCATGACTATGGGAATATTACTCAACTCAGAGGGCACGTTTACGCATAACATAAAATCATTAAATGTATGCTTTAGTGTGAATAAATTGTGTTATATTTAAAAACCGTTCAATTTATTTGTTAAGTGCATTAAAATATAAAGACAATTTCATTCAATTTTATGTTCACCCTTTAGAAACAACCTTACTCTCTTTAGGGGGTATTAATTCTATATATTCTAAAAACATCAGAATGCTTCGATTGTTATTTCCGACAATATACAAGGTCAATACTAAAAAATAGTATTGACCTTGCTAATAATAGCTATTGGCATTAAACCATCCTTAATAGCTTGCAGATTTGCACGACACTGTATGAACCTTTCGAGGAGTCACTTGCAAACTTGACCATTGGCTTTTTTTTTACTTATGATTTAGCGATTATACTTTACTTAATGAGTGAACAACAAAATAAATATAGATAAAAAAAACTCAAAAATACAACTTCCAGATAAGAACAGTTTGTCAATTTAGACTAATGCTAAGGGATATTGTGATGTCAAAACACAAATGTCTGAGTACTATATCTCAAAGTGTAAAATATTAGAAAAAGTTACTTTAAGAGTAATTCGTGTCTTTTTTTAACGATAATATTTTCCCAAATAATAAGGAACAAAAACTAATGTAATTAATTGATTGTTTTTATAGCTAAATTTTAAATAATCTCTTATTCTTTTAATTTTTAAAGACTACTTCAACCACTCCAGCCCCACTTAACCCACCAGTTGGTAGTATGAAGACCGACACGGCTCCAAGGGTAAGTATTTTAGAAAAATTGAATACTAATTTTTATTTGAAATATATCTATAATAATTTTTTATTCTTGTATTTCCTTTAAAATATTTTTTTTATCGTTACAAGTAATTTTAAGGTTTATGTACAGATTCTAAAAATAAAAAGTTTTTTAAATATAACGACAGTACAACATCGATTATCCGATATAATTGGGACCGAAGGTAGGTTGGATAATTGAAAATTCCAGATCATATAGAATTTTCATTTATTAGTCAAACTAATAGTACAGAGGAGTGCCAACCTGAGGACCTGCAGCTGAGAAACAATGGACCTAAAATTAGGATATCTTCCCAATTCATAAACGCCTTAACTTCTCGATTTAAGAATCGCCGGAGATTCTACACTTTAGAATCTAGGTAGACTTCTGAGACTAGTTTCTTTTGTAAGCAACTGAGAAAAACAATGTTTTATGCTGGACTAAGGACTAGTCGATTAACGGAGAGTTCCGGATAAAAGAGGGGCGGATAATCGAGGTTCTTCCTTATCTTATTTATTTTGCATTTATAATATTATATTCTTTTAATAATAAATTTTTATGGTTTTTTTTATGTAACAGAGTATTAACAATCATTTTTCTTTCATTTTGCTTTGCTTATAGAAATTTGTTGCATTTACTAAAACCTAACTAAATTAGTATTATTTCTATTTCTATGCCATCAGATAAGACGCAAAGTAAGTATGTCTAAAAAACATTATATTGAATATCAAAGGTGCCTTTATAAAATTAAGTATTTTGTGATAAAATATTTGAAGAGTACAGGGGAAGAACCACTTGATTTATTAGGAGTCTTCCCGTAATTGTGTCTGCTTGACGGACATTGGCGACACAAAATCGGTTTCTCTCTTTCTTCTTCGCTTAGTCCAAGCGTCGGAATCGTGCGGTAGAAGACCTCGGTAGGTAACTGGTTTCCTTACACTAGTTTAGGCGATTACTCGCTATTATCGCCAAAGTGGTCTGCTGAGGGAAGTTCTCTACGAAATCAAGCGGTTCTTCCCCTGTACTCTTCATCTATTTAATTTCCCTGAACTTTTATTTCAAAATGCTTTATACCCCTTGTTAATTTCATTTTTATCTTAAAATATCTGACGTAAAAGAATCTTTTGATCACTATATTTAATTTCGTTATGTTTCATTCTGCTTTTCTTTCGTTATCTTTCATTCTGCTTTTCTTTCTTCGGCTTTTATTTTTTCCCATTGAATAAATAATGGCAAGCTTTCTTGTAGGACAATTGTTGAAACTCTGCACCTTTCGGGAAATGTACTGTCTTTGATATGACTTTGACAACATTATTTCGAAAAAATGCAATAATTTCAGGAACGACGACTTAAAAGCAATTTGAAAAGTTTCAGTTTTACACCCAAAGATTTTTTTTAGAACTAATATCTTTATCTACTAGATGTTTTTCAAACCTTTAAATTTGATTAAAAGGTCACTCGGTGAACTGAAGTACTAAAGTTATCTTCGACAGAGATACTACTACAAAAATAATCCCGATGAAAACCTGTCGTCAAAATAGCGCAACGCGTGCTCCCCTGGGCATGGTGATATTGAATTTGAAAGGGAATATTTACTAATTTCATTCGTTTTCGTATCTTGGTAACCATAACGAAAAGCTTCAAATAAAAGCTGAATTCTATACATCACAGCTGTCCCTAAAACAGTAAATAATATGATTTTGGTTGAATTAACTACAGCTACACAAGTGCTATTGGCGAAGGGCCTCGGAATTAAATTGATCTGGCGCCCAATGCTTTTTTATAGCTACATCGTATGCGGCAAAACAGGAGTTTTTGAAGTTAGAGCAATCAATTAGGCAGGTTGGTGCATGCATTTTCTGGCTTACATGCTTGATCAGAGATCCGCTTATAAACCTTCGTTTCGTCAAGTAAGACAGACACAGTTAGAATTTTTGCTAACACAGAGAGATAAAGTACGCCCAGTTAAAAGGCGGGAATCGAACCCACTCCCGGTATTGGGCTGCGATTAAACACACTAGAGCACTTGCGCCCTAGCAATCCAGCGTAATACGATGTTTTCTACCTTTTTCAGCTCCGTATGGCAGCCCTGAACCAGCCCTACACGGGCGACATGCACGGTGTGCGCGGGGCCGACTACGAGTGTTACCGGCAGTCACGGAGGGCCAACCTCAGAGGCACCTTCCGGGCATTCCTGGCCTCGAGGGTGCAGAACCTCGACTCCATCGTGAGGCACAAGGACTCCGACCTGCCCATCGTCAATATCAAGGTATTATCCCCCCGATCCACATTATAGAAGTCTGCCCTAGATGTAATTTTGTTACTAAAAGGCAGATCACACGATACAAAATTCTACAACTCCACCAAGAATTTCGCAAAAATCAAAAGTTAGATTAATATGCCATCTTCTATGAAAGTTGAGGTAGAAGAAAGTGTATGCAACATCATTCTTCGAATTAACATAGCCTAAGTTGGTTGGTTCATATAAATTTCGGTTTGTGCAGTGCTTGATCAGAGACTCGCTTATAAACCTTCCTCAAGTAAAATAGACACAAACGTAATTTTTGTTGACGCAGAGAGAGAAGGCACACCAAGGGCGAACGAGGGAATCGAACCCGCACCAGCTACTGCACGCAGGCAAGCGTAATGGTCTGCGATCCAAACCACTAGGCCATCGGGGACCCACTACCCGGATGATTTAACTTTGTATTTGAACCAATCGTTTGCTTAGAATACTGCTTTCGGCACAGCGAAGAGATACTATGTCATTTTAAAAACATGCGAAGATTTAGCCAACTTTTATGAGCAAATATAAAGTCGCGCCTTGACATGAGGATTTAAAATTAATTAAACATGAGGATATCAATATGCGAATAATATTTATACCAAACAATTATGCAAAAAGTGAAAGCGCTAAATAAAATAAAAAATATTCTGTACATTCTGTACTTAATATTGAATATTTAGTATATTGGGGATTTGAGAACCTTTAAAAGGAAGTAGGGTTCGCCCAGGCTTCATATTCTAGTTTACTGATCGGCCATTGGATAGTTCTGGCATAATTATTTTTCCCGGAGCTTCCTTGTTGCCGTGTGTCTGTGGACCGTGGAATGAAAATTAATGCGTGGTATGAAAGAAATTGTCGCAGTTTGAGACGTGGTATCACTCTTTACATTTATCTATATAAAAGAATGAATTACTACGCATGTTTGTGTTAATTATTTTCACCATTACTTGATTATTTGTATTGTTACAGGGAGAAGTTCTTTTCAACTCGTGGAAAGATCTCTTTGCTGGAACGGCTGCCCCATTCTCCTATCCCCCAAGAATTTACTCTTTTGATGGTAGAAATGTTCTGACAGATAACGCATGGTGAGGAAGCATATAAAGGCTAATAGATAACCTTCATTCTTCAAATATTTAGGAGTCTCAATCAATTACAGTAAAACTCATATTAAGTTTGCAGTATAGAAATGTTCTACGAGAAAAAGGGTAAATAGTTCTCATTTTCGAGTGCGAGAATCGAATAAAAAAAGGTATTTCACATTCAATAAACCAATTTATTCGTTATTTCAAGACATATTTTTATTAGTTTTCGCTTCAGTTAGAATGAAATATTAATTATTTTTTTCCTTCGATTTTGACGTAACAGGGCGCACGAATATTAGGGTGAACATATCGCAAAGGAGCGACCAATCAGATTAGGCAAAATTTCGGAGCCAGCAGCGTTGTTTACGCCGTTTCCTCCACCTGGAACATTTCAATGCTTCAAACTTAAGGTGTATTTTGGTACAAGTGTCTGATTTCCGAATATATTAGTAACTTGTAAATTTTTTTGAATTTTTTAAACGAAGTATTATGTATCTGATCTGGATCTCGTATCATTTCCAAGATATGCTAATTCACGAATATTAGTAAAGTAATGATGTACTTATATATAAGAATAATTGGATTTTTTTACTTAGATTAATATCACACCCAGCGTTACACATGGGCATGTAATGCAACACGAATGATTATTATGAA
The DNA here is from genome assembly GCA_023701765.1 of Hylyphantes graminicola. Lineage (NCBI taxonomy): Eukaryota > Metazoa > Arthropoda > Arachnida > Araneae > Linyphiidae > Hylyphantes > Hylyphantes graminicola. The sequence goes on along the minus strand of CM043111.1, from coordinate 60,583,853 downwards.
TAACAAACAATTTAATAAACTATGTAATGTTAAAACAAAACAAAACGCATATTGTAAATACTCTATCGCTAATCAAGTCAATAGGTACTATAAAATTTAAATGTGGAAGAAATTCACGAGTTTTCATTTAAATTTTTTATTCATACTTATCTTATGTATTATTTTAAAGTAAATATACAAGATTAACGATGCACTATTTTCCCCCTGTTATTAGGCCACATAAACTTGTATGGCATGGATCCGACCGTCTTGGAGTACGAGAGATGGAAGCTTACTGTGACGCATGGCACTCAGAGGGCACTACTAAGGTATCAAAAAATATAATAATTAATGCAATACCTGACCAGCATTTTATTTAATATCTATGTTTTATGTATTTATTAAAACCGTTATGTTGCGGAATCGATACTGGTATATGCAGAAAAGGTAACGCATAAAACCTGGATTTTGGAACACCTTTTAACAATTCATCAACGCTCATTTAGAACTTTATCACTATAATAAAGAAAATAGTTACTGGGATACCACCATTTTGCACTGGAGCCAAAACTGGTCATACTTTTTGAGACTCGTTAAGTCTATGAGCAGTCCATCCGATATATATTGTTAAACTACAGCCTGTTAGTGGGATAAAGACATGTTCAGTTCAGCTTACGTGACCAAGGGCTCTTGGGCGCTTGTCCACTGAACTGAACTGAAACTCTGGAAGGAGCATCCCATAAGAAACTGTTGAAGCCTATTTTTGGGTCACTTGGCGACAGCCTTAGGGAGAATATGTGCCACATTTGGCGTGAATTCACCAATCCCAATCGACACTTGACTTGACAGTTTGCATTGGATCTCAAAATCGCTCGCCAAGAATAGTACTCCAAGGAATTTAAGTTTTAATGATTGTTCCTGCAATTATATATTTTTTAAAGTGCATGTATCCGAGACTTCATTATATAAAGTACCTCCTAAAGCAATAACACAGCAATTTTCTGTTAAAAAATAACTGAAAAAGTTGGCTTAAAATGCCTATTTTAACAGGTAAAGTATAGGATTGGCGGCAAAAGTTGAGTTTTTCTTACAGGGTTGCTGGCCTTCACCGACCCTATTGGCGAGAGTTTCGATGATCTTTCCAGAATTTTAGTTCAGTTCAGTGCTTATGTCCTGGTTAAGTGGTCAACCTCACGGCGAACCCAGTGTAAATGGTTAACATATAACATGTCTCCTTCTCGTCTGCAGGTGGGTGTTGCCAGTTCCCTGCTCCGCCATCGCCTACTGGATCAAGAGAAGCACCCCTGCGACCGGAGCTTCGTGGTCCTATGCATCGAGGCCACGAGTCAGGACGACTTCCGCAAGCGGAGGAGGCGAGACCTGCTCGACCCCCGCTCGCCAAGCGACTACGCCAAAGTTCTGCACAGGATGACCACATCTTAAGCACTATCCCCTCGAAAACGACCTTGTCAGATCGAAATGTCATCTCCCAATTCATATCTGTTCCTAACCCCACACCATCCAAAATGGTGCTGGACAAAATTGAAAAATTATTGAAAGTTTTGTTTCATTCCTAATATGAAAACTGAGATTTAGCAACATTTCGACGATTTTAAAATTTCCAAAATCGCATAGTAAGATAGTAATTTAAAACATAACCCAACTTTCAAACGCCATTCTGTTATTATGAAAAGGGCTTTGATCGAATATTTTTCAATTATTATTGTATCAAAAAGTAAACGATTCATCGCAGTTATATAATTTATGTAACATAATTCATTGGTTTTAGGTTTCCAAAAATATCAAGGGGTGTTGATATAGTACTTATTGCAATAACATATCACTTCGATCAAAATCCAATTATCCGACCTAATACTGACAAAATGAAATTTTATTTGATGGGTTATTGTACACATATAGTTGAATATTTCTCGTTGGATGTAAGTAGCTTAGAACCATGGATATTTGCATATGATCAGTACGTATGGGTATATAGTTTCAAAATTCTCACTCTCCTAATCAGAACCGGTTATAGGGTCCATCTCGTTCATTGGTGGCTTCTTCTAATTAAATTAAATTTTATTTCTCAATGAAGTGGACCCTATATTTAAAATGCACTTTGGAAAATGAGAGTTGAGTAACTACATCCTTTATGTGACTGGTTTAAATAGATTTTATGAGAAAAAAGCATACGTGAATTCTGTTGTTTTGAAGTGGTTTTTGAATTAATTAAAACTATTATAAGTTACTTGTACATAGTCTTTTAATACACTATACTTCCGTTAGAATTGCGATACGACATGTCGTTTTGGCACTGTCTTAACTGAATCATTGCAAGCTTCTTAAATAAAATCGAATTCATGGGGGCATTTGCTACGTTTTGAAAGAGTTTTGTAATATCATCATATATTATAATCTGCCTATATAAACAATAAATTATTATTTATTATTGTTTGGAAAACAAAGATAAAAATTAAATTTTGCAAAGTTTTCAAAAATATATTCAAATGCTTAAGAATTTTAATGCATGTCAGTTGTTTCTGTCTCAGAAAGACTACTCCTCTATTTGGCTATTAATTAACATTTGACGTCAAAAATAACGAAATGAGGGTTAACCTCATTTCGTTACTTTTGGCAATCATTATGTTACAATAAAAACTTTCGTTACTGGACTATAAAAACTCTTTTTTTATGACAAAACTGCGTTATCGGCAACAAACCAGTCGGAGAGACATTACTTTTAGGTTTTCTTTTAAACAATCAATGGCATGCTAAATTTGCAAATTCGGACCTATGCGATGTCAAAATTTGTGATTGCATATGCAATGTGATTGCAGTGCAATGATGTGAACAATGTTTTTTGAGAAAAGTAGAATAAAAGTAGGATGTGTGCACTCTTAAAGTATACTTGGCAGACTCACAACTGTAGAACATCGTCATCCATAATATAAATGCATATATTGTGTAATTTACTTTTTTGCGGATGAGTTTCTAAGTTCTTAATAGTTATTAGGTTAACTTTTCGTTTTACAAGTACATTATTACATGTATAATTATTTTTTAAAGTTATTAATTTAAACTTGTTTAATTTTAAACGGTTTTATTTAAACTTGTTTGACATAAACTTGTTTAATTTAAACATTATTATCAAATAATTTTTTTAACTAAATATTTTGGGATCTACTTTATTACACAAATTAAACAAATAAATAAGTTTTTAAGGGCTTTATTTCGGTAAATTTAAAACAACAATGAAATGTTTTGCATTAAAAAAATTTATACCTCATATTTATGTATGTCTTATAAGTACAATGTTCTGAACTTCAAATAATTTAAAACTAGAGTGTGATGAAGTATGAGTAATGTAGAAATTTTTAATGTGTACCTTGTTTGTTTATATCTAAACTCAATTTTGTACTGCGCATTTTTGAAATGTTTTGTACTGCAACGTCATATTTTATGAGCTCCCGTTTTCTTCGTAATATTTATGGAAAATCCTAGAATATGTAGATGAGTTATAGACCCATACAGAAGCAATTGAGCATTATTTGTATTAAAAAAAATTTGCATTAAAAATACTATTCAAATTTAAAGTTGTATACTAAATATGGCCTTTAGATTATATCAGTTGAATTTAGAATTCTCGGTACACATATGTCTCAACAGTTGTTTAGGCACAAAATCCTAAAAATTCCTCAGTTTTAAAGATTCAAACTACTTAGAGAAATTTTACCGACTTCATTAAATTTTCAAAAAACTTTTAAATGTCTAAGTACTCCAAACTAAAATTTTTGTATACAGTTTGCGTAGTATTTGTAAATGTCTAAAACTATTTTATTGGACAATTTGCTTTGATTTGAAAAATTCTTTATCCAATTTTAAGTTTAAAATTTAGTTTAAATTTTAAGTAAGTCAAAAATAATTTGTTAAATTGGTTTTAAACATTGTACAAAATTTGTAGAATGTTACTCCGTAAACACACTGACCATACATTCAGTCAGCTTCCACCGCGTTTACAGAGTAAGGCTCAGCCAATTTTTTTTTACAGGTTTGTAGATTTTACACAATCTAAACGGTTTTGTAAAATTACTTTCAATCTCCAATTTATACTGAATTTAGCAATGACATTTAAAAATTTCAAAACCTAAGTAAGTATATTGCTTTAGTTGAAGGCTAAATTTTTGAAACATGTTTTAAAGGTATCAAACTTCCAAAATTATAGAAAGAAATTATATGAAATTTTTAAAGGGATTGTGACCATGTATGCAATTTTTAATTATAAATCATGTAGAAATAGCTTATTTTAAATGCGTTTTAACCTATTTTCATTTACATAATGATGCTCAAATTGCCATATTGTATGCAATCGACATTTGGTGTTTCACTGTTTTCATATCATCGTGAAGTTGTGTAATCATTTTAAAGTGTAAAAATTTTTGTGTTCAATGTTAAAATGATTTCGTTTATTATCGTAAAAAGGTCGTACTCATATCACGATTGATTTGAATTTTTTACTAACACACATATTATGATGTTAAACATTTGAATAACTTCGTAATTCCTCGAGTGTAGTTTGCTGTAAGTGAAATTCTATGTACTTCCGAATTTGAGCAATAAAGATTTTACCCTACATATTTTTTGTTATATTTATGTACCAAACTCTCTATTACAATTAGTTTTCATAACTTCTTCGCTGTAGTTAAGTAAGTAGAAGTCCTCTGGAGATATCCGCAATTAACCGAAAATTGACAAGATATATACTGTTTATAGTATATTTTAGTTGTTTGTTCATTAAACAATAAATTTTTCCCTTTATGAACCGTAGTAATGTTGTTTCAGCCAAAAGAGAGTTTTAAGTTATTGTATTCTGTTTGAATAACTTTTAATTGATAAAAACCCTTACAAACGTTAAAGGGTTTGAAGATACCGAAAAGTCCCGTTTGTAAGAATCCCGGTTATCCGAAATTCGGTTTAACTGAAAGGCTCGTGAATTTTTGTTGTTACATACTAAAATATGGAATGTCTTTATATAATATATATTTGTAATTGTCGGACGCTTGAAAGGCACGTGACTTACGCGGCTTCAGCCAATCAGAAACGTCAGAAACGCTGAAAGTGTGATGCCCTGGAGCAGTCCCATGTAAATTAGCTTATTTTTCAACTGTTGGCATCGGTGTTGAGTTTCCGGCCACGCATCTTAAAAAATGCCGAAGCCGATGCATCTTCCCTTTTTTTGTCTTGCGCACTCCCCCGGGACCTTTTAACTAAGATATCTTAGTCTTGCATGTTTTTTTGCGGAGCAAACAAATAGAAATTGCGTAGCAATTCTCGGGGGTTGGCGAGAGGCAGCGAGCAGGGGGCTTTGCCCCCTAGTTAACGCATAAATAAATACACAAAAAAATAAATACGAACTTACAAAGTTGGGAAAACACTTTTATCAAATTTTACTAAAATTAAATTATTAAAAATATATATATAATTATTAAGTGATAACGATCGGTGATCACTATGAAAGGTAAATAACGCGTTATTTTCTTGAAAACCTTATTATGATGTTTAATAGGTACTAGGAACTCGTGTATCAAATTTGAAGTGCGTCGGGAACATGTTTTGAATGAATGTTGTCTCTGTAACCAATGAAAGTCACATAGACGACGTATGTACTGCATACACTGTAAAAAATCTGGCTTGAATTTACTAACGATTACTTAGTAACTTTACAGATTTTCACCATTTACTAGAAAATCATCTGTAACCTAAAGAAACTACTGTAGTAATACTAAGCAATTCTAAGTAAATTGATGTAACGCTTACAGCGCCCCCTGGCTATCTTTTCTAGAGATTATGACGAATCGATATCGCAACAATAAAAAACCTAAAAACGTGGGGTTTTTTATTTTAGTATACAAAAATTACGTTAAATTATTTCGAAAACTTCACATCCCCCCCAAAAAAATGAATCTTAAAATTTCTTAATCAATAACATAAAACTCCTTTAACGATCAAGATTTTAATCTCTTTATTTACACGCAATCGAAATGCAAGTCCCCGATAGCAGCGAGGACTAACGCGCAGTTCTACGTTGCGAGACATGCGGATACCGAGGATCTTGGGTTCGGTCCTTACTCCTTCTCTGGAAATTCGATATAAAACCTGACTAACAGAAAAAATAGTGGTGCCCTCTGGTTTTAAACTTTTGTAACCAGTTTACTACCAGTCTCTTTGTAAACATACAAGAAAATCCCTAGCAAATCTACTACAGTTTTCTTAGCATAACTTACTAAGCTTTAATTAGTAATATATACACATATTTCTTATGTAACATTACTAAAAAAACTTATGGAAGCTGAGTTTCCTAGATAATTCTTAGTAACCTTACAGATATTTTTTTAGAGTGTATACAACGTATGCATTCAAACTGTTGAAGTTCCGTCAGCATTCTATGTAAATCGTATCGATTCATTCTTTTCATTTAATAGTATTATAGACTTTTGTATTCGCTAAAGCAACAAAAAAAATAATAACTTAAGCAAAACAATCAAACAAAATTTATTATGGAACTCAAATCAATAACATTATAAATATTAGTTTATCTACTGAAATACAGGTAGACGAATAGCATAATTCAAACAAGTTGACCGTACCAAACGTACTTGTCGTACGTGTACTAATTAGTAAGCTGTTCTAGAAATGTTACCTTAAACAGATACGACGGAATTTATTAGCTACCAATCAAACAAAATAAATAAAAATTGAAGTCAAATGCAGAATTTATAAGACTATTAAACAAAACATAAAACTCACAAGTTATAAAAGAACTAAATAGCCTATTTTCAGTTTACTTTAACACTCACAGAAATTCTTTTATTGCAAGTCAGACCGAAAAAAAAGTAAAAAAGCTAGTTTGATGATATAATACCTTTCAACTTAAAAATATTCTTTAAAAATTAGACATTTATATTGGACGTCGGACAGGCAGACTCCAAATCTCCAACATTTCTACCGTCAATTTTTTTCCTATTTAAATCTCTTATTTAAGACTTTCGAATTGAAAAAAAAATAAAGTAGGCAAAAGATGATAGACCAACATAAACAAACCTTCCACGATCTTATTCTGTTTTGAATTGTTCCAGCGGCGGCACAAGCAACTAGAAGGAACATAAAAAAACCCCAATAACAATAAGAAAAAAAAAAGATCCGCCCAGTCGTTTTATTCGAGCCTAAGCACAGGGGATCATGCATGTCACTTGAAGCTGAGCCCGTCTCAATCGTACGCTCTTTTGATTAAGTAATCTTAGCAGGGGGACGTGTTTCTACAATAGAATGCTCTGGACTGCTCTGCAATTACCCTCTTTCTCGTCAACCTACCTGGCCGGATTGAAAAGTCAGGGGGTCGGGTACAAATTGAAATGTCTTAGTGTAGGATGGGTGGTCTAATATGAATTTCAAAGACGTCAATTTTTAAACCGCCTTAACCCTCTGAGGAATGCAGAAGTATATAAACCAATCTATATCAAGTATAATCTCGTGATGTCATCAACAGACACAGAATCTTTGAACATTGATGAACAACAGAACAGAAGCACTGAATCAGCAGAATCTTTAGACATTGATGCCTTTAGGCCAGCTTGAGTTTTTTTTATCATCTGTAAATTTTTTGCGATAATAGATATTGAAAAGGGTAAGAAAACCTATTGCCCGAAATCGCTCTAATTACCAAACTGGAAATTTTATAGATATTTTTTTTATTTGAGGAACTAATTAAAAAGTCGAAAGAGACAGCTTTTAAAGTTGATTATCAACATTTATTTCCAAGAGCCAATTAACGCCTAGTTGAAAGAATAAAAAAATCTAGAAATAATTCTTTTAAAAATACGTTGCCGGGAAAGTTATATTTTAAAACCCACTTAGGAAAATAAACGAACTTTTCAATCCTAATGTCAACCCTCATTCTCCAGACATAGAAAAAGTATAGCGACAAGTTTTTTTTAAATAAAAAACAAACAGAATCTTATCACTCTCTAAATGCGATAGAAACGACAACCATTACAAATTACATCTGTATTAGTTTAATCACTTTTCCTTCCCTAAGGCCAAGAAAATCTGACAATCGTCTGATTTAAAAGGGCTGATTGAATCTAAAAGTAGAATGGGAAAACAAAGCGAGAAAAGATCGCCTGTAGTAAGATAAATAATGGGGCTGGTCAGTGAAGTTTAGCGAAAAGGGAAAATTTATGTAGACCCCTAAAAAGACAAATAAATTTTGCCGTAAAAGAGAAGAATCGGTTGGAAATGAGAAAAGAAGTGGTTAGTTTTCAGCATCATATGGTAGCATAAAATATCGAATTTAGCCTCTTATTAGGGCCGAGGTAGCCTTGTCGGTAAAGTCTTGGACTGGCATATCTAAGATTGCGAGGTCGAGTCTCACTGTCTTCCGAAGATCCCCATGTACGCTAATGGTGACCGGTGCACGTTAAATACGTCGTGGTCACAAAGTCCTCCAAGTTCCCATAACAAATCAATACTTCTGGGGGTGACAAATCAATCTTGGGAAATTTTCTAGTTGACCTCTGTCTCTAAATATTAGACGGATCCACTAATGTGTGTGTTGTGTCTGCCTTATATGACGAAGGTTTATAAGTGACTCTCTGAAAAAGCCGACCCGGTGGCGCAATCGTTAGAATTCTAGCCTTTGGAGCTTCTGGGGTCGGGCTCGAATCCCGGTCAGGCATGGGTGTTTGTGACTGTCAATAAATGTTGTTATTTGTCTATGTGTTTATGTTGTCCTTTCATTGTGCCTGTAAAAACTCTTTCTGTGTTAGTCCCACTTGAGGAAAGCTTATAAGCGATTTCTGAACAAGCACACAAGCTGGAATATATATGTACCTACCAACCATACTCTCTGAACAAGCACACAAATCTGAATATATATGTCTACCAACCAACCTCTTATTCCTCTCAGTTTGAAAATAGGCAAACAATATGAAATTTTTAGCCAGCTGAGAAAACACCTTGGAATAGAGACATTTGGTTTGTGGACCGCGTCCTTCGGCTGCTTGGGTGGCGCGGGCTCCGCATCCCCTGGCCCCGGGGTCTTTCGAACCTGACGTGAGAAAATTATAGGTCTGGCCAAACGGTGTGTCTGCCCTGACCATTTTCAACACGCTTTTGCTGATGCGGTTCATTGTTCTTCCCCTCTTTCCAGAGATTGGCGATGGGGAACAAAACAACAGTGAACTGATGGGAAAAAAAAATAGCACAACGATGGAGGGAACTGTTTTATACGGGGTAAAAATTGTGTGAGGGTTTTAACAAACATTACACTCTTAAAACGAACGAGCGATTTTAACTCAGTCTGAGTTAATTTCACTCCTCCAGTCTGGAAAATGCACTTATCAGGAAGGAGCGGATTCTTTGTGTGTTAAGCCTCCGACAGGATCAATCCAAACGAGTGACTTTAACTCAGTCTGAGTTAATATATTTATATCATTTTTCGAATAATTCGTTTTGGGACTCACAGAAGGGAACAACGGTAAAAGATGTCTTTTCGAATAGTAGTAGTGAATATTAATTATTAATTGTGTTTTGACAGGTGAAGATTCGTTTAATGAATGGCACGTAAAAGAAATTTAATTTATTCCAATGAAATCTAAATAGCTTGATTTGACGTTGTGTGGTAATATTTATAACTTTTTCAAATCTAAAATATCTAATTTTTAATAACTAGTTAACCCTAACATATAACGTTTTTTTTTAAAAAATAACTTATTGGAAAGGTAAAAGGAGACCCTCTGTAGGGAGATGAACTAAAATCATGGACATGATAAGCTAATAAATTGGCAACTCTTTCTTTATATGTATTTTTTATTGTAATATGCTTTTTTTTGTTTTAACAGATGGTTTTAGAAAGAGTGACTCTTTTTCCCCATTTTTTTAGAATTCTTTTTTAAAAAAAGGCGACTGGTTTTAAAGAATACCCAAAAGAAGTAGAAGGAAGGTGTGGATATAAAAAAAAAACAGCATCCGCTTATCGGTTGTTGTTTTTAAAACATCTATTTTCTAATTGTTATGAATTATTTAATAGCAAAGAGGTTCTTCGTCATTGAAGAGATTTTTTTTTGCATTATTTCTTGATAAATGGATAGTTCTATGGTTCAATGTTATTTCAATTTTTTTTGCTTAGTATGCAGGAGGTATTTTTTATAGTAAAAAAAGTTCCAAAATCTTAAGATACTTTCTTATATTGTTAGTAAAATATTGAAAAAATAATTATGGAAGGTTTATTAGTAAAGCATTAGAGAATTTCATCAAAAAAAATTTTGAAAATAAATAGTTAAAAAAATTTTCGTTGTATATATTCAAACCAATTAAATTTCTATTGAAAAAAAAAACCTCCATGATTTTTTTAATGATGATGAGTTTCTGGTGATGTTTCAAGCTTAAACGTTACTCTTTCCCCACAACTTTCTCCATTTCATAAATTGTTTTAGTTGCTATATGGGATTTTCGGGATTTCTCAGATACATACTTTTATATTTTGTGGACGAAATTCCGAAGGACTTTGTATTATCAAATATTATTTTAGGTGGTCTCATTTACGATATCAATCATTTAAATATGATATTTCAACCTATACTTGCAAAGTAAATAACTATTTTAATGTAAAACTGTAACTTTTTAAAATATGTTTCATGATCATAATATATTTTCTTTAGTTAGTTACTTTTCTAACAACTTCTCAACATAAGCTTAATACATTATTGGCCTAAATCTTAACTTAATAATATTGTGATATGAAGCAATTAAAAATAATTACCTTCATAATACTTGTTAAAATAAATGCCTTTTATTACGTAAAAAAATATTTGGAGAAATTTTAGAATATTTATTTTGTCACGCTATTTATATGTATCTTTTAAATATAATAAAACATATATAAAACTTCGATGCATTAAAATATGAATGTAATCTATCTAAGAAAGACCAAAGCTTGAATCAAAAACATTTGACAAAAAAAGTATACACCAGGCAATTAAAACTCAAAGAAAATTTTAATAACAAATTCTATGTACAGTCACTAGACAAATAAACTGAACGTGTATAAAAACAAAACTCATAAGCTACAAAAATAGTACAACCATTACAAATTCAATCTAGGATTTCGATCAAAATTCCTGTTTAAAAGTTAAAAAATATTTACACAACAATGCAGCCTATGAAACTAATAACTTAATAAGTTTGATCTGAATACTCACCGGTGAATTTCAAATTTTAACTTGAATAAACAACTTTTTAAACTTATTAATTTTAAAAGTATTGCAATAATAATTTTTTGCAACATAATAGTACAGAATTAAACGGATATATACACTGTATTTTTTTTAATTCCAGTAGTAGAAAATAAGTTTTTAAAAGCTAAAACATAAGCGCAAGTTATCTTTTTTAAGATCTGGTAAATTCTCACATGATAACAATTGAATGCAATATTAATAATCTAAAATTATTTGCTCAATCAAAATCCTCTACAGTTTTTTTTAAGGACTAAGTTATGAAGAAATGGCAACTTGAAAGTTTATTATGCTGGTAATTGTAAAAAATTAATGATGAACATTTTTTTTCATGTACTAAATAGCTTTTTAAAAAAGGCTATTTTTAGCGGAATAGCGCAATATGATGCAAAGTGTTTTTTCATGGAATTACCATACAAAAATTCTTTATTTACATGGGTTTCGTAAAATGAATTACTTTTTATCTGCAAAAAGAAGATTGATTACCTTTCCCTCTACGCAGAAAGTTCTTTTTGAAGAAAATAGTAAAATTTATTGAATTAGTCAAATAAAGAGAATCTATAAATATCATTTTTTTTATTTCAAAAAAATATAGTTTGATTGGCAATTTTCATGTAGTATTTAGTTTGTGGTCCGCGCTCTCGAATGCAGGGTGTCCGAGATTGATATTCAGATAAGGCTTGTTTATATTCTGAATCGTAAAGTATTAAAATTATAGGTGTAAATCTTTTAGAGTGTGTATTATAACAAATACTTATTGACAAAACATTTTGGTTCATCATACATCAAGTTAACCGTAATTATATGAGTTTAGCAAATGTGTATGTCTCAAAATTTAAATTTTAGATTTAAACAAATCTTGCAGCGTTTTTTTTTTTTTAAGGCATACAGTTTTTTATAATCTAACAGCTATTTGCATCTTGATCTTCTTTGTCCAAACACATTGTCCAGGCACAACCATCATAAATTTATAGGAATATCTTCTTACACGAAAGTGTCGTTCATCATTTTGGATTGCTCGTGAGCGTCCCTTTAGGCTACACTGTAAAAACTGTAGGTGACATGGGGGTCGTTTTTCACCCCGGGGTGAAAAGACTGTAGGCTTTGAACCTTCTTGGGTCTATGAATCTTGGGCACGTAAATTGTCCACGGATGCCATTCTGGCACCCCTAACAGAACTGCTGACGGGACACCACCATTAACCCCTGTGGGCCGTGCCCAGCGTAACCTAAAGTTTTAGCAGTTCAGGTGTTTCCAAGAAATTGACCTACTACTCATGCCTCAGACCTTGTGACGTCGCATGACGAGCAAGCAAGTGAAGTCAAAGTCATTTTGATGATACTCAAACACAAATTGGCACTTAAACACAAAAACTCCGAATAGTACTGCATCTACAAGCACCTGCTGTAGGTGTGCCGCCTGTCGCACGTCTCGCACTGCACCTCGCAGCAGTACTGGAACCTGCAGTTGCAGTTCACCCTCGAGGTTCTCCGCACGGCCTCGAAGCCCCTCCCGCAGCACAGCAGTTCGCAACCATCGACACCGATGGACGTGTGGTTGCAGTGTCGTCCCTGGGTGCCCAGGGATCCGGTCTTCTTGTCCGGGTCGCAGTACGTGGGCGACTCCTCGGTGTAGACGACGTCCTCCTTCTCTGGGGGCTTGATGGTGGCGCCCTCCGGGATGAATCCCTGGCCGTCGTTCCCTGGCATCACTTTGGCGGCCCCGTCGAAGCGCTCCTTCAGGTGGTTGCCCACCTCGCGGAAGAGGGGGAGCTTGCGCCAGGTGGACTTGACGGCGCACGACCCCGACATGCCGTGGCACTTGTGCACCAGCTTCATGTATCGCTTCACGGCCTGAGAGATTGAGGGGAAAACAATTAAAGATAGAGATAAGTACAAATATTCCAATAGGTACACTCTCAGAAATAACACTTTCATTTTTGACGATTCATGAATCTTTAAGCCTCATTTCGTTTATTTTGAGGATATCTTCGTCAAACTACCACGTGACTTTTGAGTAAACGCGAATCCTCACTTTAACAATCTTGATTTGACGATTCTGTATCTTGATTTTGAGGAAACTGAATATCATTGTTGTTCTCACATGCTCAAAAGTGACGAAATATTTCTTTAAATTAGACGAAATTCGAATCCTCATAAATACGACGAATCAAATTTCCTCACTTTGATTAAAGGAAAACTCGGAGCATTTGCCAGTAAAAGGCATCGTCAAAATGAAAGGAAAATTTCGTCGTTTTTGAGAATTCGTTTCTGAGAGTGTAGCACCCACCACTATTTGGAGCATGAGTTTACCAATTTTGTTTTAAAACTATAACCTTGATACACCGCAAAAGTGTGGAATCAACTGTCCAATAAGAGGTAGAAAGGGGTAAGTGCAATAAGTGGTAAGGTGCAATCTTAAGTCAAAATTTTAAACTGTGTATGAAGACTAGGTATAAATAATAGATTATCAGACAAAACATTGATTGTATGCTGTCTAAGCTTTATTAACAGCCTGGTGTGCCATAAGAATGATTAAGAGAAACAAGATATTTAAGTTTAATTTCACTTGGCTCAATTTTTCGTTCAGAAGATGTACTTCCCAATTAGTTTCAATATCCAGATAATTTAAAAACAGCAATTACTTTCAATACACAAAATCAATAACATCATAAACAAATTACCTCTCTTACAATGAATACTGTCTACTACTATCCTACCAAGTCATGCTTCCAAATATATAAAAAAAATCATAATAGGTAACTCTGCAAAGTAATTATCCCAGCTGATAGAAAAACAAAATTCTTCATATAATACTACTTATTTTCTTAAGATAAACCTCTCTGCAAATTAAAAATAGATAAATATCAGTTTGTCTTTAGAATTTTTCATTTATTCTCAACTTCAAAAAAAGTTAGATTCAAATAGTTGGGTAATTTTTTTTTAAAATAATTCGGATGTATAGATAGTTTTTATGAAGAATTAGTTATGCACATTCAATAAACACTGTTATTATTATTTTTAAACTTAAATATCAGATAGCCACAAAATGAAAAGTTCTATAGACTAACATTTTTCATATCACTTCAATAATTACCCTGTTATTTCTTTTGACTGCATGTCGGTATCACGTTTCCAGACACAATATAAATCACAACTAATAAAACTCAAAATATCAAAAAGGCCTCCGGCAAACAACCGATTGTTTTTACATTCTCGTACAATAACTTCATTTAACGAACTGGACATTATCATTTTTCTCTCTTTATAAATATATCATAGTAAAAACAATGGGCTTTCGTGTTGTTCGAATAGGACCATTCGTGTAAAGTGCCCATTCAATCGATGCCTACAAACTGCAGATAGCCATTATATTTTGAAGTGCATAATCGAAAGTTATGTTTCCCCTTTATTGTTAAGCATTTATTACGAAAAGCGTTTTGAAAGATCAATTGTTCATGTTCTTTAATAATGTGGCACATCCAAAATTGGCATATACCTTTTTTAAAGAGTAGCAATTGTTGATATTTCGATAAATATGAACACTTTTTTAAGGTAGACTAAACGGATGTATGTTTTTTTTAATTTACACAACACACCTAATAATTGTTTTTTTTAAATGAAATTAACTTTTGAGTTATAATAGTTTCAATATTGATATGCATTTTATCAAAGTTAAGAATATCCATTTTACGAAGCCGCAGTCAGGCATTGGTCCACATTTTTGAGTAAGAAAAAATTCGCATCGCAGCAAGAATTTGTGGAGTGGGGGACAACACTTAAATCCCATCCATATGTGATCGGTATAACATGTATATGAATCCGAATTTGACATTTTAATGAATTTGCTTTTAAGATTTTTTTACACTAAAATGAGAAAATACTGGCTCCTATTTATAAAAGTTTCATATTTGACAGTGCTGCATGACGACCATATTAAAGTTTTACACGAATAAGTTGATAATTGGATCTGTATAACGATATTCAGCTCATTCAGCTGTAAATCCAACTTTTATTGTGTTAAGGTTAGGAAGCTGTCACGAAACTCTTAAACGAAGCACAGATAACAGGCGGAATCGTGTTAAACCAAGTAATAATTTCTGAGACGTATTATTTAAAAGTTAGCTACTGAACAGCAACATTCGCGGTAAGGCTTGATGTCTAAGTATAATTTGTTGCCAAGTATCAAAATCATTCCAGTATGGCAAAATTGTCAAACATAGCTTCAGTTTAATTCGGTTAGCTATTTAAAAGCAACCGTAACATATGACATGAAAACTCGTCAAACAAACATTGTTAATCAAGCTACTACTTCAAATGGTGCACAATATCTATAAATCTAACTTACCAGCCTTCCTGCTTCGTAGTTGTGGGTCAGTAGCAACGTCTTCAGGTCGCTCCTCCTTCTGAACCTGTTGTGAAATATTGTATAAAGTATTATATTAGAATCCATTTTCCAATCAAAGTAACCATAATTAAACTGATAGTGTGTGTAAGAGAAAGTATCCATTAAAATTAAGGCATTAGTTAACAAAATTTCCAAAAGAGAATTTCGGGGCAACTGCTGTCATTGTAAGCTAAAGTGGGCAACTTTAGACTTAGCTTTTCAAAACTAACAAATTAGTATTAATTGCATTGTTTAAAAATAAGTATGCTTTAGCAATTAATACAACTCTGCCTTGACAAATGAGTAAAAAAATATTTAAGAAGAAAGTCAGAACTAGGGTCTTATACTTAGGCCAAAGTTACCCCATTCGATGGCACGATAAATGTTTTAATTAAATTTATATAATTTTAAATAGTTTTTTAATTAATCATAATGTTCATAAATTATTTAATAACTAAATAACTTCTGCAGACGTTTTTTTTCCCAAAAAACTTGTTTATAAATTATTTTTCCGATCAAGATTAGTTTGGAAACACAACAGTGTTGTCAAATTTGTTCCAACATATGTTTCTTTATTCTTCTCTTCGGTTTCATCAATTGCCGTTCTACCAAAATCACATCAATTCCTTCCATTAGAGAAGCACAAAAACCCTTACCTGTCGTCCATAAACTCCTTGGACTTCCTGTATCCGAAATTGATGTTGTCGCTGCACCCGCCCCACTCCCAGCGCCCCTCCACCCCCTCGCCCTCCGCCCCCTCGTGGTGTGCTGGGCCGCTGCCGGTACGCTCACAAGAGCAGTCCAGCAGCTGGCCGTAGCTGCACGCCTGCGTGATGCTGAAGATGATGCCCGCAGCTGTGATGGCGTTCACGAAGCCCGTCTCTCTGGTGTCTGAGGGAAGAGGAAATGAGAAAAATGGAATTTTAAATATGTACACTCTTAAAACAAAAGAGTGAATTCCACTCCAGTTGGAGAAGTGCATTTTCGACACTGGAGAGGAGTGAATATTATCTCAGACTGAGTTAAAATCACACTCGTTCTTTTTAAGAGTGTAAGCTCAGTCAATTTATCTACAAAACATAAAAAAAAACCTGGTCGATTTTGTAGAAATGTTCCATATTTTTGGTATGGTAGTCAACACTCTCAGTCTACGTTTGCTCAAGGCCAACATCTGCTAAATGTAAGTTCTTACTAATAACACATTTAAGAATAAGTAAGGGAGAGCGGGGCTCAACCATACAGTGGGGCTAAACCCTACGCCTATTTTTTTGGCCTAGATTTCAAGCTAGACGATCCCGTAACTTGCTATAGTCTAGCAGCAGATCGCTCATGTTTACAGTGTAGATATCGTTTCGCTATGCGTATAAGATTATCAGTGTCTCCAGTAAAAAAACTTCACCCTTTTCTTTCTTTCCGTTTCACCCTTTTTCTTATAATTTTCACCCAATACTAAATAAAAGGTATGTGAAGAATCTTTGAAGAACCTTTACTTCAGAAGTGAATAACCTTTGCTTTATTATTAGCTATGTATCGACGAATCTCCCTTATGTACGGTATAGCCCCGCTCACTAGGCGATGTCCCTAATTTTTGTGACCTCATTTTTCTGATAAACAACGCATTATCAAAAACGAATTTGGAGTCATTATGATCCAATGGTGCTCTCAACAATGAGCCAATTATTTTTTTAATTTAAGGATGCCCATTTTCAATAGTTGTGCCTACCGCTCATGAGCACTTTTTTTAACGACCTTTTGAAGGTGGTACTTCCACCTCAGTTCAGTAAATTTGCGAACCATGTATTTAGAGTTATTATAATCAAGTGTTACTCTCAATAATGAGAGAATTATTCTTAAATTTACGGAAGCCCATTTTTAACAGTTGTGCCTACGTCTCATGTGCACTTTCTTGAGCGATCTCTTGACCGTGATGCAGTTGCACCACAGTTTAGTAAGTTGGAGGACAACGTATTCCACCCCCCCCCCTCAGTTCAGAAATTTCAAAACCATGTATTCTTATCTTTTTTTTAAAGTGTACCCACCTCTCATGAGCACTTTCTTGAGCGACCTCTTGGCGGTGGTACAGTTCCACCTTCTGAATCTGAACTGGTGCTGGCACTCCATGATGCCCAGCTTGGAGCCCTCCCCGATGGCGGTCACCACCTCCGGTTCCTTGCTGCAGATGAGGGCCTGCTTCCCACGCAGACGCCTGGTCTTGCGGCAGATGCGACCGGGGTCCAAAACCAAGTGGCGGCCCATGGCCCTGAAGGAAAGAAACATACAACATTGAATGTATGAAATCTGAAATGTAGTACATTGAAAGAAGAATATATTTTCCTAATTTAATTCCCATTCGTCCATCCCTAATCTTTCTATCCATATCCGTTCAGCCTCATATACATTTACTAGCTGTTATCCCCGACGTTGCACGGGTAGAGGTGAAAAAATAATTTAACAGCCAATTTAACTATTTTTTCAAACTTCTCTTAATATCCTATTTTTTAGTCATGCAGGTAAAAGCCTTTTAAGGAAATATTAATGGTTGTTACAATCTCCCGGTTTTTACTTAAAAATTTCAAATACCGGAGTAAAATTTAAAATCATCTCCCTAGTGATAATGCTGATGATTAATGCTGCTGAAAATGAAAATTTATCATTTTGAACATTTCTAAGTTTAATCAGTGAAATATACTTAAAAATCGTTTTAAAAAAATGTGTAAAATAAAACTAAACAAACAATCTGTGAAAACGTGCAGTTGAAGGAGCAATAAACCTCTAAGCTCTCCCCGGAGGAAGTTTTGGGAACATGCACTCTCAGGCTTGCCGAGTGTACCTAATCATGGGCATCAATAGAAAGTATAACTAAAAGGTAGGGTCTGGCTCGTTCATTGGCGACTTCGTCCATTTGAGTATGCCATCACTATCAAAAGTCGCCAATGAATTGACCGGGTCATTCATCGTAGTTAAATTTTTTAGAACGTGAGTTTTACGTGTACACCCTTCATATCCTGTTGATTAGTCTATAAATTATTAATAGAAAAACGAAATGTAGTCAACTGAAAATCTGCTCCATATACCATTCCTATATTATCGTTTTAAATTTTTAAGGGTGTTTTTGAATATAAATAGCTTAAGATCAATAAAACAAAACGATGTTTAAATTCATTTCAATTAACAAATTTTGTATGTTGGATTTAAAATCATTGACGAGCTACGAGCTAAACCTTGTCTCAGCCTTCAAATGCCGTCTGCGAACTTCCTGCATCTCGAACAATCCCTTTCGATTTGCAAAAGATGTCACCACTTCCGCACTTTGCTCACCCACGCTCCTCGAGACGGCCTCTTCATTCGCGTTAATTGAAGTCGGGCCACGCTTAATGTGTCCGACACAAGAGAATCAAGGAAAATGGGATTTGTTCAAATCAAACGCATTGGGGGCTCTTGCAAAAAAATGACTGTCTGGCTTCCTGTAATCATGGAAATCGGGATAGTTTTGTTACACAGAACTAAAAGTAGAGGTCAAACTCCTATTTGGTAGACCTTTTGACAAGTTGCGTCTCGAGTATCTAAGTAAGGGAAGTCAGTCTACTCCAGCCAATTTCAGATATTGAAATAGTTTGCCATAAAGAAGTTGGTTGTGGTATTCGTGTTAAAATATGGAAATATTCTATGTGTCAAGGCCTTTACATTTTAGCTGGCGCATCTTATGTTCAAAATAATAGTCATTGAAAGTTAGTTAATCTTGGTTTAATGAACGAAATGTAATTTTTATTTTTTGTTTACTTAAAAAATAGAATAGATTTTAAATGAAAAAAAATATTTTCTTTATTTTTTAGAAATCTTGTCTACCACCATTCAGATGATTTGTTGTGAAACCGTTAAGGGTTATTGTATAGGTGATTAAAATAAATTATTGAGTGATTGGTGAAGTTTAGACTACGATGTATAAACGAAAATATGTTTAAGCAGATATCCTTGGCAAGTTTATGTACTAACTGCATTGCTCTAAAACTTTGACCGCCATTTACATAAAATACACACCGGACCTCGGCTTTTTGGATTCTAGGTCTAGGTAAGTATTCTCCAAAAAGTAGTCTATTATTAACAGTTGAAGTTTGTTATCTTCTTCATGATTGCGGGATTCACTCCGTTCACCTCATTCTTTTACTACCTTTGAGTAATAGTCCAATAACTGGAAAAGAACAGGGAATCTTTCACACCATAAACAAGCCCGAAAGCGAAGACTCCGACCCATAAACTAGTGTGAAAAGATGAGAAACGGCCCGAAGTTCGTATTCGCTGTATCTAATGGGGTTTATTTGTAGAGCTAAACAGGTGATTTTTACGGCTCCGTTCGCCGAAGCAACCATCTGGGGTGTAAAAACTATGATTATTTGTAGTACAAAATTTCGAAAAGACAGGCACTTCCTGTTAGGATAAAATTGTAATTTATCATAATGCACGATCCGATTATTTAATACTTAAATTTTGAGATTTTATTTTATGTTTCATGCATTTGTTTTTCCCTCCAATTGGCCAGGGAACTATCAACTTCGATTAAAAAAATTGCGATAAAGTTTTTCTCTCTTTATTAACCAACTTCTTTACTTTCCTAAGCCATGGTGGTGAGACATTTAAGATTTTTAGTTAGTAAAGATTTTAAAATAACTAGACAGTGAGGGCTTAAAAGCAAGAAACAAAGCTAATATAATCTGCTGGGTTTTATTACAGAAAATATCGCTTATAAATCAAAAGGGAGTTATTTTGCCATTGTACAGTTTTTTTTTAAAATTTTGTCCATCTTATTGTGTGTGTGTTCACCTGTATAAGGGCAGCAATCGTAATAAAATTAACGAATATTTAAGTACTTTTAAAATAGTGCTTTTTTAAAAATTTCAACTTTTTAAACAAAATATTTGTAAAATGTTAACAAATTCTAATTTTTTTTAAGTTTAAAAAAGTTATTTTTTAAGTTAAAAACGTTTTAAAAACTTTTTAAAAATTCTAAAGTCTTCAAAATTATATTTTCTCTTTAAATAAATAAAATAACTTTTTTCAAAAAGGCTAAAATGATTCTGTCATAACTTTTGAGTGTACTGTGCAGCAAAAATATTTTTGGAATTGACATTTCAAAATTTCCATTCGTCCGTTCCTCATTTTCAATTAAACAACAGCTGCGGTCAGTAAACTGAATTATTAAAATTTCAAAGTTGAATACGTAAAAGTCCATAAATTAGTATTCAAACCAATTTCATTAATTATTTTATTTCACTCAACAAAAACTATTTTAAAAATAACGTTTGGGGACATTGGATGTTATTTATTTTTTGCAACATCAATAACAATTCATTATCTACTAATTAATGAATTAACACCAATTAATTAATATAATGAATTTAAATCAATTAATTTTTAAAAAATTGGAAATTAATATCAATAAATTGATAATACATTGATATTTGTTGAAATTGAAAACAAGCCTTTGCAAATTGATGTGTATCAATTGTTATTATTATTTGTTTGAAAATAATTTTTTGGCTGGCCAAATATGAATGTCCTGCAATCTATATAAATGTAAATGTTGTTTTACATTTTATATTGTAATGTAACGTCAATCTGTAACAGTTTCTCGTATTCTACAATTATTTTGAAAGATATTTTAAATAAATTTTACAGTTATGGATAGCTATCAATAATTTAATACATAAACTTTAATGATTATATTTATTAATAATTTGTCTTAATGTATAATATATTATCAAAATATTAACTATAAAAGCTTACATATTTTCATTGTTTTTATGTAAACTATAGTAGAAACCTAAGATTTATTTATCAGCGACCTCCTGATTTATGAAAATATTAGCCCTTATACTTTGTTTGCATTAGAAAATTATGAATAGACCTAAATACAGACTTTTTAGTGTTTTAAATCAACTGCATACCGTCCCAAAAATTAAAATAATAATAATTTGTATTTTTATGCAACTTCTTTAAGTTTTAATTTCGTTTTATAAAAAGCTAATTTCGATATTATTCTTACACAGGAAGTCACGTAGTATTCTGCAGAGTGACGGAGATAGTAACAATTTGGTAAAATTGATTTTGAGGCTTTTTTTTAATCGGTTGGAAGCCGTTAATAATTGCTTCACGTATTGATTTAAAAACAAAGAAAAATAAATTGGTAACATCTTAACGGAATGTGTGCCCTGATATTCGGATTTTAGATAGATTTTTGTCTAACAAATCTAATTAAATGAAAATTTAAACAAATGTAGAGTAATTTTTCCCCATTTTAATTTCAATTTCCTATTGTAAAAACTATTCCATGGTGTGTTCCCCAAGTGCTAACATATACGTAACAACTTTAAGCTCTTAAATTAGCATTTTATTAAAAAGGTTTCTTGCATATGCCATAAATATATGGGGTATCGTTGCAACATACAATCTGAATAAACACGTGAGCCAATTTCTATATGGGAAGTTAAAGATACTCTTTTTGTAAAATCATTTTTTTCCTGGTCATTATTTTTTGGGGGAAGGGGGTATTTTTTATAGAGTATCTAGGTAGGAGGGGGAGAGGTGCGTCTGTAGATTTGGGGGAGGGGGATCGGTAGCTCTGCTTTTGGAGCTCGGATAGTTGAAGTTGGGGTAATTAGAGTTCTACTGTACAAACAATGAAAAACAACGTAATTAGAAACACCTAAGAAATCATGAAATTTTTTTGTGCACGGCCCCCTCTTAATCGAGTCACCCGGATGTGAAGAGGTGGAGTCACAGGTGAACCTAACCTCTTACCGAGGCGGAACCTTTTCCAGCCAGACGATCGGCCTTCTCATGAAATGCCCTTGCGATCGTCTGAGATTTCGACTCGATTCCACAAAAAGAACTACCCTCTAAACTGATTTATGATAAACATCTACTTTATTAAACACTATCGAATTCCTAACTGGGGTTTTCTTTAATTATCGGGATGAGGTAAATGGTATTTTTTTTAAGTATCTGTAAGTAAATACGTTGAAAAGATGCCACTTTCAAGTATAAACTAATATGAACTTCATTATATTTGTATTGCATACATTGGAAAATCATGATAATTTGACAAAGTTACAATTAAAATGTCCATGTGATATAAGAATAGGGGTTATGTTTAAGAGTCAAGAGCTGCAAGTTAAAATTTGAATGTTTATGCCTGGCGGCTTTTTTAATTTATAATTTCGTCACAACCAAATTTGGGATTTTTTGTCTAATTGACTCCAGAAGTTTTTTGATTTACGTAAAACTAAATGAATTCTAAAACTTATTAATCTATAAGCATCATTTATAAATAAGCCTGAAATATTTTTCTATTTAAATAAGACAAAACTGCTTTATACATTTATTACGTTTTTTCTCTCTCGTTTTTTTACTGTTGGCAGTCATTTGAGGTAAGATAGCTTACAAGTGGAATTCTTTTAACGTTGTATTTTTATTTGACTATGTTTCTTTCACACTTCCTACAAAATCTACGTGACAATACATTTTAAACCACTTCAGGGGAGTTGAATGATATTTGTAAAAATAAAGTCTTAAAATTATCTAAATACACTGCTTAAAACAGTTAAAGGAGCACATTGAGTAATTTTGTTACCCTTTCAGTCCCAGCTTTTTATTTTTTTATTCTAAAAATATAAAATTTTTGAAAGAGATTTATTATGCATCTAGAATGAAATGGTAAAAAACAGGGATTTTTTTAACTAAAATTTAAGGAAAAAAAATTGGTATCATAATTTTTGAATATTAAAACTTTTATTTTTTCTAAACTTTATTTGTTAAAAATAATTAAAATCAATTCTTAAACATCTAAAAATGCAAACATGAAGAATTTAAAGCCAATTTATTTAATAAAATTGTTTTAGAGTAAATTGTATTTTACCATGTTTTCATATTTTCATTTAATTAAAACAAGCATTATTTAATTATCCATAACGACATGATGCTTCCCTCTAACTATGCAAAAATAAAATATAACTTAAAAATTTTTTAGATAATTTGATAAACTTATTTGAAGTAAATGTGAGCTTAACTTCGAAAAAATTTGCAAGCAAATGGAATCCTTAGGGATGAAATGTTTCAAACCATGAACTCCCCTAATTGTTTTGAGCAGTATATTTTCAAAATATTTCCGAGTAATAGTAACTTTATAAAATAATAAAGACAAATATTAAATAAGTTTATACTAACAACTACTTTGTAGCCTAAGTTGATAAAAAAAGATAATTAATGCACATCAGATAACCTCCGCATTGAATCTTCATGTTTTTAATTGTTTATATAATTGACCTTGGCACTTCTTATGTAATCTAATTGTTATAACGATTCAGGCAAGACGAAACACATTTAAAGTTCGTAAAACATTGTCTGTTCCTGCGGCTGATTCAATACTTGAACTTCAATAAAACTTCGCATGTGTGCAAACACAGAGAATCAAGCATGCGAATAACCCTTTATCGTATAGTTTAAAGTCGATCTCTGCTACTGCTATATTAATTTCTTAGTAAACTTTAGAAAATTCACACATATAATGATATGTTATCACTTTATCCCCTCAAAATCTTATATTTTAACCTCAATTAAACTTAATAACTTAAATTATCTGCTTCACATATCTTTAATATCACTTATTAATATCTTTAAACATTCCAACAGCAGCCTCATCCAATTTTAGACAAAGCTATAAAAAAATTAAATCTGTTTTCAATTTTTGAATTGATAACTAAAATATTTTTCTGAGCATTTTCCCCTTAAACCATGTGATATCCTAAATAATTAAATAACTTATTATTACAACAGCTTCATCCAATTTTAGACAAAGCTAAAAAATAATAAGTTAAAACTTTTTTCAATTTTAGAATTGATAACTAAAATATTTTTTCTAAGCATTTTTCCCTTTAACCCTGTGATATCGTATAATCAAATAACGGTTTCTTTAAGGGGTGAGCAATCAAATAAATAATTGATTTTGATGAATAAAAGGTAACGAAATTTGAAAAGTGTGTGATTGTGTTATAATAGTTATCGTAATCCATTAAGCAAACTAAAACAGCAAGCATATAAATTAAGCGCATTTTTATCATACGTCTCGTGTGAATTTTTGCCACACGTTTTTTTAACTACAAATTAAACGAGAAACTCTAATTTAACAGTATTAACCTCATAGTTTAATTTCAAGAGCTCAAAAATATTTATAAAGTATAAAAGTATAGTATAGTGTAATAAAGTGTAAAGTATTTTATAGTTACGACTAAATAAATGATTTATTTATAGTATAGGCTTTGATCCTCTAATCTCTCTTGCTTACATATCTCTAACCCTCTAATGCATGAAATTTTATTTTCATCCCAAAAAATGTATATGTATCTTTAGTGCTCACACATTATCGGAAAAATACTAAAAAAAAAATTAACTGCATTAGAATTTAAATAATTTCAAATTTTAAAATTTTTTCCATATGACAAAAACCATCTGCAAAATTCCAATTTTGATAATAATGACTAGAAAACTACTAAAAATATTTCAAAATAACCCTTTTTAACTATGATTAATTTTTCAAAACAATTTATTAGTGTTTAGTACTAATATTATTATTCTTTGAATACTGCCAAAAACGTAACTTCACTAAAGTTAATAACCTCACTCTTTAATTTTGAATACACTTTTACTACTGTCATCTATGAGGATTATTAGTAACTAAAACTTTAGAATGAAATGTAATAGATGAAAAAACACAGATTTGTTTAGGAGGAGCTCTAATTTAATATTTTAAAGTTGATTATAATACTTGTTACCAAACGGTAACAGTATGTATTAGAGGGTTAAACATTGGGGAAAGAATTTTAATCTTAACATAAATCCCATTTATCAAATATTTTACATGACATTGACAATTGATCATATTACATCGATCATATATGTATCTTATATTGTTAATAATTAAACAATTACATGTTCCTAAATTAAAGCTTCTCTGCCTACTTTCCTGAGCTAAGCAAGCTTGGTGACAAAATGAGTAGAAGACTATTGTTAGTAATTTTTCCTTAAAAAGAATTATGATTACTCGAAATCATATAGACTAGAAAGATTCATAAACAAGCCATAAAAATTTACATAATTCTAAAATCATTATATATAAAAATTTTTAAATAAGTTTCATATTTTTTTACTAAGTATAAAAAGTGTTTGTGACAAAATGTTTCGAACGCTCGAAGCTCAACTATCCTTAATATCACTAAAAAAAACCACAACAGATTAAAACCTAGCTTGCTTATAAACATCTAACAATCCTCTGAATTCATACCAGTAGAACTTTTTTTGCAACTGGAGGCGGCTTTGGAAGACTGTATGTGTGTGTGTGAGTTTCCTTCTTCTATTTGAAAAATTATTTTAAAACAGTAATTATTTAAACTAAAAAAACACTGAAACCATACGACTAAACCATGTGACTAGATACTTTCGAAAGAATAAAAAAATTAGTCAAAATTGCAAAAACTTTTAAATTATAATAAATCAATTGTTGAACCTATACTGCTTGTTGGGCTTCTATGTGAATTTGTGACATTATTTTTTTAATTAAAAAATTTTATTAAAATAATTTACTAATTTTAAAACAGGGCTATTACTTAACTAGTACGCTTTTGAACGGTACTTGGATGATAAGCTATTATTTGAAATGACAGTTGACTTTGACTATAATATTATGGAATGAGCTAGGTTTTTATATGATAAAGTTACTATAAAATACTATAAAACATCAAACATTGTTAACTGTCTCTTGCGGAGTATCATTAATATAAGTATATAATGTCATCACTCAGGTAAAGAAATTCTATTCATTAAACAGAAAATACTAATTCATATAATGATATTTTGGAATGGCAACTAATGAGTACACCCTCCCCCCCCCCACCCTTCACACTCATGCAATTAAAAAGAGTTAGGGGTGGTATGCATATAAAGAACAACATATATACAATCAGACTCTAAGTTTGTTAGATTATAACTAACTCTTTAGTATCATTCTTACTCACACTTTCCACGTAATTTACAAAGAGGGAATATTAATCTTTTTTTTTTCAACAAATTAAACAATTTGGTGAATGTATTCAGAAGGAATTTTAAAGCAGAAACTGTGACTATCTTTAAAATAGCACCAACAAAATATGTTAAACATTAAAATAATGTTTTATATTATCATACGTTTTAGCTCAATTACTTAACAAATACTTCAATATCATGCATAACAAATTTTAAACAGCTATTGATAACAAATTTCCTATACGATAAAATCTATTTAATATTGTGCAAGTATGTTAATTTTGGCAGTCTGGCGTCTTTTATACATTTAAAGGATACTCTTATTTTTTTTAACCAAATCAAATGAAATGGATACTTATTTTACTTCAAGCTGTACAAACACAATGTCGCAAATGTACTATATATAAACAAATGCTTTAGTAGGAGAACACAGCTTGATCGTGTTTGGATACCATTATGCTCCTGATGCACAAAGAAAAATAATATAGATACAAAACGTCACTACGAAGTTATTTCAAATGCAGAGCGGTCCCTAACTATATCTTTAGCAGTTTACATTCCATCTACAGTTTTTTTTATGAGAACAGTGTTGGATAGTTTTTTTAGTTGTCATTGTGACTTTTGACAAAAACAAACCTTAGCTACAAAATCTTTAAAACCGAGAAAAAATGGACCCCGATCGTTTTCAGCCATCTATTTTGGATGTCTTAATGCATTGTTTGTGGACTACTTTTATGAGAACTGAGCATGATGGCTATCAAGTGTCATTTTACACCGAAACAAACAGAATAGCTACAAAAAAATTCAGTCGTCTCCCTTGCACACAGAGTAAATACACACCACATGACTTACAACTATAAAAAAGAACATGGTTGCTTGGTTGCTTTTAAACGTCAATATATCATGACTCCAACAAAATTGTGTAAAAAATTCTACTAACACTTTTCCAGACCCAGATCTTCCTCAGTCGCCTCCCTTGCACCCAGAGCAATGCTCACCACATGAGTTACTACCAAAAAACTATCCATGATCGTTTTTGAGACGTCATAATATTAAAATTTCAATACAAAAGGTAAAAAAATATATAGATAGTAATTCTTTCACAAACCCTGATCTCTCTCAGTCTCCCTTATATCCTGGTTAATAAGCCAAAACATGACTGAAATAAAACTGTAAAAGATAGCATGGTCGTTTTTTAGATGTTATTATATTATGTTTAAAACACAGAAGGGGGAAACATAAGCTTCAAACACTTTCGCTACCCTGGTCTCTCTCAGACTCAATTACATACCTAGAGTAGTACGCACCACATGACTTACAACCATACAACATAGATTGTTTTTAGACGTCAAAACCGAGCATGATCATTTTTAGACGTCGTTATATTATGACTCCTACGTAGGAGAAAAACTTAGCTACACTACACACACTTTCACAGACACTACATTGGTCTCTCTCAGTCGTATCCCTTGCAACCAAGCGTTACACACCACACGACTTTTAACCACATAAAACAGAGCATGATAATTTTTAGACGTCCTTATATTATGACTCCAACACAAAGGGTTAAAAGCTTTTCTACAAACTCTTTCACATACGCTAGTCTATCAAAGTCTCCGTTACACCCTGGATAATATGCACCACATGACTTAAATAAAACCATAAAACAGATAATGATCTTTTCTAGATGTCATCGTATTATGTCTCTAGAAACTACAGCAAAAAACAAAACAATATAGCAACAAACTTTTACGCAGACCCTTATTTCTCTTTAGTCGTTTCCCTTGCACCCAGAGTAATACGCACATGACTTACCACCATAGTCCCGTGACATGCAGCATATAGATCATGCAGAGAAGTACGAGCAGCATGCGCCGGCAATCCATAGGGAGCACTCGGCACACAAGTTGACAACAAGAAGCCGTCTCGTTTTGGGAGAAGCGGCTGTCTTCACGCCTCGCTTCCCGTTTGGTGAGAGAAGCGCCGCTTGCTAAGGAAGATGCAAGGGGGCCGTATACCAAATGAGGTGGGGTATTTGTAGGTTGCGTTTCGTGATTTTGGTTAGGTTTTGAATTATCTTCGCACTAGAGCAACACGAGGGCTAATGGCTACGGGCGTCGTATTTTAGAACCAAAGTCAAGTGCGAGCCGACACCTGAATATCATGATTTTGGTGTTTTGATGTAAAAAGCGAAATGTACTGGATCCTAGACAAAATGAGAAGATATTTATTTTTAAACTCTTCAAAATCTATCGAAATCCTTATGCTGGGTGCCAATGTCTCATGAATGAAATACTTTTGCATTGTGTATAAGTATACCTATACAATGTGTGAAAATATCTAAATGGGAGTAAACTTACAACACCAAAATATAAGTTGTAATTCACCACAAATAAGCAGTGAAGATCAAAGGATGATATCGCCGTTTCTAGAGACATAAGACTTATTTCAAAGTACATCATGATCATGTAATTTTATGTAACAATGAAACAAACAATAAAATTATTAATTTTTTTAATGACAATTTTGTTATGCTAGTAGGTGATAAGCTTCCAGTTATTACACTCTTTCCTTGTCCGCCACTTTGGTTTATATGTACACTCTTAAAACAAAATAGTGAAATCCACTCCAGTTGGAGAAGTGCATTTTCGACACTGGAAAGGAGTGAAAATTAACTCTGACTGAGTTAAAATCACTCGCTTGGAGTGATCTTGTAGGAGGTTTAGCACACAAAGGATCCACTCCAAAATTTTCCAGACAGTCCAAAATTTTCCAGGGCATTTTCCAGACTGGAGGAGTGAAAATTAATCAGACTGAGTTAAAATAGCTCGTTCGTTTTGAGAGTGTATGCTACCTTTTTCAGCAAGGTATGAATAGGGTTCTCCATTCTACTCTTAATCTCAGTTCTATGATTTCGTGCAATTTAGTTGCCTTTTAGTTTCCACACTATGTGTATGATGTAAAAAGTGGACGCTATTATAATCATTCAGCCCGTTCGTCTTTTCGTTCGTTCGTCCGTCCGTCTGTTTGTCACCCACTTTCATTGCCTTAACTTAAAATGCTACAGACAAGTGTGATCCGTCAAAAAAAATTCAGTGCAGAGAAATTAGAAGATAATTAAAATCTCAGAATTTTTTTTGGAAAAACTTCAATGGTTAAATAAAACCTGCAAAATTGAATTATCATTTTAATAGCATAAAAAGCCATTTTTATTTGAGGTAAATCACCATTGCCATTCACAACAATTGCTTGAGAAACTTTATTACTTTTTAATAATAAATTAAAGGAAATTTATTTATGACATAAATCAGTTTGAAATGACGTCAATTATATATTTCACAAAAAGGTTCTTTGATTGTAAGTTGGTATCAAATATTTTGCTTTTATTTAAAAGCCAGGAATATTAATATTTATTCTTTGAAAACTATAAATTAAATTAGCAAACGATAATTCTTTTTAATCAATAATTAATTTTATCAAATTATATTTATCAATTAATTTTATCAAATATTTATGGAATTTTCAACAAAAAAAACTAACCAAATTCAGCTTCTAAATGTTTAATTTGAAATTAATACTGTGTTTTTGTGCCTTTATTCCTGTTGAACGCAAATGTTATGTAGGAAGCGGGCAAAGTTACCGATTCCGTTACAAACCTACTTGTGTTCCTTCGATTTTGTTAAATGAGCATGTTGCGGTCGGTCAACCATTTTATTTTATCACTCAATCGTTGTAATGGAAAGGTTTTTCCAGATGCGCAATTTCATGGTCGGAAGTGGGTTTTCTTGATTTTTTTAAGAAAAGTTTTCAAAAGCTGAAAAGTTGCTGAGAGAGAGAGCCGTGTTATTATTTTGCTATTATTTTTTTCCATGATTAGGTTGTGTATCTGTAATAATAAAAATGAAGTTTTGTGTGTGTCTCTTATAGACTTATAAACTAGACATTTGTTTGACTCGTAACCTGCCATAAATGCGTAGTTCATACTTAGAATAAGATTTTTGAACTTTCAGGTCTTAAAATGTTCTACTTTTAGAGAAAATTAAAATTTTCTGAAAAAACTACACCCCTTTGGCTCATATCCTATGATTTTTTTTTTTTTTTGCTTTCCTGATGCCATCTGCCGAAAAAATTTAAATAAAACTTTAAACAAAATAATTAAAATTGAAAATGTTTATTTTATTCTGTTGCCAGTATCTTCAGAAACTAAATTCAGTATTTGAAAAATGATTGACACGTTTCAAGTGGGGGGGGGGGGGTGTAATTCCATCCAGTCTCCATTCCTGGATTTTATAGTCGGTTAAGGTGATGATTTCTTCATTGATGGTTCTGTAGATTGCAAATATGTAAATTTATGCTATTTCCGTGAATTACAACTATAGTTGCTCAAGACCATCGTACTAGAGCTACATATTTGGGTTTTATTTTCATTTTTTCGCCAAATGCGTTGCCAAACTCGCCAAATTGTTACCTAAACGCTAAAAAGGATCTTTTTTTTTGTTTAAAAGAAAATTATAAGCTTGATTTGTTTTTTGAAGGCCAATGGGCGAGAGCTGGTTAATAAGAATGTTTGTAGCTATAGCTTTTTTCTCTCCAAATTCTTAGCAAAAATGCTCCAAATGAGCTGCTAGGTTTCAAATGTTTATGAGGGAAATTACAATGGTAATGTATTGTAATCGTTTCCGGCTGCCTATTTCTAGCCTCCGTCAGGAGCTTTAACACAGCCAATAACGTCTCGTAATTTAGAACCCTGGTCAAGTGACGAGATCGACACCTGAGCGGATACCCAGCGGAAACTTCGAGCGACTTCGTACGCTGACGCCGTCGGGACTTTGGACTCCACAGATTTAACGAGCACGTCTGCCCCAGTGTACTCGGGCCCATCCGTCACGAGTTGGATTTTTTCTACTCTTTCCAGTACAGATATCCGATTTATAGGATGACTGGTAGTAAGTGGGATTCGAACCTGAGAAGGTTGAATCCTGAGGCTCACGCCTTAACCACTCGGCCACGGAGAGGCCGGAAAATTACAATGACTTAGTGTAGTGTAATCGTTTCTGGCTGCCTATTTCTAGCATCCGTTAGGAGCTTTAACACAGCCAACAACGCCTCCGTTATTTAGAACCCTGGTCAAGTGACGAGGTCAACACCTGATCGGGCACCCAATGGAACTTCAAGCGACATCGTACGCTGACGCCGACAATGACTTTTATGGGTACATTGTTTTGCTTAATTTTTTTTTATTTTGGATTTTTAAGGTAGTAATACAAGTAACATTTTATACTTTATAATAAGCGGAAAAAATAACATAAGTAATTATCCTAGAATGGATTAAATAGTACATATACTTGGATCGATTACATTTTTTTTGCTAGTTATACAATAAACTTAAATGTCGGACCATTTATCAGTTGGGTAATTCCATGTAAATGTAGTGCAAATCACAATTTAAGAGGAGATTAAAATGTTTTTAATTTTAAAAATAAATCAAATTTAATAAAGCGTGTTTCATTATTTAGTTTTAATAAGTGTAGATCAAATATTCCGCTATTTCTTTCATTTAATGTTAAAAGTTGCAGTGCTAATAACTTTTTACACATATTGGCTTCACTAGCACTACAGAAAGGGCAATTTTGCATGGAATTAGCCAATTGTAAGAGCTTTTGGGTACTTCAAATAAATATTGTGTTTTGCAGTTTGTTTCAATACCACTAATTCTTTGGTGGACATTTTAAAATAAAATTTAATGTAGCAAATGACAGAACACTACTTAAGGTAGGCGAATACCCAAAATTTCCCAAAATTCTAAAATTTTTACTATTGCTTTAATCTTTTCCAAATTTGGCATAGTGATTTCAAATATAATGAATAATACTATTTAGGCATTTTTTAAAATTCAAATATAATTTATTTATTTTAAACGGTGTTTTTCTAATAAAAAAAGAGGTTTACGCTAACAAGTCTACCACATTGATTTTTCATCCAATAAACTTTAATTATGTGTTAAATTCTTCGTTTTGAACAGATGCATGCAATGACTCTCTAGAGTTACATACAAATTACAAAAAAATAAGTTATTAAGAAAAATGTCATAAATTAACCACAAAAAAGGATTTTTTTCGATTAACTTGCACTTGGACATTTAAAAATAACTTGTATACTCACACCAGATGTTAGAGGTTCATGGCACAGATATATATTGAAATAGCATCTGTGAAAAATTTCTGGTAATTTTATGTAAAACTTTTTATGCTAGAAGTGTTGGAGTAACCCCCCTTTTTTTAGTTGAAAAAACACCGTTTGAAATAAATCAATTATATTTAAATAAAAAAAATTGCCCAAAAAAGCATTGTTCATTATATTTGAAATCACTATGCCAAATTTGAAAAAGATTAAAGTAATAGTAAAAATTTTAGAATTTTGGGTATTCGCCTACCTTAAGATGGTTTAATAACTGGAGAAAATAAATATAATGGAATTATTTTGCCAAATATATAAAATAAGGATTTTTAAATTGTTGTCTTATTCCAAGACATCTATATATAAAAGGCAAAGTCCTGGCTAACTCACTGACTCACGTATCAAGCCCTAGCCAAAACTACTGGAGATACAACTACCAAATTTTTGGAAAAAATTCTTTTTATACCGTAGGGATAATTGAGAAGCGATTTTTCAAAATTCAAACCCAAACGGGTGTAAGAAGGCTAAACGTGATCCAATTTCCCCATTGAAATAGCTGACCAGTGAAGAGGGGATCAATTGGTAAAAATAAAAGTTATTTAAAAAAACAAACAATCACCGTTATTAAGGGTACACCCGTGTAACGCCGGGGTTATAAAACTAGTAAACCATAAATTCTAACGGATGAAATTAAAATAGATTTTACCACAACAAATCATTAGTAAAAAACTCACCAGAAGTAATATTAAATTTAAATTGCAATTAAACAAATGTTTTTAATAACTCATAAATCAACTGCAAAGTTTATATGACTTCATATATACAACTTTGCAATTAAATTACTTTTATTCCGGAATTTTTTTTCCAAAACCATTGATGAAATAAGTGAAAAGAATAAGCTCTGTAAAACTTGTTCCTCCTTTGACAATGTCAATGTGCAGAAAAACAGGTAGTGCAGTTATACTTATTTACTTATTTAGGTTATCATAGAAGAATCATGTTTCTTCCAAAATGGCTGTAATTACTAGACATGACATCCAATACAGACGGACATTAACAGGTTAGACGGGTGGAGTTATTTCGGACATTCGGATAATCAGAAACACTTCGGTAATTGGAGTTCTACTGTAGTACATAAAATAGTTTTACAGCTCCACAAAACAGGACGAATGGTACCGAAGACCCATCGGTACCATTCGCCCTATACAGGAAAGAATTTTTGAAAGCATTATTCAATATATACAACAGTATGCAACAATTCAGACAAAACCGTTTAAAAGGTTTAGTAATAACGTTTTTTATTAAATACTGTTTCAATTTTTTAAAGGTAAATGCAACTGAATTGAAAGCAAATGTTTATAAGAACTAACTGAATCAATTTGAACAAGAAATTTTACATTCAAAAATACTTTGAATTTTGTGAAAGTTCTCGTTTTCGGGTAAAAAAAAAGATTAAAATATTATTTTATTGTTACTAGTCTATTTATTTAAGCATAAATTATAAGAATATACACTTAAACATAAAGCTGGCTTTCCCTTTAATAATAGTAAATTTCAATACAACTTTCTGCATTCTTCTAATGTCATTATCTAAATAGATTTGTTGTTTGCTCAATAGGCAACTCTGTATATTTAAGAATTTTCCAGTATACGTGAAAAGGTCCCTACAAGGTTTTGGTTAATGCAACAAATTTAATGGAACAATTTTTATAATGCACTTAGTCCACTTAAAGTAATCAAATAGTGATTTTAATTTTAGAAGCCAGTTTTTAAGTGAAGTCAGTTTTCAGTCTTCAAAATTAACATAGCTTCAATATCAATAAAAAGATTCAGTGACACACGTTCAAAGATAAATCAATGTCAATTAATTTTTAATGGTTCAAAACGGTAAATTTCATAGTCTATTATGTACAATCCGGTATCCATAATCCATCTAATATATTAAATTCTTCTCTTAAGTCTTTTATTCTATGTAATAACAATTTAAAATATGAAAATCAATACAAATATCGATAATGTGAAACCTTCAACTTCTTTGGGAAAAGGAAGGTTAGTAGGATACCGTGTTTCGATTATATCACACCTATCTCTTTTAAGCTAAAAGAAAAACTGCAATTGTTAACGATAATATACATATAAAAAAATGAAATACCCGTACAGTTTAGTCTTTTTCTTATTTAAACTTAGTTTAATTGGCTTGATGTACGTTTCCTTGAGAAAGAAATTTACAAAAAGGATCTCAAATCGTTTTACGGTCTTACTAAATACTTTTCTACCATTAGCTTTTATTCTAACCGTGGGTTATTTTGGATCATCTTTCGTGGAAAGCAAAGCTGAAGGTATAATACCACTTATTATAACATATCTCGGTACGATTTTGAGTATTACGTTTCGCTGGTCCTTAAGTATGAAATGCAATACGTTAAGAAACATAACCAGCGTCTTTCAAGAAAAACTCGAAAAAAATGAGGTGAAAACCAGTACATGGGTCAGGGTATGGATAATTGTAAGTGCAGTGTTGCAGATTATAAGTTTTGGATTGTACGTATGCTTCATAACCTTTGATCTAGTCGGTAGTGCCATAGCAAAACGTGGAACAAATCATTCAGCTCTAATATTGTTAACAAGCTCTTGCTTCTTAGTTTACTTTATTTTATTCATTATACCGTTCTATACTTTTGCTTTATTTTATGTCATCGTTTGCCATCATCTTAAAAAGACAATAGAACTATTTTATAAGTACATCTCCAGAGCATCTTATTTCGATTACAATGACCTACTAAAAAGCTACAATCGCTTAGCATCTTTGGTCGAAAGAATAGATGAAAAACTGTCGGCCCAAGTGTTCTCCTGTACTGCGTTCTGCTCTGGAAGTATGTACATGTTCATCAGTATCTTTATCGGCAATCCCTATGAAGACACGGAATACATGCGTTATTTTCTAATAACTTTCTTCTTTGGCGTTTTGTTGTCCTTCTTCGTCATGGCAGTCGCCGCATCTCAAGTCAACGAGGCCTCTGTACAAGTCGCCACTAGAGTAAGGGCGTTATGTGCCACCGACCTAACCTCTGCCATCGCATTGCAGAGGTTCAAAGGATGCGTGGACAAGGAGTTCTGCATGACTGTGTGGAAGATAGTGCCCATCAAAAGAAGCTTTTTCATCAGCACAGTTGGAGTTATCCTCACTTACGCTTTGTTGCTTGAAAATTTTAACAAATAGTTAACCTTGATCCTCTTTTAGCATTAATATGCGGACTTTGCTTTGACACAATTTTGCCTGCTTTTCTAAACATTGTTCTGAACAGATACTTCGTATTAATCGCGATATAATTTTCAAACAGTCAAACAAAACAGTTTTTATGCTCTACATTAATCTTCAAATTTAATGTAGTACTTAGTATTTTGTACAAAATTCCCAAGTTCTAAAGCGTTCCAGATTTCAAGTCAGGTTCTTCAATATTGTTTTTGAAAATCGGTGCACCCACAAAAGGTTTTCGTATGACATTCGTTCGCTAATAATTGGCTCCTGAATTGTCATTGATTGCAAAAATATTTGGAATCGATCGAAAAGTTTTCATAAAATACACTGTTAAAAAAAATTCCCTGAATTAACGGAAAAACTACTGGCAGCAAGTTGCCGGGATTTTTCCGTTAATTTCAGAATCTTCCGTTTTGGAATTTTTCCGTTATTTTCATTAACTTCCATTGCGGAATTTTTCCGTTAATTTCAGGATAATCCATTTTGGAATTTCTCCGTTAATTTCAGGATAATCCATTTTGGAATTTCTCCGTTAATTTCAGGATCTCCCATTTCGGAATTTCTCCGTTAATTTCAGGATCTTCCATTTCGGAATTTCTCCGTTAATTTCAGGATCTCCCATTTCGGAATTTCTCCGTTAATTTCAGGATCTTCCATTTCGGAATTTCTCCGTTAATTTCAGGATTTTCCATTTAGCTGTTTAATGTTAATTTCATGAATTTCAAATTGGCATTTCTCTCTTAAATTCAGAAAACTTACATAGTATTTTCTAGCTAATTCCAAGACATTTTTGCTTTTTTCTTGTCAATTTTGTTTCTATATACTATTTAAAGATCAATCATTCTAAATATATCCATTTATATATGGTGTTATAAATATAAGTTAAGCATAGGGAATTTTAAACATGCATCCTGTTTGTTATATAAAACGTAAGCATATAATGTCTTCATACTTTAACCTTAAATCTATTCAAAACTAATACATTCTAATCTTTTGATAATTTTTAACCATATTTGATATATTATCTGAATAAAAAGGACATTGTTCACATTTTTGAAATTTAAAAATATTCACTCTTCATATATTTAAAACAATTTTAATGTGGCAGAAAAAATTTTAGAATTTTGATAATTTTTCTGTCATATATTTTACAATGTATACATTTAGTATTGTTCTGTGGCTAAATGGTGTCGTACTTTGCAGTTAGCATATCCAGGGCAAAATCATCGGTAGGGGATAATGAGTCAGGTGTCTTAGGGGTTAAACACCCCTAAACAGAGAGACTCGTTAAGACAGTAACCTTTGTAGTCAAATACAATAAATTTTTAAGTGTCTTCATTTGTGGAATACATACATGAATTTGTATAGTCACTGATAGTTAAAAAAAAATTAGTATATGGGGACGAGAGTTATTATTCCCACCACCCCCATCCTGGATACACCACTGATACAATTTAACAATATGTGAATAACAAAAGAATTACAGAATATAATCAAGTTTTATTTTTCTTTCATAATTGAAAAGGACTGTTATGGTATTTCAAATCCTCAACTAATTTAAAAATTTGTGCAGGAACTACAGATTTAGTTTTCTTCTTTTTCTGGACTTTTGACCCTCTTTGGAGATTTATGATAAACAAGCACCTAAAAAAAATATATTAATATATACAAATCCAATTTTGAATAAGTAGATCTAATGTAAAGAAGCAAGTGGTAATCAGGCGTTAATCAGACAAAATCTTCTTAAGCCTTCTAAAATTAAACAATTTGTCAATCAATTTGTCATTTAAATTTTAGGCTTTTTTTTCGAGTAAGTCTTCCATAGTATCTGCACCGTAATAATTTAATATCAGAGTTAAAAACGCTTTTTCTCTTTTTTGTGAAGTGGGGGGATGGGGAAGACAAGGCATAAATCTTAGAGTACCTTTAATGAATTGATTTATCCATATCTTACATTACAAATTTGAGAATTGGAACACTGAAAATATTTTTTAATAGGAGGGGGTAGAAACAGAACAGAAGTGTTCTTGAATAATGTATATCAAAATTAAAAATACAATTTTATTAAAGTATTTAGTAATAAAATACAATTTTCAATGGCATTTAGTAATAAAATACAATCTTATAATTAGTATTCTAGCTAATAATTATTGCTGTAGTTTTAGACGGTGGGCCGAATATAAGATATCACTTAGCAGCTATATCTAAATGAACACTAAAATAGCGTTCTGCGGACACTTGCAATTCCTAAATTTTGAATTCGTTAGAAAATTTGCATTTAATTGGAAATTGTGTTTTTCTTAGTGTAGATTTTTCAAAACAAAGAGCATTGACAATAGTGTATGTAACATCTGAATCGAATCAAAGCATGTGTGATCTGCATACATCCGTAATCACTAATTGATTCGTTAAATTAATCAAAAGAGTATTATTTATTGAAGAGAAACTTTACGTTATGTAGGGTAGGGTAGGGTATTTTACATATATATTCCGACTTGTGTGCTTGCTCAAATTTTTTACGTTATGTATACTTGCATGGTTTTTAAAATAAACCATGCTATGCTGATAGCGATAGCGTAACCGTGCTTTTCAATCGAGGTTAGGTTAGGTTCTGAATTATCGTCGCACTAGAGCTACACGGGGACAATTGCTTTTCAATCGAATTTAAATGTAATAATTCCATTATTTTTTTTAATAATGTGCACTTGTTTGTAGGTGAACATTGTTTATTTCATGCATTTGACAGCTTTTTCAAACTTTTAAATTAAATTTACCTAGTTAAGCGTGTTGGTAAACAAACGGAATTATTAATTTCAGGAATCATCCCACGGTCAATTATAGGACTATAAAGATTACAGAAACAAATAAGAAAGAAACAAGAACTGGATTCTATAAATCTATATATAGAAAAGAAAGATAGAAAATATAATCTTTAAATAAAATCTAATTTTATTAAAAGAAATGAACATACCTGCATATTTATCTTTCTTGCTTCAGATGTGGTCAAAACAAACAAACAAAAAATATGGTGGCTGAGTCGGTCGACCGATGTGTCGAGGCTAAAAGCTGTTGGGTGCGAGGTTATATGGAGAAATTACGTTAATACGGGTCTTAAGTGAAATTCTGCAAGCAGAAATACGGTGTTTTTCCGTTTTCGCTTGTAAAACGTTTAAGGAAAACGGAAACGATCTGTTTATTTCAGACAAACCGTCTGTTTGTTGAAGAAACGCAATCTTTCCGTAAATTCCCGAAAATAATCACAGAAATATGCACGTAAAATTCAGGCTTTTTTTAACAGTGTAGATTGTGGGACCAAAAAATTGAAAAACAAATTACACTTCAAAATAGTTCTTCAATCCTTTTTTGCCTTGACTACAATGTTTCTGAAAAATATAAGAGACTTTTTAATAATAATTTCTGATAAGTTGGGAAACTTACGCTTTTTTTTAAAGTAAAAAGCGCCTTCGAGGCATGAGGAAGATTCAATTCCATCACTATTAAAACAGTAGATTTTTTTGAAGCAATAGAAATAATATAAAATATTCTGAATATTGCAAAAAAATAGGTTTTCGAAATGAACATGGATTTCTGTACAATTTGCATGCACTGAAACTCCTTCACATATTCATTAAGGTTTCTGATTTTTTTAAGTACGTAAACTTCCGTAAAATGTATTGATTACCAACACAAAATATACAGTAAATATTCAGTAAATTCATTTTATTCTTAATTTTTCAAGAAAAAAATCGGAGCCACTAGCTTTTTACAGCATTATAAAGGACCTTAACTTCAAGGGCTAAGAATGACATAGTCTGGAACTGCAAATTTAAAATTATATTATTTTCCAATCGTGAAAATTTGAAATGGGCATACTAAAACTATTATTGCAGCACGGTTTAAGATTGTAAGTTCTAAAGTGGGCATGCTACGTGCGTCGTCTCCTCCGATGCATTTTAATGGGAAATATTGATATTTTTGAGTCAAAGAAACAGAAACAATTAAAATATGACAGCCTTAAATTATTTATAAATTTTTGAAAAGAACAATGTTTGAAGTTTCTGCGAAAAACTTGTTTACTATTCTAAAAATAATTTAGTAATACCAAAACTTTCGTGTTTAATCTTAAATGAGCCTCCTAGCATATCTAATATTGTTATGAACATTTGCCTAATATGACAACCGGACTTTTTCTAACATTAAAAACAAACATTTCGGCTTTTTCTTCATAACAATATCGATGTCAATTTTTTATGAATTAAGATAATATAATAAATTTAGTTGGTTAGGCTTTTTATTGATTATTTATGTTACAAAAAATATTTAAAAGCCATTTGCTGTTGCAAAAACATAAAAAAAATGTCTTATAATTATGCAACAGTTTTAAAAACATTATTTTACACATTCATTGATAAAAATGATTACTATTTACGTGTATAAATTTCCTAACGTTAATAAAGCCTATTAAGTTGTATTCTTTATTTGGATTTAACTTTACGACAAAATGTTGTCTTTGTTGAGAAATGCAATAACAATATTAAGCAACAAAAATTACAATTTTACAATTACAATTCAACACAATACAACACTTGCAATTTTAACAACACAATTACTATTACAGTACAACACAATACAATACTTACAATTTTAACAACACAATTACAGTTACAATTCAACACAATACACACAA
Organism: Hylyphantes graminicola; assembly: GCA_023701765.1. NCBI lineage: Eukaryota > Metazoa > Arthropoda > Arachnida > Araneae > Linyphiidae > Hylyphantes > Hylyphantes graminicola. Next base: position 60,543,007 of record CM043111.1, on the reverse strand, counting down.
CACAATACCAACGTTTACAATTTTAACAACACAATTACAATTATAACTACAACTCAACACAACACGACTTACAATTTTTTAATTATTTAGAGAGGAGAGGAGGGTATTAAGCCCATTTCACACCTTGTCACAACTACTTGCAACTCCCGTAGGACACCGTGCATTAAAAAGTTGCACTCAGTTCGTGAGATTTTTTCCTGCAAGCACGAAAAAATCGCAGTTGCATGTAACCTTAGCCAATCAGAACTCAGGATTTCCTTGGCTGCATTGTGGCGAACTAGACTTCGCCAACTGGTTGTTTATTTACTTTTTAAGACGCCAACTTTCCCCGTTTGCAAAAATCTGCGCAATTAAAAATGGATATTAAATGGATGGCAAAGATGAAAATTGATCTAATTAAGGAAGTTCGGAAACATAAATTTCTGTTTGATGCAAACAATGCCCATAGTTTGATTAAAGTTTGCTTTCAAAAAGATGAAACTTGCCAAATTTTGAGATGAATAATTTTTTGTGGAAGCCCGAAAATCCAGGTTACCACAAGTTGCGAGTTGCAGTTGCAAGTAGCTGTGCAGGTGTGAAATGGGCTTTACGGAATAGTAGGGGAATATGGAATACTGAAGTTTCAGCTCACCCTCATGCTGCCATTACGTAGAAATGCCATGAAAGATCTAAGAAATCCCCCACGATGCAGTGTAAGAAGAGAAAACCCTCTAATGCATACTGTTACCGTTTGGTAACAAGTTACATAATCCACTTTATTCTATTAAAGTAGACCTCCCTCTCGACAAATTTGTGTGTTTTTTTATCTATTACATACCATTTTGAAGTTTTAGTTAATAATAACCCTCATAGAGGACAGTTGTAAAAGTGTATTCAAAATTAAAGAGTGAGGTTATTAACTGTTGCGAAATTACGTTTTTGGCAGTATTCAAAGTATAATAATATTAATACTAAATACAAATAAATTGTTTTGAAAAATTAATTGTAGTTAAAGAGGGTTATTTTGAAATATATTTAGTAGTTTTCTAGACATGATTATCAAAATTGGAATTTTGTAGTTGGTTTTTGTCACATAGAAAAAATTTAAAATTTTAAATTATTTATATTCTAATGCAGTTAATTTTTTTCAGTATTTTTCCCATAATGTATGAGTATTCAAGATTCATATATATTTTTTAGGGATTAAAAAAAAATTCAGGCATTAGAGGGTTAACTTCTTGCTGCTGTCGTTACATTCGCTGCAAAACAAAGTTTGTTTTCGGATTTATGATAGATTTGTCGAAAAGAGTTCAAACATTTTAATCTGCCAGTATTACTTTTATGTTGCTGTTAAGAATAATGTATAATAAAGAATCCGTCAGTTTGTTATGCTGTAGTCTTTTTTTAGCCATCAATGTTTTATCCGTCAGTAAAATAGCTCTATAATACAAAATGGTGTGCCGGGTAATAAGCAATCCATATCATCTGAAATCTCCTTCATGCCATTTATTAAAGAACAGGTAAACAAAGTTTTTGCATGTATCTATTGTAACAGAACATTTTCCGAAGATCAATGAAATTTGGATTTAACGCATTAGCTCGTCATTTTTCTTTAACAATTAAGCATGCAAACAAACTTTGATCATATAACAAATACAATATCAAAATTCATTTTTTTATCTGAATTTTTAATTTTTATATAAAAATATAAAATCAAAATTTTGTTGTATGCAAATATTTAATTTTCGATTTTTCAGGGGAGGATTTATTAGTTTTCATATATTTTTTGCAAATTCAACAGTGTAACAATAAAATGAGCACAACCACAAATACTCACTTTTCGCAATAATTTTTGGTAGTATTTCATTTTGATCATTACCTTTAGTTTTAATTTTAAAGTGCCGCGTTCTATTGGTTATATATGTGAATATATTACTTTAATACTCATTAACCACTTTTAATAAATATGTTTTCCCAAAAGAGTAGTTTCCAAATACTAAAAATGGGATTTCTTCTAAAGGAAGGATTTCTTCTAAAGGAAGGATTTCTTCTAAAGAAAGGATTTCTTGTAAAGGAAGGATTTCTCCTCAACGCTATTCTGGGTATTTCATTTCTTTCAAAAGATTAATTTAAATCTCAAGTTACGCAAACTTTTTGTTTTAGGGAGCTTGTAAAGCTTTTTACTTCAATGGGCTAAATATAATTTTAAATGAATATTTTTTCTTTCCAATTAATTTCAAGCTTTAATTTCAAGCTTTTAACTTCTGTTATAAGGCTTTAACATGTGCCTTTATTAAATTTTCAAAAAATTCAAAATTCAAAACAGGAAATAATTTTATTTATAATTACTATACTTAATACTAGTAATCAAAATTAAAATTGTTTTCCTTGTGAATGAACGGTAAGATACCAAATAAACTAAAGATTATTGAAATGTTATGTTTGTTACTTATTTAAGATCTCAATTATTTCTCTGATTTTAAGGTTTATATAAGAGGGTGTCTGAAGCAGAGCACACAAACCGTTATTATGGTTAACCGTTATATTACATGTACCTACCCCTACCCTACCCTTATCTGATTTTGTACTGATTTACTCATGTGTCACGCTTTACTAAATGAATTTAAAAATTTATAAATGAATCGTGAAAAACAATTTTGCAAAGATGTAATTTTAAAATGATTTCTTATGAAAAGAGATTTATCTAAGTATTTTAATGAAAATACACCTACATAAAAAAGCTAATAAATCATAACTTTTATTATTTTTTAATTATGCATTAATAACAAAAGTATAAACTTTTGAGATATTCTATGGCTTTCGGTTTTATGATGTTATTGTATTTTTTAAGTAAAAGTTTATTTCTTTAAATATTGTAAAAATAGATGCTCATTATTGCGTAATTAATGATTTATATTTTAATCCTCAAATATAAATTGGATAACTCCAAGATGCTACTACTCCTTGAAAAATTAGATCCACATGCTGCCATCTTTCGGTTAACTTGTTACCTTTACCTTAAAGAAACTTTACTTAGAACTCCCTTTGCCTGCAACAGTTCTTAGAAATGAGAAATGAACCCATTTAAAATATTCAAGAATTTTACACTGTTTCAAAATGTTTAAAAAGTATAAATATATATACTAACGGTGAACATTTTTTATAAAATTTGCGCCTTACCACCAAAATACATTTAACACATTGTTTTTTTCTACACAATTTTATACTTATGTGTGATTTATTTAATGTAATGAACATTCCTTCTATGTATTAATTAGTGTATATTCAATTTCCTCAAAATTTTAAATCAATTTTATGTATTATTACATTTTGATGTATTAGTTTTTATAAAACTGAGGAATGATGTGAAACAAAAACATTAGTATTTAAAAAAATTCGTTACACTCTAGAAACTAGATTATAGTCCGACCACGACAACTTGGCAATCAAAATATTTTGATTGTGGAAGATTCCACTTTGAATTGAGGTTTTAAGCCGAAGAAGGAAGGGTTGCCGGCTCAAGGCGTTTGGCGAGAATAGGGTTTGTTGGTGTAGTGCGGTTGTAAATAATGTATCTCACTAGAGCTGCACATCAGTTATCGGCTACAGAGGATTGTTGTTGATTGCTGAACGCATTGCTGAATAGCGGATTGCTGAATAGCGGTTAACGATTACACGTGTATTTCTTTGATATTTTGAATCGTGAAATAACTAAATCTATGATTATTTTACAGAAATTTAATTAACCATTGCTAAAAAAAAGTTCAAAATTAATAAACAAACTCGTAGTTAAGTTATAAGGACCTCTGAGTATATTTTACAGTATACTTCTATGATTTTTTTTTTCATTTTGATGAAGGGTTTTAAAACTTAAAAATATGACTGTAACTGGGAATTACACCGAGGGACGCAAAAACTTAAATATTAATGGGAAATGTAAGAGTAATCCCGATGCAAGTTCGATCTACCCTTCGATTTGTCTGTTTCTAAACCTTAAAGAAACATGCGCCCAAAAGCAATGAATCGCCTAACATAGTAACTCTTGCCCAAAACCTTCCTTACCTTTTTTCGAAGTGGACTGGTCCACAATCAAAATATTTTGGTTGCCAAGTTATCGTGGTCGGACTATAACAGAAATTGGCATTAAATGTTAGTGTATTGATATTAGTTGTAAATAATGGTTAAGTTTATTACAATAACTGAATTATTTTCGTTATGACCTTCTGAATATTTGATGGTTTGATTACACTTAAAACCCATTATATTCTGATTTTTCTAGCTTGTCATAACTTATTTTAACCCTCTTACTTTTAGCTTCTTTCGAAATATAAAATAGCACTTTAAAAATTATTTTCTAGTTAATAATTAATCTTCTATTACCAATTTATATCTTAAATTAATAAAAAATGTATTATGCTAAAAAAGTCATTTTAAACTTCATAAGGAGGGTATTTAATACATACCCATATATTTAAAAGTAAATAAAATAATATTACAATGAGACTCACTAAAAAATAACTTCTTTTCCCAATAAATCACAAATCCCTTCACTTTAATGCATGTGACAAAACCTGATTGGCGGCTAATCGGTCCAATGTTTCAGGACTCAACGTCATAAATCCATGAACGCCAAAACCCATAAATATAAACCACAGCAGATTCAGCATCCTCGAACACGTTTACCTTCGGGGCGAGCACACCTGTACCACCTTAAAAAACACCGTAAAGCGTCATTGTTTTTTTTATGTGTTAACTCCAGAGCTACTTTGAGGTTTTTGCATAGAGGTTAAATGAGATAAAGATGCTTGTCGCCAAAAAAAGTGTAGCCGTTAGAAAGTCGCCAAGTCCATTTTATGTACCCTAAAAAAATCGATACTTGTCACCAAAAGAAATCGAAGCCAACAAAAAGTGGCCAACGATTTTAGCAAAGTCCCAACAAATGTAAGCTTATATCTTATGACGTATCGTAATCGTATATCTTATGACGTGATTTCGTGATGTAGAGACCTCATCGAAATTTATAACTAGGACATCCACGCCTTCAGTGACGTCAACTGCTTTCTTGAACTCCACATAAAACAAAGCTCCGCCCCGTTTAATTGTCCACTGAAATAAAACAAACCACTTATATTTTAAGTAAACAGCTTTAACAATAAATTGCTGAAACACAAATAAAGACTATCTCAAAAGTAGTAGGCAGATTTTTTGAAAACTCTTGTTCTCACATTTTAAACCAATTAAGTTTTTAATTGGATACTTTTGTATCAACATTTGTTCTTTTCTGTAGACTAGCACCGGGTTAAACCTGGTTTGTCACTTAAGGTAGGCGAATACCCAAAATTTCCCAAAATTCTAAAATTGTTACTATTACTTTAATCTTTTCCAAATTCGGCACAGTGATTTCAAATATAATGAATAATACTATTTAGGATTTTTTTTTATTTAAGTATAATTTATTTATTTTAAACGGTGTTTTTCTACTAAAAAAAGAGGTTTACGCTAACAAGTCTACCACATTGAAATTTCATCCTATGAACATTAATTATGTGTTAAATTCTTCGTTTTGAACTGATACATGCAATGACCCTCTAGAGCAGTGGTTCCCAACCTTTTCTGTAACATCGCCCCCTTCTTTAAGTTGACTAACACATATCGCCCCTCTTTAATATTTATAATTTGTATAATTATAATTTGAGTTTAAGTGTAACTAATTAAGCAATTTTATAATTTCAAACACTTACTACCATATATAAAAACAACCAAAGCAGCTTTTCCCGGTTACTCTTAAATAAAATCATAAAAAAAATGTTTATTTATCTATTTTTATTTCGATTTTTTTTTCAATGAATGAAAGTTAAATAATTAACTAACATCTTTAAACTCAATTCTGGAAAATTTAAGAGTTGAAAATAAAAATTAAAGAAAAAAATGAATGTTGAAAAAAATTTTCATTCATTTTCACTTTTTATATCAATTATTATTTTTTCAAGTTCATACGCAAGTCTTTGAGGCAAATATCCAATTGATTTCTTTGATTGGTGATGAGTTGGATAAAAGAACTAAAATTTGTTATAACTAAATACATTGACGGAACGAGATGAGAAGTAGTTCAGCTTTTTACCACAGTTAAGGATCAATGTAAATAAGTTTCATTGATAAATAATTTAACTCATAACCTCTCAGGAGTTTCGCCTCACTGTCATACTTCAGATCCACAAACTCCGTCTGCAAAGATTTGTCAAGGTTATCCACAACCCACAGATTCAAAAGGGAATGTATCGACAATAGAATCAGAAGTTTCTAACTTGGTCAAATCTTGTAAGAATGTCAGTTTGAAACTTGTCACGGTGATAAAAAAAATATTAGAATGGTTTTACTGTACTATAGTACAGTATATTTTATTTTTCCCCCTTTGAATACTCATCGCCCCCCTATCGCCCCCAAACTATTTATTGCCCCCTTGATAACACAAATCGCCCACTTGGGGGGCGATCGCCCCCAGGTTGGGAACCACTGCTCTAGAGTTACATACAAATTACAAGAAAAAAAGTTATTAAGAAAAATGTTATAAAATAACCACAAAAAAAGGATTTTTTTTCGATTAACTTACACTTGGACATTTTTTTAAAAAAAAACTTGGATACTTACCCCAGATGTTAGAGGTTCATGGCACAGATATACATTGAAATAGCATGTGTGCAATGACATCCAGAGGGTCATGCATGCAATGACCCTCTGCACTCTTAAAACAAACACTCCTAATTTAACTCAGTCGGAGTGGATTTCACTCCTCCAGACTGGAAAATGCACTTCTCCTTTTGGAGTGTATCCTTTGTGTGTTAAACCTCAAACAGGATCACTCCAAACGAGTGATTCTAACTCAGTCTGAGCAAATATGCATGCCTTTAGGGTGTCGAAAATGCACTTCTCCAACTGGAGTGGATTTCACTCTTTTGTTTTAAGAGTGTGGAGTTGCATACAAATTACAAGAAAATAAGTTATTAAGAAAAATGTCATAAATTAACTACAAAAAAAAGGATTTTTTTCGATTAACTTACACTTAGAATTTTTTTTAAAAAAAACTTGCATATTTACACCAGATGTTAGTGATGTTAGAGGTTCATGGCACAGACATATATTGAAATAGCATCTGTGAAAAATTTCAGGTAAATTAATATAAAACTTTTTATACTAGAAGTATTGGTGTAACCCCCCTTTTTTTAGTTGAAAAACACAGTTTAAAGTAAATCAATTATATTTAAATAAAAAAAATTGCCCAAAAAGCATTTTTCATTATATTTGAAATCACTATGCCAAATTTGGATTTTCAACGAGTGCAGGAAGACCTTCACCACTTGCACCAAATGCCAAAATCATCAGGTTTCTCATGAACACCTTTCATCGATAGAATAGCATGGGAGTCTCTAGAGAAGATCTATATAACAATCTTCTTCTACACTCTTAAAATAAAGGATCCACTACTGTTGGAGAAGTGCATTTTCGACACTGGAAAGGAGTGAATATGAACTCAGGCTGAGTTAAAATCCCTCGTTTGGAGTGATCTTGTCGCAGATTCAACATACAATGGATCCACTCCTGTAGAAGAAGTGCATTTTCGACACTGGAAAAGTGAAAATTAACTCAGACTGAATTAAAATAGCTCGTTTGTTTTAAGAGTGTAGGCCTTGAAGATCCAACAGTCAATGAACTCGCGGATGTTGTCTGACTTCGTCACACAAGGAGTTGAAGCAACAACCCAACAAAATAACACCAAATCATTCCTCAAGCTGTGGCAAGCTATTGGTTGTGGTGCATAAATGAAGCGATTAATGCTTCACTTGTTAACCAGCTTTTACAGTGTTTTTCTGGGCGACAGCATATCCACCTTGTTTTACCTCCATGTGTTTTTGTCATTTATTGGCAGGTTCGAATAGTCGCCATTTATGGTCAATGTAAACAGTTTTTAAAGCTCATTGTGTGATGATGGGGAGATGTACTGCAGGCAATTAATTTGGTCTAATGGATTTTCTGTGGATGCGTGTAATTTTTATTGCGAAGTAAGTAATTTGATTGTGGGATTTTATGGAGAAGTTGTAGATATAGGTGATAAAAAGGGCAGAGTGCCTTATACTTAAATCAAAATGGTCTGTTGGCGGGTTTATAGAATGGCATATTGCATATGCAATTTCTATTTATCATATTTAAAAACGTACTTGAACGTTAATTCAACGATACATTTAAGGTGTTTCGCAAAAAAATGTCTATGTTTCATATAGGTTCGGTTCTGCATAATCTATCTATCTATCTACAGCCAACTAGAAATTACAATCAATAATTCCAATTCAAAATACGCAATATGAATAATAATTAAAACCAGACATTATTCAGTAAAGTTATTCGTTACGTCATACTTTTTTTTTCTTTCCCATTAAAATCTGCATAATACGGCTACTTTTAGAATTACATGGTATATGATAAACGATTGACAATGAAAAATTGAAATAAATTGCAATTTTAAAAAGTTACATCATCAAACTACCGTATTTGTTAAGCAAAACATGGCTTCTCAACCCATTGAACGTGCACATACGCAACAGAACACCTGGATTAGATACATTTAAATACAATAAGATTACAACATACTATTTTCCTCAAACCTTACTTTTATCTTATCTTTATTACCTTAAAACACTTTTATACTAATAAGTAGGCAACATGCATGCCGTAATTACAGATCTCGGTGTTAAAATCCAGCTATATGAGTGATGCTTGGTTAAAAGCTTTGATTCTAATGGGAAAAGAATCTGGTGATTTAAGTGAATCTTATTTTTCAAAAGTACGCTGTCTACTTGCCTTATATCTTCGGAAGAATCTTAACAGCTTCACTATAATGTGTAAAAAGCTTTTACCATAACATTAGCCAGCTTTTATGTGTGGCAGTAAAATTGTAAAGATTTATATTTCAACCTGCAAGTTTCGGGTAGCAATAAATTATTTAAAATGTACAATTTCCTACTGTTTAGAGTAATTATAATCTAATAAAAAGTTATTTGCATGAATTTATTAGTTATAGGTTTCCGTATCCATTGAAATGCGTATTAATGTAATTATTGCTTTAAATATTTAATGAAAACATTCAATAGTATCATATAAAATAGTTTATGAAATTTCGTTATAAATTTTAAAAAAAAATCAAAATCGTATTGAACCTTTTTAATCAGAATATTTATCGCTAATAAAAAATTCTTTGTCACTTTTTAGATTTCTGTCATCGCTATTTTTAGCCTACTTTTCTTTTTTTTTAATTCGAAGAATTAAAAAAATGAAAAAGTAGGTATTGACATGCGGTCGATGTCCGTCCGTCCGTCCGTCTGTCCGTCTGTCCGTCCGTCTGTCCGTCCGTCCGTCTGTCCGTCTGTCCGTCCGTACCCCCCTTCCAAAATCAGTTCTATCAATCCGATCTTAAAAATTCTTTTTTTATTAGAAAGGTATAATCTCAGACACCCAACTTTCATACTTTTTGTCCGTCTGTCTGTACGATAGGACGGACATAAATCGACTATTTGACGACGAATTTCCCATTGAATTAGCATTGAAATTCAATTTCGATTCATTTAAATCGCTGAATTTAACTACAAATGCTACGGACAAGTGAGATACGTCAAAAAATTCAGCGCATCGAATTTATAATACATTGAAAATTTCAGAAAAGAATTCAAATTCGAAGTACTTCAATTATTAAAAAAACATCAACATTTAATGCTCATTTAAAAAGCATAGGAAGCCATTTTTATTAGAATTATATCGCCGTTGCCATCGCAACAATTGCTTGAGAAACTTTAATTCTTTTAGACAATAAATTAAAATAAATTTATTTTTGAGACATCGATCAATTTATGATGACGCCAAATATATTTTTCATTACGAGATCTTTGTATTTTGATATAAATTGTTTTCATTCTATCTAAAAGCGAGGAGTATTGCAAACAAAAAAAAAAACACTTTATTAATTTAGAAATTTTGCTTATTTATTCTTTGAAATATAAATTTTTGCAAACGATTAAGTAATAATTATTTAATTTTCGAAATAAAATAAATGAAACTAGCCGAATTTAGCAAGTAAATGTTTATTGAGGAGTAGTTTTTTGGTTTTTGTTCCACGAAAAATCAAATATTTACTTATGACTGCAAATCAAGCTGTGTTTAGTGAAAGATGCTGTGTTTAGTTAGATGCTGCGTTTAGTGAAATTTATTTTAAATTTAAGGTGGAAAAACGGTTCTTGTTGTCCCTTACTGTTACGAACCTAGTTTTTTCAAGATAAGAATTTTAGTAAGTATTTAAGTAACAGGAAAGTAGGCTATTTTAGTTCTTTAAGAACTTCTTGTTGTAATCTTCTAAAATATAAATTGCTCGATTAAATTCAACTGCTTAGACATTTGGTAATTTTACACCTTTTGGAATTTGTAATAACGTATGATACTTTTGTCGTTTAAGGATTTTATAATTTAAGAGTTTGTGTCATGGTTTCTCTTAAAGTAGTGAAATAGTACTCATAAATTTGACGATTTAAACATTTAAATCAGTTTTTATTGGATTTGAAACTAGTTGAAACAAGTTTTTCAAATTGGGAATGTTTCTGCTTCCCTACTTGACTTCCTTACTCTTAATATCCTATTCTGAAGTAATCACACCATATAGAAATAAACAATATATTTATTATGCTAAAGAACGACAGCATTTGAGAATTTTAACTACCTTCTTATACAATAAACTTTTCTATAAGCTATAGAGATGGAATTTTCTAACCTTAAATGATTTTTTTTTTTTTTTTTGAAAAATGTCTCACAAAAATTTTTGTTGAATCCCGGAAATAATTGCATTTTTAATATAATTTAGTTTAGTTCAATTTTGAAAACTTGGTAAGCAAAGGAATTTCATGCTGGCCTGCACTTAGTCAACTAGTTAAGGCGTCTGTCTCAAGTTTGAACTATCTCAGAGTGTGGAGATTTAAATCCCTCCTACGTCTAGTCTCGCCCATCCCTAAATCGGAGAGGGGCTGAAAAATAGATTTTTTAATTGATTAAAAGTGTTTGTAAATATTACAGAAAGAGGTTTTACAGAAAGAGACATTTATATTACAGAAAGAGGTTTTAAAGAAAGAGATTTTTATATTACAGAAAGAGGTTTTACAGAAAGATACATTTATATTACAGAAAGAGGTTTTAGAGAAAGAGACATTTATATTAGAGTAAGAGGTTTTACAGAAAGAGACATTTATATTACAGAAAGAGGTTTTACAGAAACAGACATTTATATTACAGAAAGAGATTTTTTGAAAACTACATGCGCCTCAGCTGCCATATATAAACAGAAATTTTTCTAACTCTTTTTTTTTTCTCTTTACAGGCTAGTGTATTTTTAATGGCTAGAGCAGTGCTTTATTCATACCAAAATTTTTAAACAGCTCAGCGACGCAAGGGTAGCTAGCCAGCCTCTTAAAACAAAGATCGCGGATTCCAGTGTCATCTAGGATAAATTAGATAGTGAGGGCTTCTTTGATAATTCCACTACCCAGTATTCTAGAATTTTGTCTCCGAAAAAGGCATTTTTCATTAAGTAAGCAGCCTTATTTTAAATAAGGTACGATATTCTAATATGATATTTGCTGGAGTTGTGCGTTTAAAATCCCTCATACCTTTTCACCTGCAATTGACATTTCTAAACAGAAGCTATGAAATCTCAATCCCGTTGCTCCCATCCCAGTCGATTAGAATCTCATCCGAACCGGTTCCCCACCGTCCAATTTGATTTACCGAACCCTCAGACGAATAATCCTCCATCTATGACACTAAGTCCCTGTCTTTGTCTTTCATCTGCCTTTTCACTGATGACAGGACGGTTTTAGCTGTCATGATACTCATGATACCATCTCGGGGAATAACATAATCTCCCCACTCTAATGAAGCTCAAATTTATGTGTGTCCAGGTATATGTCATTTCTCACTTTTTTTTTTTCAACTTGTGCGTCTTGGACAAGATGGCTGGAGTCGCTTCTCCTGAACCATTGTGTTGGAATCAAATTTTGGAGGAATTTTTAGACGTTATCTTTTACCAGCTTTTCTTTAAAGTAACAAGACGGGTTTATTTTGAAATTTATTAGTAAAAGCGAATATTGTTATACTGATAATTAGTTTTTTTTTTTTCAATTCTTTAACCACGTAATTTTTACTATTAAAGTTTTTTTATGAAAATAATTAGGAAACTCGAAGCATTTTTTCTTATTTTTTTCTAATATATTCCAGGCACGTATCATCGTTTTTTTTTTAAATAAGGTTCATAATAAAATCTAAAATAACCTTAGATATTATGTAGTGTTAGTGTGTGGCTATTGCAACCAAACCAAGCAAACCACCTGGTTGGTTGGTTGGCTGTTTGGTTGGTCGACATATATTTTCAGGCTTGCGTGCTTGGTCAGAGACCCGCTTATAAAAACCTTAACCATCTAGTTTTAACTTAGTTTAAAACCCACTGATTTACTAGAAGTCTAAGTTTTTTACCAAAAAGTAAGAGTCAACTCAAAAGGTTGCTTCTCGAACATTCCTAGCTACGATTTGTTTACAGTATAGTATAGCAGTCAATAGAACAACAATCCTTGGCAACGAACGTATAAAACAACAGTTACAACCCTATTTCTTAAACACAGAAACGAATATAATCTGTTCTGAACATAAAACAAAAACATATATCCTCTCATCTTGAATACTCAAAATGCATACTGGAATGCTTTAACATTAGAGCCCGATGGATTGTGACTTGCCCTTAAATGGATCCCCTGTGATAGTATCAACATACATTGAGTGGTTGGTTAAGAGACATTCCTTAGAATGGAATGTTGGGATATTTGAACACACACAAGACATCTGTCATAACAGTAAAGTGCTCGTTACTTTATGCGATTGATTTAATTCTATTAATTGATGAACAGTTTTAGAATTCCGAATTCTGTATTTATCGAATGTGTTCATCTTTTGATACCTGATGGTATGGGCAGGTATGTTTGATGATAGTTTTTCGACCTTCTGTGCGATCATAATCTATATTACCTATGGGCGACCTAAAAAAACCTAAAAATAAACATCTAAATTACCTATGGAACAATTACCTATGGATTACCTATGGAATCCTTGGAAACGAACGTGTAAAACAACAGTTACAGTCATATTTCTTAAGCACAGAAACAATGGAATGTTAGGATATTTGAACACACACAAGACATCTGTCAAAACAGTAAAATGCTCGTTACTTTATACGATTGATTTAATTCGATTAATTGATGAACAGTTTGGGAATCCCGAATTCTGTATTTATCGAATGTGTTCATCTTTTGATACCTGATGGTATAGGCCAAGTATGTTTGATGAACGTTTTTCGACCTTCTGTGTGATCACAATCTAAATTACCCATGGGCGAGGAGCACATTTTTATTGTATAAAGTCGTCCATGCGATAGGGTATTATTCTTAGGGACACGATGTAATTTAAGTTTATGAAAACCTTTTGATATGCTGACAATGAAAAAATTTTGCCTTATAGCTAAAATAGGTATAGCTTTCAATTAAACTAGTTTGAAACTCAATATTTGAATTATTTTTCATTTTACATTTTGCCATAGAACTAGCAATTTTGTTTGGAGACGAAAGGAATTCATAAAATTTTGCATCAACCGATGACAAATGTAGGATTTTGTGGAAAGTAGCATAAGTTATGATGATCGTATGTAAATTCTCTTCAAGATGCGACGGCTTTAACAATCCGAAAATGAGAGAAAAAAACTTTAAAAATTGCGTTTTTCTGCTAAAAATTTTGCATTTTGAAAATCTTTATACGACACGACAACACAAAAAATGTAGGGTTTTTTTTAAATATCTCATTTGTTTTCAAATGTCACTGTTGCATATTAATTAGCAATAAATCTGTGGAAATATATGCGATCCATAATTCTTGGGAAAGATACATAAAAAAAAAGTTTGTTTCTACCCGTTTAAAAATTTTTAACCGATCCTCTTCCTCTAATTTTGTTGATAAACAACAAAAGTAGGAGCAAGTGAAACAACAAAAATATATTTTTTTTGGTCTCACCCACGGTCCGCTCTTAAAAAAATATGCTCAAGCACTTTCACGATTTATTTCCATTAACCCTATTACATGCTATTGTTTACGAAAAAGGGAAAAAAGAAGGGGGGAAAAGTAGATCTACCTGACAGAGAAAGTAGAGTGTTTGGAAAATAAAAAAGAGAATAGCAGAAGAAGATGTGGGGAGTCAGAACCAAAGAAAAGAAATGCATCAGAAAAATAAGAATGTGCTGGCCACAACAGCTTTAATTTAGTTAACTGTCTGAGCGGACCATTTCGCCCCTCACATTTCCTTCACGGTCAATTTGGCTGCGTGAATCGGAAAATCAGTAAAAAGTGGGGGTCTTTTATCGGCCCCCGATACCTGCGTGGGCACTTAAGATGAATTACACGTAAATCGCACACGAGCCTCTAGTCGCGGATGTTTGGTATTTTTTCCCCTTGTAGGGATAAACTTTATCCCTTCTCTTCTGGATTCCCTACTTCTTTATCGCTCGCGAACCTTTCAAACTACCTGGAAATGGCCAAAAATGTACGGTTGTTTTTCCTGCATAATTTTTTAATTTAATTGAATCAAAAAATATATATGTGCTTAAATAACTCAGAGTTAGTTTTGTAGTTTTGTTTTTAAAGAGATGATCTTAAGGTAGGCGAATACCCAAAATTTCCAAAAATTCTAAAATTTTTACTATTTCTTTAATCTTTTCCAAATTTGGCATAGTGATTTCAAATATAATGAATAATACTATTTAGGATTTTTTTTAAACATAATTTATTTATTTTAAACGGTATTTTTCTTCTAAAAAAAGAGGTTTACGCCAACAAGTCTACCACATTGAATTTTCATCCTATGAACATTTATTATGTGTTAAATTCTTTGTTTTGAACTGATACATGCAATGACCCTCTAGAGTTACATACAAATTACAAGAAAAAAAGTTATTAAGAAAAATGTTATAAAATAACCACAAAAAAAGGATTTTTTCGATTAACTTACACTTGGACATGTTTAAAAAAAAACTTAGATACTTACCCCAGATGTTAGAGGTTCATGGCACAGATATACATTGAAATAGCATCTGTGAAAAATTTCAGGTAAATTAATGTAAAACTTTTTATACTAGAAGTGTTGGCGCAAACCCCTTTTTTTAGTTGAAAAACACCGTTTAAAATAAATCAATTATATTTAAATTTAAAAAAATTGCCCAAAAAAGCATTTTTCATTATATATGAAATCACTATGCCACATTTGGAAAAGATTGAAGTAATAGTAAAAATTTTAGAATTTTGGGTATTCGCCTACCTTAAAGTAATAATTCATAAATGAAAAATTGTTATTATACGTATTTTTTTTTTTTGTAAAATTTCGAAATGTAAGGTTATTAGGCACTAAATTAGGAAGAAGCTGGGTCTAACGCTTGCAGGGTGCAAAACGTTGCAGGTAGCTACAGTTATTATTCAGTTGTTATTATAGATTGAAGGAGCTTGATTGGATAATAATTCAACTTATTTTGATGTAATGAAACAACATCGAATGAATTTTTGACAAACACTTGGCCAGTATCTGGTATCTGGCCACTGCATCTTGTTCACCTAACTCATGAATTTAGTACTGTGCATATTAAAGCTGTTTGTGGCTCAACCTTCTTGACACCGCATATATGCGTATATAGTTGTCAATCTCATCACTTGATGACAAACATTTCAAATTATAAGTCGCACACGGTCTCATTTAAGTTCTATATAGAGATTAAAAACTAGCCACCTGAACTGTTCTCCAAATACAATTATGTGTGCCGTGTTGGATAGTTACTTCAATCATTTAATTTTATTTGGATTTTTGTGAGTTAAAATATGTGACTGGAAATTTTTGAAAAGAGACATGCGTGGCAACTAACTAATGTGTAACACTCATCACAAAGAAGCCGCCCCGGGGGCGCAATCGTTAGGATCCTAGCCTTTGGACCTGCAGGGGTCGTGGTTCAAATCCCGGTCAGGCATAGATGTTTGTGACCGTCACTAAATGTTGTTATTTGTCTATGTGTTTGTGTTGTCCTTTCCTGTGTGTCTCTTGTGCTTGTAAAAACTCTTTTTGTGTCTGTACCACTTGACGGAAAGCTTATAAGCGGTTCTCTGAACAAGCATACAAGCTGGAAGATATATATACCTACCATTATCACAAAGATATCAACTAATATTTTTAAAAAAAAATCTTGTACAGGGTGAGGGCTGGGGAGCCCAGTCGGTTAGGCACTCGCCTAACATGCGAAAGGTCCCAGGTTCTGGTCCTGGCATCGCCAATAACTGCCGACCTATAAACAGCCCGTGCAGCCAAAAGTGTCCGACGAATAATACCCCGTGTAAGGGAGTACACGTTAAATATCCTTCAAAGTCCTAACGCTGCGTACGATGTCGCCCTTAACGGTTGCGTAGGGTGCCTATTCAGGTGTTGGCTCGTCACTTGACTGTGGTTCTAAAATACGCCCGTCGCCAGTAGCTCTAGTGCGACGATAATTCAAACCTAACCTAACCTAACTTGTACAGGGATTTTCCGTAGGGGAAAAATACACGAGCCAATTCCTTTCTTGAAGCAAAAAGGAAAAAAACAGATCGGAACCGATCGAGAGAAATCCGACCACCCTGCTTGTCGGAATGCGGGCCGACCTCACACCTCGGCCGGGCCCTTTCGCGCCCGGGCCCGACGTAATTACGCAGTAGCGGGCCCCCCTATTTACCGGGCCCAATGAAGACGTAGAGCCTTAACCCCTAATCATGCTGTCACTTGCACGCCTTCATTACAGGCCTCTCTCACTTAAAGGGATTCATTCCTTTTCGGACTTGTTTTGCTGTTCCCCCGTCGCAGGTGTTGCTCTCGCAATTAATTCCCGATACGCGCCCACCAGATCGGAAATATCCACCAACCGGTTTACAGGTAAATAGCGAAATTTAAGTAAGGAGTTGGTGGTTAAAAAAGCAAAAAGGTTTAAACCTTGATTAAACCATTTGTCACCTTTACCACCATTTTTAACCTAGGAGGGGAGTATTTATAAATCTTCAAATATCTTACAAGAATATTCACCAGTGTCTACTTGTTAAAATCTTCTGAAGGAAAAACTGCCTATACACTCTTAAAACAAAGGAGTGAAACCCCTCTTGCAGGAGAAGTGCATTTTCGACACTGGAAAGGAGTGAATATTAACTCAGACTGAGTTAAAATTACTCGTTTTGAGTGATCTTGTCGCAGATTCAACATACAAGGGATCCACTCCTGTAGGAGAAGTGCATTTTCGACACTGGAGAAGTGAAAATTAACTCAGACTGATTTAAAATCGCACGTTTTTTTAAGAGTGTACACCATTGTCTATTTGGATGAAATTCAATGATAAACTGTCTTGCTCGCTAGATGATAGTCCAGCTTACTCAAAAAGCGATGTTGGTTTGGTTCTTTCATTAAGAGGGACTGTCAGTCCCATAGATCAAATGTATTAGTTTTGAAATCACAACTTTTGCAAAAGAATTGGCATGCCATGTTAGTGCATTTTCACCAGGTATTGAAATCATCATAATATTGGTTTAAAACAAAATAACACCCGGTTATTTAATTCTTAATTGATAAAGTTTTAAAATAGTGTCGCCATCTGCTAAATAGTTTGGAGCTTTTCAAAACTTCAAAAATATATAATTAAAAAACTAGATGATATTTTCGTATCAAATTATCAAGTTCCATTTCTATGTTGGAACTTGATGTTCCATTTCTATTATCAAGTTCTATTTCTATGTTGTGTTGATTGCAATACCAGGGGAAAAGGGCAAGGCAAAGCATGGCAAAGCAATACTTCTGCGGAAGAAGTGATTCCAACACTAATGCATTAGCTCTTTGGTACTGACAATCCCTCTTAAACGTTTATCAGACCATTTGAACAAACCATTTGAACATCTTGGTGTAAGCAAGAAAATGGCCTTTAAATTTTTTTAATTTGCAACTAAATCTATAGAAAACCGGTACTTGCAAACGGTAAAAATATACTTAACTTTTACTTTCTGAAAAGGGGAAAATTTGCTATCTTTAAAGGTTGAATAACACGTTCATTGACACGAAAATCTCAATATTTTCAAAAATGTCACTTAGCACGTTCTTACACTAAGATCTTCATTTTTCATCTTTAACCTAGTAGGAGGAGAGTATTTGCAGTTCTTCAAATGTCTTACAAAACTCTACACCATTGTCTACTTGTTAAAATCTTTACTCAGCAGAATTAACTGTCTTCGTTACGGTGCTCGCTAAATGATAGTTTAGCGAACTTAAACATAGGTGTGTGTTGGTTTGATTCTTTCATTAAAGCCATTTTTGGGGAAAGTGTTTGATTTAAGACTCTTATCAATAACAGTGCTTACATATTTCCGTAATAAAACATGCGAGTTACCGACATTAAGAACAATAATAGTATGCAATCATATATTAACAACGATAATAATATGTCTTATCATTATAAGTAGGGGAGAGAAGGGGAATGGCTCCACCTTAAGGGAAATTGAATTTTCATGCAGAATTGTGTTGCAATTAATGTAAATTGTAATGAGCATAGCATACTACAGTTCATAACCTATCTTGTAGTGATTTTTTAAAATTTAAATCTTTAATAGAAACTGAATAAAATTGTATTTTTCTAAAGCTCGCACAGTGGCGGGATTACCCCGGTATCTGGGGTAATGCCGCCACACCACTGGGGTTATGCCGCCACATCAATAAACAAAGCAAATAATCTATAAATAATATAAAATTATATAATAAAGTAATACATATAGAACTAAAATGGGTTTAATAAACTTTGGAATTTTAAATTGTACAGGGTACAGCTCTTTTATTAACTTTCTATGTGCAACTAAGTTCCGTTGGTCTATTTGACCAGTTCAGTTATTCTTTTTCGTATACGTGGCATCTCTAACGAAAACTAATAGGTTGTAGGGCCAATATATGAAATTTCTATTTTACGGATTATGCCGCCATCCTTTTGCATGTGGCGGCATAACCCCAGAGTGAGGTGGCGGCATTACCCCAGTTAGACAAAATGGCATAGACGGATTGTTTAAAGAAAGGTAGTTAGCCTAGCGTCCAAACTAACGACGTGATAAAATAACCAAGTAATTACTCTTTTAAATGATATATAACTGATTTATCTAACTTAGAGATAGAAGTCACTTATCGCTTAATTTCAGAAGGCTCAAGATTAGATGAAAATCACTAAAAACCGTACTTTTTAAATAACTTTACACCAACTCACCGCACGGCCATTAGCGTCTATACTACAAATTACTTTGTTTCCTGCTACAGGTCAGCGCTCACAGCCCCCTCCCACACACACAGCTGGCGAGATACAAGGGGTGGCGGCATTACCCGAGGTGGCGGGATTCCCCTGCTCTCCCCTACACTTAATTTCATATGTTTTTGTAGCAAAACAGCGCATATGTACGTATATTAATATCATTACCTTAATAAAGATATATTTTCCTCTAAGTACTCGACGACATAATACTCATTAATGCTTATGTAATGTGGAAAAGTACGCTCATGAAGCACCAATAAACATTTCATTGAATGTTTCTGAACATTAGATCACCACATCAAAAATATTAGTGGGGACGAAATGTCATAAACTTCAGTAATAATGTTTCAAGGCAGTATAGGACTTTTTGAAGACCTCCACCAGTGTATTTACGCTTATAAGGCAAACTGACCTGAAAAACAAACTAAACGGTATTGAGGGAGATATCTAGTGGATGTACCTGAACTGTTATAGAGGAAAGGTGAGAGAACTCAGAGAGAGACCAGCAAATCACCATCTTCAACTAATTGATTGACATTCAGAAAATATCTTCAACTTTGCGCATGACACACGTAGAGGATTCACGAATTAAACAACGTAGATTTTTGGCGCAAACAGTTTATTTGTTGGTAGAAATTTGACTTGCGATGCAAATTCGGCGAATCTCGAAACGCTCACCTTTTTCAGAAAAACTCATAACACAAACTAACAGTCGACAACGAGAGGGATGAAGTGCGTGGGAGGAACGTAACCATTATTATGTTGCTATGAGGCTATACTAAATTGGGGATAACTTTGGCATGCAGGATGAATTAACTAATTAACGTAAAAGTCAATCCCCCCCCCCCTAGTTGTCTCTTGTTTCCTAGAAACTAATCTATTTTAAGCCCTCAATTGTTAAAACCCTATATTCCTTTCCACAGAATAACACGCTTTGTCTGCAAGGTAAATCTATTTGAATAACATGGCACTATTTTTCCAGAGAATTTGACTTTGTGACCGGATTGAGACAGGGTGATGTATTATCGACTTTGTTGTTTAATGTATGCCTTGAAAAAGTGATGCGCAACATCATATCAAATAGAGGTGGTACAATATTTAATAGAACTACCCAGGTTTTAGCTTTTGCTGATGATGTGGTTTTGATATCAAGAAGTAAAACGGCATTAATTGAACTCATCAATCTGTTAACTACAGAGGTAATAAATTTGGTCTCTAAATAAATATGAAAAATACTAAATATATCTGCATAGTTTGTAAGTGAACTGATACAGATACGGAGTTAAAAGTAAATGATGAAATAAAATTTGAGAGAGTCAATGAATTTAAAAACTTAGGTTCAATTATCACTGAAAATAATGATATTATGCCAGAAATTAAACAAAGGCTGAAAGCAGGGAATCGTAGTTTCTTTTCACTTAAACAGTTAATAAGATCTAAAGTATTGCATGGAAAGTAATTACATGGAAAACATTACTACGTATATATAAAACTGTAATAAGAGCAACAGTTATATATGGGTCGGAGACCTGGACCTTAAATCAAAAGCAAGAGAAGATGTTATTAACTTGGGAGAGAAAAATTTTAAGAGCCATATTTGGATCAATCAAAAGAAGGTGATGTTTGGAGAAGACGATACAATTTTGAAGTGGCTTAACTATTTGGAGAGAAAGGCATTATTAACATCATAAAAATTAGGAGAATTCAATGGCTGGGACATATGGAGAGAATGGACGATAGCAGAGGCATAAAGAAAATTTTCAAGGGGCAATGTCAGGGAAAGAGGAGAAGATGAAGACCGAGGAAAAGATGGATAGATTATGTGGAAGGAGATCTAAAAGACATGAAAATTAAGAACTGGAAAGCGAAGACCAAAGACAGGCGGCTTTGGAGTCGTATTGTAAGAGAGGCCATGGTCTAGCATGGACTGTAGTGCCGGGAAGTTAGTTAACATGGCAACTATACCTGGACCTAGGCAATCGGCAACGATAATGGACCGCGTAACTTAGAACCACGGTAAAGTGCTAAAGTTTTCACCTCAGTGGTTATTTGTCGAATTCTTTGGAGCGACAACGTAACGTATGCTGTTTCAAGACATATGTTATGCGTAACGTATGGTGTTTCAAGACATAGGTTAGAGTTGGAGGCATTGTACGGCTACACATGCGATATTTACGATAATTTTTAAAAGTGGTCGAGTGACGATGCCTAAATCTGAGCGGGAACCAGTTCAGGACATTGTAGCACAACGGATTAAACACACACCAACCTTCTTTGGCGGTAGATATTTGATTGAATTTTTATTGCTCATTACACAATCCGTTCGATATATGATGACAGAGTTGATAACCACTTATTCACAGTAGTCGATTCTTTATGGGGTAATTAGCAATCTATTACTTTAAAAATAGATCAATTACAAAGTTGTGCTCATTGCACTGATGCAGAAATTTCTTTATGTCGTATTTTTGACTGTCATAACATGCTCTTCTGATACAGATCTAGCTCTCCCTCGTCAATTTCCCTAGTGCGAGACCTGATGTGGATGCATTTCTTTGAGATTCACAGGAGAAGTATAAAAAGAAACATCTTTTAAACTACATTTTATGCTTAGTCATTTATTATTCTTACTGCAATTTCATAAATCTATCATAAAGTATATTTGTAATACGAAAATATTTCCTTCAAATTTTCTATCACATAATTCTTATGACTTTGAATTTCTGCTTTAACAGCAAACAACTTACACATAATCTTGAAAGGTCAGGAAAAAAAGAATTATAGAAGAAAAAAGGTAAATTATGCCAAACAGATACGCTTAAAACAACATTTACAAACCTTAAAATAAAATGAGAAACTAAGAGTTAAAACAACTTGTATTTATTATTAACTCTTTCACTCCTAACTTTTTATTTTTAATTCTAAAACTCTTAAGTTTGGGAAATCGAATCGTTATAGGCATGATGAATTGTTAAAAAGCAGGGGGGAGGAAGCAATCATAACTTTTGAATAAATTATAAAAATATTGTTTTCGAAAGCTTTTTTTCTTTATGGTAGTTCAATTTTTAAGCATTTAAAAAACTTTAATATTCAACTTTTAAGCTTTTAAAAATGAAACCATAAAGAATTTAGGTTCTTAATAAACTTTATTTGAAGTAAGTGCGAGTTTAACTAGTGAGTAGACAGTGACACACACGTAGACGATAAAACTTTATTAAAAAGGACAAACATCCATGCGCTTATTACTAACCGAGATCCGAACGCGGAACATACTGGTAGGAACTCAAATGCAATATCTACTATGTAGACTAGACGGCTTAAAAGGATTAAAACATGCTTGCTATATGTTTTATATATTTTTAAAAGTATGTTTCTGACTCTGAAAATAAATTGACAAACGCTGCTACGGATAGATGACGTGCATTCATGCTAGGACGACAAGAAGAAACGACAAGCATCTTCCCTGGTTAAAAAAAGACTTCATTGCTTTAAGAAAGAATCAATTTGTATCCTATTTTTTTAGGGACTTTGATGTGGAAAAAATACAAATGTAGTTTAAACTAATCATTTGTGGAAGGAGGAAATAAAATACGCTTTTCTTGATGTCTTTGTACATTTTAATTTCGATACCATTTTCAGCTCATAAAATAAAAAATGTATTTTTTTTATGTAAAATCTATTGATTTTACATATAACTATCGTTGGTTTTAAAAAAATTCAAAAATAAAAAGCATTCTACACCATTTCAAATACAAACACAATGATGTCAATTCCTTTGAAGAGTTTATTACTTAACAATTTTCATTAATATTTTATTTTTTGAAGCATAAGATGTTTGTAACCAGATGTTCACGATTATCGATATTCATTATATATGCATGTTTATAGACCAGTTTCTGAGAAATTTCTTACATAAAAAGCATTTTTTACAAAGGCCCTCGCCAGATAAGACGGTGAAAAATGCCCCCATTCCAATCGGGCTAATTTTTTTTCTGAAAATACCTCATAGTATGGACAACTTCTCAGCCAAGTTTCAGCTCAAAATTATGACGCATTTTTGAGTAAAAAATTAAAGTTTTTTTTCTTTTTAAATTGATTATTCCCTGAATATATTTGATAAATCCAAAAAACTACTCATGAGTTTTTAGATATCATTGAGTAGTATTCTCAGAAAAATCCGCTCATAAATCTGATCGAGCGATCATTCTTAAAAATGCAATTTTATTTTTCAAAAAAAAAATTCATGCCAAAATCGTTTGGTCACAACTTAGGATTTTGTCTCTACATATTCCTCTATTATCAATTTATAATATATTTTTTTTTCAGATTTTTAAAATTATTGGACGATAGTTTAAAAAAATAATTCTTAAAGCCTGATTTTTTTGCTCTAAAATCCATAGATTTAGAAATAGCATGCCCACCGATTGCGCAATCCCGTACAACGCAATGTTGCGTGATGAATCCACATTTCGTCGTTTTCGCAATGCATCACGGGATACTGATTCACAAAAATGGTTTTTCCGAAGAGTTACATACAATAATAACTGCATTTTTAACTTGCTTCTTTTGTGAATATATACCTCATGCCTTACAGAAATTATCAATACGCATGCAGCTATAAAATTATGCTAGCGAAACTTGTAAAAAGTTTTAATTAGTTAATATTGAAAATATATCTTTTATTAGTAGAATTATCTCATGGTGCCATCTGGTGGCGTATGGCATACCATGTGCAAGAGCTTGCGAACTGCCTTATGGGATAATGGTTAACAAATGGCTTCACCTTTCCCCCTAGAGGCAGATCTGCTACTTTCTAAATCTATGCTAAATTCTTTAGTCCGAAAGAAATTCTCCCAGATTGAATTTCCCCGCCTTTGTTAGGAGTGCCATCTGCCGAGTAAGTAGTGCGAAAAGTCAGGTTTTAAGAATATTTTATTTTTTTTAAACTATCGTCCAATAATTTTAAAAATCTGAAAAAAATATATATTATAGATTGATAATAGAGGAATATGTAGAGACAAAATCCTAAGTTGTGACCAAACGATTTTGGCATGAAATTTTTTTTTGAAAAATAAAAATGCATTTTTGAGAATGATCGCTCGATCAGATTTATGAGCGGATTTTTCTGAGA
This sequence comes from Hylyphantes graminicola, assembly GCA_023701765.1. NCBI lineage: Eukaryota > Metazoa > Arthropoda > Arachnida > Araneae > Linyphiidae > Hylyphantes > Hylyphantes graminicola. The sequence continues at coordinate 60,518,440 of CM043111.1, read as the reverse complement.
ATACTACTCAATGATATCTAAAAACTCATGAGTAGTTTTTTGGATTTATCAAATATATTCAGGGAATAATCAATTTAAAAAGAAAAAAACTTTAATTTTTTACTCAAAAATGCGTCACATTTTTGAGCTGAAACTTGGCTGAGAAGTTGTCCATACTATGAGGTATTTTCAGAAAAAAAATTAACCCGATTGGAATGGGGGCATTTTTCACCGTCTTATCTGGCGAGGGCCTTTTACCGAAATATTTTTGAAATTCTTAATACATAGCTCTTACAGTTCCTCATAGTTTCGCTTTAATATTAGATAATAAGTACACTAAATATAGTTTATAAATTTGTACCCTATTTTTTTAGGGACTTTGATGTGGAAAAAATACAAATGTAGTTTAAACTAATCATTTGTGGAAGGAGGAAATAAAATACGCTTTTCTTGATGTCTTTGTACATTTTAATTTCGATACCATTTTCAGCTCATAAAATAAAAAAAATGTATTTTTTTTATGTAAAATCTATTGATTTTACATATAACTATCGTTGGTTTTAAAAAAAAATCAAAAATAAAAAGCATTCTACACCATTTCAAATACAAACACAATGATGTCAATTCCTTTGAAGAGTTTATTACTTAACAATTTTCATTAATATTTTATTTTTTGAAGCATAAGATGTTTGTAACCAGATGTTCACGATTATCGATATTCATTATATATGCATGTTTATAGACCAGTTTCTGAGAAATTTCTTACATAAAAAGCATTTTTAACAAATTTTACCGAAATATTGGTGAAATTCTTAATACATAGCTCTTACAGTTCCTCATAGTTTCGCTTTAATATTAGATAATAAGTACACTAAATATAGTTTATAAATTTATTTTATTTAGTAATTGCCACCAAATGTCAAAGTTGAATATTATTTAAATAGAATTAAAATAGTTATCCTCAATAATATTTGCAATTGTAGTCAATAAACTGAATACTTGAAACCATTGATAATTTCTTGAATTTTCTAGCAAATATAAATCTAAACTTTTTACATAAGCTTTATCCAAATTTATCCACAATACCTATGCTAACAAGTTCAATAAATAAATGAAGCTTTATTCCTCAGTAAGCTTTATTCCTAAATGAAGCTTTATTCCTCAACAGATCAACCACTGAGGCTTCTGTTTCTCCGGGAAACAAGGTCATTTGCCGCATCTAACAGCAAGACAGTTCATATTTATTTCAAATGTGTGTGCATATGCTTTTGATCTATATATTTTAATAAAATACAACACATTCATTAACTACTTCACTTATATTGTTACAATATCAAGATCGCTCATATCAGCTTTCTTCCTAGATTTCAATTTAGGGATCTAAATGTTTTGCGATTGACTTATCAGACCTTACGAAACGAACAGAAACATTCAATGACGTTAAGAGTTCACCATTTTGGTCAATCTGTATAGATAAGACACCATATATCTTAATCATAAGAAATAACTACTAACTTTGTCTCATCTACGTTTCGCCAGGAAACAGTATTATTTGGGTAGCAATGTTATTGTATGTTGACTTGATAACTTGTCGGTAACTTGATAACAGCAATATAGTTCACCACCATAGGAAGCAAAACTCGCACTCAATAAAAATACAGCATCCAGTCCTTTCATTGGCAACATTTGAAGATCGCAAACTCAATTGGACGAAGTCCAATGAGAGAACAATATCTCTCAGTTATACTTTGTGAAATTATGAGTTTTGCATTTAGCCTTTTATTTATTTTGATCATAAGTATGAGTGCACTGTGTTAATCAGTCATTTTATTCACAAGTACCAAAGTCAGTTGTTGCTGATCAACAGTTTCAACTTCACACGTTTCCATTATAAACACGAGTGCACCAATCTCTTCACCTTGCAAGTCCTGCACTCGACTTGGCAGCACCAGTGGAAGGTACAGTTGCAGCGACTGACCTCCTCTCGAGTCTCAGCCCTGTAGCCTCGACCACAGCACATGAGGTCGCAGCCGTCTACCCCAATAGAGGACGCATTGCAGATCCGACCCAGAGTCCCGCCGTGTCCTAGAGTATTGTCCGGGAAGCAGAAGTCCGGCGAGCTCTCGAAGTACACCAGGTCTTTCCTGGACGGGGGTTTGTGCTCGGGATGGAATGGCTTCAGGAGGGCCCGTCTTCGGACGTTGCCCCGGTTGGTGACCAGCACTCGGGAAGCACCGTCGAATCTGTCCTTGAGGCCGTCGCCCACTGCTCGGAAAGGGGGCAGCTGCATCCAGCAGGTCTGGACGGTGCAGCTGCCCGACATGCCGTGGCACTTGCATTGGCGTCGCATGCCGGCGATCACGTGCTGAAAGGGAATCGAAAATTTGCAATTAAAAAAATAACATCAGTTTATATATCTTACTATTTTGATAAACGGTATTAATACAAGTAGTAGTAGTACATAACATGCGGCATGTACTCGCCAACTTGGCTGCATAATTGCATTAATACAAGATAAACTTTTATACAAAAGAGTTACGAAAGCTGATGGTTATGGCGAGTTGGAAAATGTTAGATAAGGTTGAATGATCGTCGCACTGGAGCTACACTTGGGCTATTGGCGACGGATGGCGTAATTTAGAACTTCAGTCAAGTGACAAGTCGACAAACGAGTAGGCACCGTCATCGTACGCGACGTTTAGATTTTGGTGAACCTGAGACCTTTGACAAGCAAGGTAGGATCTCTTAATACATTAAACACCACTGTCAGTCCCAAATTATGAACTTTTTACATCATGAAGCACCGTAATTCACAATTCATAGGAAGACAAATTATTAGATTATCCGATAAGGCAAACTTTTTGCATATGTTTTAAATCAAGGGAAATTTGAAACTAGGGCAAAAATATATCACGGAAAATCTTTTGCGCTTATATATTTGTGTATAAAAAAGAAAAACTAGGCTGTTTTTGAAGGGGTTTTCTGCAAATAGAAAGAATGGTTATGTTTTAAAACAATTCAACAGTAGCAAACAAGTAAATGTCCTTTCATATGGGTCTGCAACTTCCCATGTTTAGCCGTAGTGTGAGATAATCCAGGAAGCAGAAGAAAACAATTTTTTATCATTTAGCTGAAACACATATGCCATGGTTATTATATTTTACACCTTTGTGTTCGCGAGGTGCGTGTCAATTTCCACTTAACAAAAGATGAATCAAATAGGTTTACTCAAACAACCCGTGGGAAAATTCAACCAGTTACAGAGGGTTCAACTCCATATACACAATACGTAATGACAAATTAACACAAACGGCGGGGCCGTGGGTAGCCTAGAGGTCAAGGCCTTGCTCTCGGAATCAGAAGGTCCCGTGATTGAGTCCCGATGCCACTGAAGACCCACCGAGTATATGCGGAGTATGTGCTTGTTAATCTGTGGGTACGAAAGTCCTGTGGGTGGTCATGGCGCAGTTTTCCTCGGTTACAGGTCCCTTTAGACTATTTCCCTCCCCTTCAGGGACATGCCTACATTGCGGAGGTGGCGATAGATGGCAGCATCCGTCACTTATGTGTGCGTGCGTGTTGTGTCTGTCTTACTTGACGAATGTTTATAAGCGGGTCTCTGACCAAGCACATATTACACAAACCTGAGTACATATGTGAACCAACAAACGGCCAATAAAAATGTATTAAAGATGCATATCAACACAAAAGATTTATTTTGTGCTTATAACCTCAGAAAGCTCAATTGAACTGGATTATTTTTGTCACTTCTTTTTAAGGCCCATGCCTTTTTTGTACGAATTTGGCTCTTTTTTACAGTGATGTTTTTGTTGGGATTTTCAATTTTACGTATTAAAAGTATCATATATAATTTTTTTTATGCTTAACCTTTTATTTTATTACTTCTTATTTAAAACACTTGCAAGGAAAGCATTCTTCAAAGCATTTATTCTTGCTACATGAAACTAGATTTAAAAAAAATGTTAAACGTTAATCACTTGATAAGAATAGCCCGTTGCGGACTTCTACCTAATTTACTTCTCTGTCATCAAGCATGTCATGCTAATAGCGCCATAATACATTCTGCAAAAATTATAGCCACCATTTCAAGTCTTTATCAGCCAACGTCAGTCAGAAGTCCATTTCCCTCTTCTGAATGGCCCAGCCTTCCAGACGAAGACCCAACCTCCTCCTGGCTGTTAGACGACAGAGGTAAGAAGAGAAGAGTTGTTTGACTAGTGCAAAAAATTAAACTGTCTTAACAGTCGCTTATTCGAAGAAGTAGACCCAAACAAACAAATGACTGTCTCAATGATATCGCAATCCGTTTTTAATGAATTTGGGATTAAATATTAAAACAAGTGGGTTTGTTACAGAATCTGTCACTTACACCGCTTCAACACAACATTTACGCTGAACAGAAAACAAACCAACAAAACCTCAGAATTAAATTCGCCAAATAGGGCCTTTAGCTAGTTCTAATTCAAACTTTTATAAGCCAAAAATAATAATTTTCTTCAATCTTCTTCTGCAGATTTGAAAATTAATCTTTATCGTTTGCTAATTGTTTAAAAGTTTGAAGAATAATGATGTATGTTTTTAATAAATTTCTTTTTGCAGCCACAAATTTACATTTCAAAAAATAAATTAGTAAAATTCTTGCTTTAAAAATACAAGCGAAATTTTACTTATTATGCAAATTTAGAATTTTTTATATATCTTTCTTCATACATATATAATGAACCATAAAAATAACTTCATTGCGCTATTACAACAATCCAAATTGAATTATATCATAAAAATAAATATTTTTTCAGGTATTTTATTTTTATTTTTAAATAAAGTTTCTTGTTCGCTTGTTGTTATGGCAACAGTGAAAATATTGAATAAAAATGGAATTTCCATGTTATTTCAATGTAGATTTAATTTTTACTTATTTAAATTTTAAATAAACTTCTAATTAAAATTTTTTAATGAAATTTGGAATCTAGCCTAAATTGATTTTTTGCTTCAAAATGACGTATCTCACTTGTTTGGGAGACTTTTGGTTCGTTCTGTGAAAGTGGGTGACAGACAGACGGACGGACGGACTGCACGATTATAAAACCTTCCACTTTTTACGTTATAAACGTAGTGTGGAAGCTAAAAGCATGAATGTGTAGTAGAGAAATTGGAATACATATTTTAAGAATTTTCTTTAACATTTAGGTAGTTAATAAGTTCTTTAACTGAGGTAAGATTTAAATTTTATTTCATTTTCTATACTACCTGCGAAGATATTGTCAAATAGCTTTTACGGGGGCTTACTTCTGGAGCGATAAATGGCTACACTAGTCAACCCAGTTTCAGCAAGCATTTTTGACTTGCCGACACCTCTACCTCCCTCTCGCCTCCATACATCGCCGCAAAACATCCAAAAACGAGTTCCTCCACTGCGAGAGAGACATGACAACTAAATTCGGCCAATACTCCATATTTCATGGTGGCAGCACAATCGCCTGGGTGACGACCACCGGTGTTGCTCCTTTGTCCAGCGGGGTGTTTTGTAATTCATAAATCAATTAGTTGGTCCGGCCCGGGGCCATATTCGTGACTCAATTAACTCCTCTCCTGAGCCAGGGTGGTCTCGCGGCTCTATCCATCAGCCAACACCTGAGCAACCTCTGGAGGTTGAGGAACACCTGAGAATGACAGCATGACATCATGCAGCCGAGGAGAGACAAAGGGGAGGTTACTCGAGAGCAGTTTTTTTTATTGGGATGAATAGGTTTGCTGATGTCAGTGGATGAATAGGACTATTGGAAAGTGTGAATTTGGAAGTTAAAACAAAAGACTTGTACTATTGAATTTACTCTCTTATAGAAGGCCATCTCGGAAAGAAATGAATATGAAGTAAAATATTCATGGCAGTAATCTAATTTAACAGCAAAAGGTTATGGTTAAAAAAGTTGCCATCACCCAGTGCTATCAATTTGCATTTTGCGTAAAATTCTTTGTGCTCTACATGGAAAAAAAGGTTTGCTTCGCTATTAGTGATTGGAAGCCACACTCTTTTAGTTTAAATGCTATTGAAGTAAGACATTCATATAGCTCCTTAAGCAATGAAAACATTGACATGACGTAAAACTAACATAATAGCACTGTGATATAAAAAGTAACGCAATTTTTTATGTTATTTTGAAGGTTTTTTTTTTACAGCATAGAAAGTTACCCTCCGCTTTAGTGCTAAATTATTTGGGTTTTAATTAATATTTGGCATGAACATTCGTTAATAGGCACAATAACTCATAAACAACGGTTGGCAAGAAAATTAATCATGATGCAAAATTGAGCTTTCTGCTTAAGTTTATCTGTGTCAACAATTATAAGACAACGAAGACAATTCTCCCAAACAATTTATGTAAAACAAAATAAGTTACACGGGGAAAAGTATTTTAAAAACTTATAATACTATAGTTAACTAAACACACACACACAAAAAGTGGAACTTTCATCGCAAAAAAACTATCAATCCTCAAAACCAAATGAGGGGGAAAAATCATTATAGAGACAAATGATGAAGTATTTCCGTAAACGGTAAATAAGGCTCCCAGCAGATATCTTCGAGAGCCATTATGTTAATTCCGCCAGCCGCCCGCGCGCCCACTCCTATTAATTAGTGTCGAAATCGCATCTCCGAAGACGTGAGAAGCAGGGCGCCCCCAGCGGCGAACACTGACAACAAGACAGGAAGGGGGCCCGCCAAACTTCTTGTTGGGTCCGCGCGAGAGGGGGCAACTTTTATGGACCTTTGCTGATTCCATTAGGATTCCATTCCGACAGAAGAATGGAGGTGTTTTTTTGTTGTTGTTTTTCCCACGCCAAGATGGCAATGCATCAAAAGGAATTGTGTTGCCTGACTTAGATTTAGATTCTTTGAAGGAAGCGATGTGAAGTATTTCTGGGTTTGATTAACGTTTCACCAGTACTAAGTAAAGCTAACGTTTATTAGTTTTATGTTAGGCATATTGAACATGCAAAATTGTGAACCGATATCAAGGGATACCTGAGCAACACCTAATAGCGACCGAAAACTTAATAACTTGCATCATCCCCAATCTATAGATACTGAAAATCGTCAAATATACAATTCATTTATAGAAGATAATTGCTCTTGACACTTTTCAAATTAGATACCTGAAGACAATGCCTGATGGAATTTTGAATTTGAAATACATGAAATTTAAAGTTACGAATAATATACGTTGTTAAGAAATAGAATGTAACATAATGGAACTTGAACACTTAGAACTCTATAACAATTCTTCTCGATAGGAATATTTTGCACATTTTAAATTCATGCTTGGTTGTTAAATTCATACTTGGTTGTTAACACCTTGTAAATTAAATTAAAAAAAAAACTAAAATATTTATTCAGAGAAAGAGATATGTGGCTGAAATCGCAACAGCAATACATCAATAAAAAATTGCTAAATTGACCATGACTTTTATTCATTTCTATTTTGGTTAAGATGCTTTTACTTTTTACATCAAATACATTTTGCAAGAAGATAATAAAAAGAAAATTATAAAAGTACACTACACATGGTAACATTAATTATTTCTGAAGTTGTCCCAAAGCTCTACAATCCCACTGAATCCACGAATGCTACCGCAAGTGTCTACCTTCTACCAAATTCGGAATCGCTCGTAAAAATTTCACTAATCCCATCGGAGTATTGGTGGATTTGATTTACGGCCCCTCCCATCCGGCGCCTACGTCATTAAAACAACCCCCATGTCGAGAGGCCTCAATTAAAACACGAATGAACGAGCCATTAGATACGTAGGAGTCGAAAATGCATATTATACCATCAAGGGATAATTTCATGCTATTAGCCCTGATATATGCGTTTCTTTTCCCCATTGAGATCGTTAGGAGACCAACGTGAGTTGTAACTAGCACGCTGTCTGAGCAATAACTTTCAAGTCGATTGGAATTGGCTTGAGTGATGTTTGATTTTCGTGGATAGACTCAATTGAGCAGGAATCTTTTGTAATGGAATTAGTCCAATTGATGATTTCTGGTGATGATAGTTGGATTTCATTAATGATGGATCTCTCTGCTCACGTCATATATTCTTGTTAATTTTACTACACATAAAAATAATATTTAACAAACAATTCACGATAAATTTTTTTAATAACCATAGCAGCTTTTATCTCATTAATATGTGATTAAAATGCTTCTAAAAACCCTTATGAAATTGACAATGGAAGAACCAAAAAAGTCTTTGGTATTTAAGATACTATTATTGATCTTGCATTAATATGATAATCCAGTTATTAGACCACCCCGGATATTCAACTATGCTTCATAATGAGGACTTTACGTCGCCGTTCTAATGATCTTTAGAGAGGGAAAACAGGATGAATCGTGAATTAATTTAATCGATTGGTGAAGTTAATCTTGTGTGAAATTCTCATTTTATTTGCCGACATCACTAACCACACGTGATTAGTTTACTTTCTGGAACTAATATGAAGAAGCTATAGTTAGTTGATTTTTTTAAAGAAACGAGAGAATTGTTCGTGGGGGAAATCCAATTAACTTACAAATATAGCTAAAACTTTGAAAGAGTAAAAATAGTTACAGCCCGTTAAAAAATTTTCTGTACAGCCCCGATTGAAACATTGTATTGAAGTGTTTTGTTTTTATCAATAAAATCAAAAATTTTAACGGAAAGGTTTTGAAAAAATTGTAACAAAAAAAACGTGAAAGTTACGAGTGGTTATTGGGGAAACGATTCGTGCTTTTTCTCAAATTGTTCAACAACACTTTGAATCCTAGATTCTTCACCTTTTGGCACTTTATTAAAAAATGAATATCATTAAGAATTATGTTCTTTTCTCTTATGTTTAGTTTGTTTGTTGAGTAAGTTTAAGTAAGTAAGTTGTATAAGGCAAACTTATTGAATTATAAGTTTAATGTTTAGTGTTGGATCTATAGAAAGGGTTCCTTGTTTGATGGAGTGAGTAAGTAAATTATTATGCTTCTTGTGAAGGGTGTGGTTATGGTTCATTTAATAAATATTGCTAACATGGATATGTAACCTACACCAGACGTCATCCTTTTTTTCATTGTTGGCAAAAACAACCAAAACAGGGCTCTAAATAATATTTACTGACTGCTTACAATGTTTTGGTTAATTACTTTGGTTATAATTATGTTACGATGCGTAAAAATTAGGGTTGATACGCAGGGAGTAGTCTTCCTCCCCATTTTTCTCGTAAAAAACTTGCCTTGTGATCTCTCTCCCCCCCTCCCACTTGCACCACTGAATGTCAACGTCCCCCACTGTCTTTTATGTTTAATTAGCTGCTGTTCCACATAAAACTTTCAAAAACAATTTTAAAAAAAACACAAATTAAACACAATAAAATACAGAATTTATCAAGGGTTTATATAACTTTATAATTATTTAGCAGATATATTTTAAAATTTCTTAAGTCAAATCAGAAGAAAAAAAAAAAACTATTTTCCATGGAGTTGAAAATAATCAAACAAAAACTTTTGATATCTTTTAGATAGTATCTGAGAAAAATGTTCTTAACTGCTGCAAAAAATCTTATGATATTTTACGAAACGCGCGGACGCGAAGAGAATTTAATGATTTAGGTTAAGAAACGGATGTTCAGGAGTCTCTCTAGAAAAAGTGCTTACACAAAAGAAACCACTTACACAGAAATTAAATAGTCTTGAGTCTTTCTTAAAATTAGAAAATTGACATATTTGACCGAAAACTCCTACTAAGGCGACTCCCCTTAAAGCGTCTGACAAAAACAAAAAAAGTTTTCTGGCAGGCGGCGGGGAAAGTTGTCTGGCCAGATAGATTATTAGTAACTTTTAACGCGGAGGGTTAATTTTCTAAAAAACATACGTTGGCTTCGCGTCGCTTACCACCTCTCGGCCAACCGGGGGGGCCCAGTGTAATGGCGGAAAATGGGTGGTACTAGAAAATTATGTTGGCCAAGCGTTTTGTTTGGGTTTAGGTTTACGGTTTGAAATTATCGTCCGCACTGGAAGAGTACACGAGGGTTGTATTGGCAGACGGGCGTCGTCGTATGTTAGGCAGCCACCGGTTGGTTTGGGGACATTAGGTAACTTATATTGAAGAGCGTTTCAATTGGCATCATTTTTTGGCAAACCTGGTTTTTTTTACATTGGTTCTTGAAACATTTCCTTTACCTTCAAAGCCGAGCCACTTTTATTTGTTGCCACACCTGTACAAGTCGATATTCGACGGAACTCGCCATCCTTACCGTTCTCCCGCCTTCGGTTGTTATGTGTTTGTAGGTTGAGATGGCCGCGAACCTTAACAATCTATCCCCTTCTCCGCCGGTCCACGAACTGCCTTGAGAAACTTGGAGCCGAAATTCGGACCGTTGTCCGAGCAGCCGCCCCACTCCCAGTCCATGGCCGCTGGGGACCGCGTACCTCCCTCTGTAAGTCTGCTAGCTGCAGGAGCGAATCTCAGGACACTTCCTGCAGGCTCGGTGGACAGAGTCGTTGGGTCACGCCTGCATGGTTGATTGGGCGCGCTTACGGAAATTTACAGCGAAAGCGGTTTATTTTCGCGGACAAAACCCTAGTGTAGTCAGAAGAGAACGGGAAAATATAGTTATTGTAAAATATAACTACACCAAGTCCGACATTACACCCCCCGTGACCATTACTTTCCCCGCACATACACCCCCGCCACACCCCTTACCTACTTAATTAACAACCTTCCCCCCTTCCTCCCCCCCTATATTATCTCACTCCTACACCCAAAATCTTCAACAAAACGGTTGTATAAACGTACACATAATAAATAATTAATGATCTGAGACCACGAACAAATGATTAAACGTTATTTATAGTTAGATTAAATATAAAAATCTAAAATTAAACATAATTTTAAAAAGTAGGTTTTTTATAAAACAAAGATTTTCTATACCAAGAGGAAATTGTTGCGAAAATCTATATTTTAATTTAATTTTATCCTGTGGGGGTTTTAGGGGGTACTATAAACAGAAAAGGCGGGGACGTTTTGGTGTTAGGAACAAATGTGACACGGTTACTTGTGATATAAAGTAAGCTGGACTGCCTCGCCCCACAATAGACGGAACGTCTGTTCTTTTCCTTTTCACAATTTAGAGTATGCATTGAGAATTAGAAAACGTGACAGGGGACTTGTGATACCCATTGCCACTCTAGCCAACGGACTTACGCATAAAAATGTTTGAGGATTAAACAGGTGTAGCTTTCATCAGGTGATAGGTTTTGTTTGGTTTTTGCGTACCCAGCACTTTGGTTGTTCCCGTGGACTGGTTCTCTCAAACCTAAAAACTTGCCCTTATGTGAGAAAAATTACGCGCTCGTTATCTTTAGA